>JBBBDQ010000172.1:1120000-1585000 GCA_037127315.1 Ascarosepion bandense
AATAAGATGTCAGTGTTACATTATTTCATTTTTGCGTAATTTAGGCGACAATTCATCCATCCCACCCACCTCCTCTCTCTCTCTGTCTCTCTCTCTCTTAACACACACACACACACACACACACACATATATATATATATATATATATATATATAAGAAAAATTAAGACAGACACGTTATTTCATGGTGAATCGGAAGTATAGGCCTATTTCAGGCGAACCATCGTCAGCTTCCGTCTTTATTTAACAAAGGAAGCTGACGATGGTTCGCCTGAAATAGGCCCATACTTCCGATTCACCATGAAATAACGTGTCTGTCTTAATTTTTCTTATATTTGCTCTATATGTATTTATATGCATATATGTTTAGAGCTCTCTTAGTGAGTTATCCTACCATTATATGTAAAGGATACTCTTTTGGATTCTTCTATGCCCACACTGCATGTTGATATATATATATATATATATATATATATATATATATATATATATATATATATATGATCATATAGTTATTAATTAATTGTACATTGCGACACGGAAATTTCTATGTTTCGAGATAGATTGTCTTCATCAGGCAATGCTTGATGTTGGTTGTACAAATGATTTACATTTAAATACAAAAACCTTCGGTTTGCTGTTTATGTATGTGGGTAGATATAAAATTTACATGAGTGTTCTTTTAACTAATCATTCAAAAAGATTCATTTTGTAATTTGGCCCCAAAGAATTCATACAAGTAACTTTTTTCTCTTTCTTCCTTCTTTTTCCTTTTCCTTACTTTTCTCCCTTCTTCTTTTTCCTACCTATATGTGTGTGTGTGTGTGTGTGTGTGTGTGTGTGTGTGTGTGTGTGTGTGTGTGTGTGTGTGTATAACACGAAGTTGTACCAAATGGTGACGAAGAAAATCTATATTACTGGTATATAGTTATACGTATATATAAGTATATATTTGTATACAAGTTGTCCCAGAATTAAGTATCTATATCAATAAACTCGGGATTTTTTCAAAAACTAACACACTTTTATGTTTATTACTGGATCTAACCAACCTAGTGAATAAAAGCGTTGCTTAGACCCTGGGATTCGATTCAAAGTAACAAAAACTGGCTACAAAAACTTACAGTTGGTTAAAATAATATAACTAAGACGTTCGGAAATAGCATGCCTCTCGGAACGAGAACAATCGACCCAAGTGATCGAAATAAAAGCTTCAGTTCGAAATTTCAATTGCCTGAAGAAGGTCAGAACGTAGAACGGCCGAAACCTCGTAAAGATGAGGACAACAGCCCGAACAATGTACACAAATAAATCATTACAATATCTCAGAAATAGAGAAAAATATTAAAGAAAAGGGTGTCCATGAGTATCTATATAATAACGTTTAAATTAGTAATAAATTCAAATAGATATATAGACATATACGAACAGACTGAGATAGATAGATAGATAGATAGATAGATAGATAGATATGAACAAACTGGCATATATATAGTCTATCTATCTATCTATTTATCTATCTCTGTTTATATATATATATATATATATATATATATATGTATGTATCAGTCTCTTCATATCTATCTATCTATCTATCTATCTATCTATTTCTGTTCATATATTTATATACTGGCAGTATAGCCCGGCGTTGCTCGGGTGTAATGAAAGCTTTAAAACTAATCCATGGTCCTGGAGCTCAGACTCTTTTGACGTTGGCAAGAAAGACTAAAAAGCAATGGTTGTTTCCAGTTAAAGCGAAACCGTAGACTGAAAGAAAAATGAATGAATGTAAGTCAAATTTTGATTTCCTGGTATCGATATCAAATAAGTTTTTTTCGTCGTAGACTGAATTTTGAAGGCTAAATAAGTCCTCTGAGTAAATGGTATCATGGCTGAGACTAAGAACTACAATTATACCTACAGTCAAACCCGAAGCAATAACTAAAATAAAAGGGCTGAAAAAATACAGACATACAGGTAGCTAAACAGACACTCACACAAACATATTGCCTTTTATATATATACATTATCAATTTTCTGCACTATTGTAAGAACTGCAACCTTGAAACCTCTGAATATCATTTTTTATGTCTTTGTCTATGAGTGTATCAAATTTGATTAAAATTGGACCACTCCTTCTATAACCTGTTTTTTTCGATTATCGATTTTCAGTATTTATCGCGGGTACCTCAACACAAAACCTAGCTAAGAACTCTCGCAGATGCTTATAGTACAACTGTGTAAATTTTCAAGAAAATCGGTTTAGCCGTTTCGGAGTCTATAGGTAACGGATGCACACACACACAGACAAAGTTCTATTTATAAATAAGTTTAGATATACATATATCTTATTTCATATTTATATATATCAGTCTCTTCATATCTATCTGTCTATTCATTTCTGTTCATATATATATATATATATGAACAGGCTGAGATAGACACTTTTATGTATACTCTCGTTATAGGATCGAATTGCAGTGTCTTTTGAAATAAGTATTTGATGGCCTCTTCTAAGGGGTATAATATAAAATAGACAATCGCTTACGCAAATGCGTGTGGAGATTAATGAAAGAAGGCGGGATAAAAGAGTAAACACTTTAAAAGCGTGAATGTGTAAATGAATGAAAGCACCTCAAGAAAAAAGATTAAGAGAACATTTCGTGACTCGACATATTTAAGTACATTCTCTTTTCGTTATTGCCATCCATAGATTTGCGCATGCGCCTTCGTGAGTTAGTGTCGGCTGCATCAAGACCTACTTCCCTACATATTTAAATCAAGTTCAGATTATAACAATAACATAGAAAGATTTTTTTTTTACTTCATAAACGACGTCGACAACTTACTCCTCCACTCGATTAATTAGAACGCTATCATGTTTACCTAGAAGGGTAAATGTTCGATCAGTCGCATAAACTGAGAAAGAAGAAATCGATTCATGATAAAAAGAAGAAACGTAAGCAACGACTGTTACACAAGATCGATACGGTGGGAAATGGAGAGAGAGTGAGAGAGAGAGTAACAACTGATTAAGAATAACAGGAATGAAGAGAAACCGATAATAGATGGAGAAAAACACAAATGGAGGAAGTGTAGCAACATCTTCAATCGATAGTGAACGACAAAAGATGAAGAAGAAGATAAACGGAGAGTAACGAACAACTGAAATGGAGAAAGAGCAACAACAGAAAAACAAAACAAGGGGCTTGCCGTATCACAAGGATTTGAACGTCGCTCTTACAGA
This sequence comes from Ascarosepion bandense, assembly GCA_037127315.1. NCBI lineage: Eukaryota > Metazoa > Mollusca > Cephalopoda > Sepiida > Sepiidae > Ascarosepion > Ascarosepion bandense. The sequence goes on from JBBBDQ010000172.1 coordinate 1,123,247, forward strand.
TTCTTATTTAGAGAAGTGTGATCGAAGAAACTACCAGACCTTCTATGGAAGGTAGCTAAAGAAAGCGGAAAGAAAGGACGACATATAAACAAGAAAACGCAATGCATGGTCAAGAGAATCTCAGATGGGGACACAAAAGTCAGGCAGGTACAGAAATTTAAATAAATGGGAAGTGTTCTAACAGAAGACAGAAAGAGTGACACTGAGATCCGAAGTCGAATCGGCATGGCCAAGGATGCATTCCAGAAGCGGAGTAGAGTATTAAGAGACAGGAAAAGTTCGCAGGAAATAAAGAAGACAGCACTGGATTGTTTTGTGATGTCTGTCCTTCAATATGGCAGCGAATGCTGGACAATCTCATCAAATATGAAGGGAAGACTTGAAGGAAATGAAATGCGGTTCTACAGAAGGAAGCAGATGATATCATGGACCAAACATGTGAGCTACAATGAGATTAGAGTTGATGAAAACGAAAAGAAAACTTATATTTAACATCAGGAAAATACAACTGAAGTCTCTGGGACATGTAATGAGGAAGTAGGGCTTGAAGAATCACAAATACTCACAGGACAGATAGAGGGAAATGGAGACAGGAGAAAGCAACGCGTGATAGACTACATCGGCTTGAGCAAGGGAAAGACAAAAGTAGAAAGTCAGATTGTCTACGTCCTGAAGGGACACGGCACATTGAAGAAGAAGGTCGATCTCCACGAAGTTCATCTTCGTTAATCATTTTAGCTTAAGGACAATTTTTAGCTGTGGCTGAAGTAATTTTGGTCAGTCAAAATATTGACCTATGTTCAAAACATAGGTCAATATTTCGAATGATTATTTTCATTGCAATCTTTATTTTTTTTTTTCAATTCCATACTCCTTCATTGCAAAGGCGATCATGTACTTCACAGTTTTTTGTTTTGTTTTGTTTTTTGTTTATTATCATTAAATTGCTATCAATTCTTGAGAAAGCCTTCTTGATTGTTTTCTTGCTTGATTTGTTTTTTACGGTTTATCAACATTTTCCAGTATATTTCACTCTTTATTTCAATCACTGTGATATATTGTTCTTGTTCCATGAGCCATGCCACTTCCGGAGGTATTGACGAGTTGAGTCAAAAGGAGATAAAAATACCGTGTGTGCTGAAGGACACATAATTTAGAGACGTGACTTTTATCCACTAGGCCATGTGTCCTGATGTATAAAAGCGTTGGTCAGATCCAGTGGTTAAAAGGGTTGATTAAATTCAGTGACTTAACCCAAAAGAGTTGTTAGTTCAGTACCTTGCTTGCTGCAGGGGTGAACAAATAACTTAGAGATTCGAGTTCAAAGGAGATAACTAAGACAATCGGAAGTGGTATGGCGCATGGAACGATAACAATATACCCAAGATTTGAGTTCAAAGGAGATAACTAAGACAATCGGAAGTGGTAAGGCGCATGGAACGAGAACTATATACCGAAGTGATCGAAGTAAAAGGTTCGGTTCGTAATTCCAATCACCTGAAGAAGGCCGGAGCATACAGCGGTCGAAACGTCGTAAACATGGCAATAAAGATGAGGACAACAGTCCGAACTATGTAAATACTACCTCATCTCAGAATTGAGTTTGAGTTTTGTTTAACAGAATATCAACACCTCTGTGGGTTATTTAATGCCAAAAAGGTAGGATTTTAAGATATTGTTTTTTTTTTTTAACATTTGGTTGTAGTGAGAAAATTGATTTAGTCAGATTTTGTTGAATTTTTTTTTATTTTAAAAAACTGAAAATGCATTCTAGTTTTGTATTCAAAAATGTATTGATGTTAATAATTTTTTTTCTTTAAAAATGTTTTATAGTAATAATTTTTTCCTTCAAAAATGTATATTTCTCTATGAAAGTCTATTTTTATGTATATATTTCTATAAAAGTCTATTTTTATACTTTCATAGTGTTTTGACCCCAGTTTGGGGGTTAACTATTTGCCCATACCTGGGAACCTAATCCCCGTTCTGACATCCACCAAATGAAGCCCTTCAAATATGTTATCCGCTGCTTTTCTCTAGCTATTTTCCCTCTATCTGGCCTGTTAGTGTCAGGTTCTCCAAGTCCTCCTTCCTCATTGCATGTCCCAGGAACTTTAGCTGTCTCTTCCTGATGCTCAGTATTTACACTCTATCTATACTAATCTCTACTTCTTGTCTCAAATCTCATCTTCATCTGTGAAGAAATTGTCTAGCATTTCCTTGAAGGTGAAAAGACGATGCAATAGACAGATTAAATAAATCTTATAAGAGGAAATATTCTTGTCATGTTACATAGTTTTTCCTTGTTAGTTTTTCATTGAAAAACTTGTATATTTTGTATTTTGTTTAAATCGTTCCATATCCTCATGCTACTTGTTAGTACTTAATATTTACCGTTGGTCGTTGCAGTGAATACGGTTGTCGTATTTGGTCGGGTGCTCTTGCTATTCACTTCGAAATTCGCGACAAAATCTAAAGGACCTGCAATGTAATCGGTCTTGACTTGGCATTTTGACTTCACTCACTTTCTCACCGACGTAATGTGGCTTCCTCTGGTCTTTTTCACAAATATTTTCATGGCAACTGCCCTCATGAGCATTTTCCCTAGTGTCCCGCTAACTTGAATATAAGCGTGCGGCGGACCTGAACGAAACTACCACAACCTGTAAGTTGGTTGATTATCATTTTTTTTTTTTTTTTTACTTTTTTCAGTGAAATTTTATCGATTAAACTCTAAACTTTCCGATTGACATAAAAAAAATGTAAAAATTTCAACATTTAAACAATTTTAGTGGGCGGGGACGAGCTCAGTTTTTCATACAACGTTATAGTAAATCGATCCTGTGCAATTAACGTTTTTGCTTGCGCATATTCAACAACTGAATTCTTTGCGAAATTTTTGAATAAATCCATTCTTGGAGTTTCCGAGGAAGATGCCATCGTGAGAAAACTTAAAAAAGGCAAAACAAGAGCAACAACTCGCCCCCCCAAAAAAACAAAACAAAGTGACCCCAACGTGGTTCCAAAATGGAGAATCGGTTTACTATAACGTTGTATGAGAAAGTGAGCCCCACTAAAATTGTTTAAATATTGAAAGTTTTTCAATTTTTTTTTTTTTTTTGATAATCGGAAACTTAATGTAATAATCGATAAGACTGCACTGAAAAAAGTTTTTAAAAAAATGAAAAACAACAAATTTATAGGTGGTGGTAGTCTCCTTTAGGTCCGCCACACGTGCTACTAGATTGACATCTAGGTCCCACTCTTTTACCGATGAAAAGGTGAAATACAACCACTACGTCTACTTCAACAGTTCTTTTTTCTCACTTTCCGCCTGTGAAATTCCCTTGCGTTTACTTGCTTCCCTGATAGCTACAATCTCCAAAAATTGAAATGCAACGTCAACTGCCATCTTCTATCTTCTTGAATCCTGTTCATCTTTTATCTCTTGAATATTTCCTGTACCCAGTTTTTTCTCTCACTGTAAACCCCTGCACACTAGTGACGTTCCTGCCTTACTTAGGATGAAATTATCAAATAAATAAAACATTTTTAAAAAGTACTGACGACGGATTATCTGAATATAATATCATTTCCGAATAAATCAAGCTTTCCTTTTATTTCAAGGAGTTTTTGCTGTCTTTTATAAACAAATTACTCTTTGTAATCTGTCAAGCATCATTACAATTCATTGTGTACTGGATGTGCGTTGTGGTGCAGTGGATATCGGCTTGGAACGAGAAATCAGGGAGCCGAGCTCGAATTCAAGTTGAATTCCTTGCATTCACTAACGCGCAAATACCCTTGAGAAAGGTATTAATCGGTCTCTTCCCTCCAGTTATGGGTTAAATAACAGAACAGATTGGGTTCTATAGCCTTGGCTGGCAACCAGTCTACCGCAGAAAGCAATAGCAACCTACTGCGGGATAATCATCTGCCCTGTCAGTCATGTCTCTAAAGAGACATGATCGACTAAGCGTATGGCACTTAACTGGCTGACTTATATGACTAGAACTTATAGCTTTCGGATATTATAAAATGCATTCCTTGTTCCAGAGTATTCAACAAAGCTACATTGATCTTGTACTGTTTCCAAGTTCTATTCATTGGAAATTTAATTATTAGTCTTGTAACTCATGAAGTCGATGAACTTCGTCGTCATTCGCGCTTTTTTTTTTCGGTGTTGTGAAGAATAATTTTGTTAGACCTTCCGGTATTTCACCGCTGTCGTACATTTAATTCATCAATTCAATAACCTTAACGATGATGTAAGATGATACTGTGCTATGAAATATAAGACACAAAAAGGAAACTGAAGGATGTCCTACACTAGGTAGTAAAAGAAACCGATTAAAAAAACACTATCAGTTGCAGGAGTGACAAAAATATATTGTCGTTAACAAAAGGACAACCAAGATGTGTCCTATGAAGTCGAAAATGTCAAAATGAAGAAGTTTTATGTTAACACAAAATAAAATCGTTGGTGATGGTGGATATTATTGTATTACCGCCTTAATAATCTCTCTGAAGATGGCTCATGTGAGCCGAAAGCTTAGAACCAAATGAATAAAATATTATCCAAATGTTGGAGAATTTTTGTCTTTATTTTCAACTGAAATTAAAGCCAAAATAAGAAGTTTAGAACGGCTCATGATTAAACATGATAGACATTCATTGTCTCTTATATTTAATAGTATATATTTAGAAAATATGTATGTGTGTATATATATGTAAAAATATACTCAGTTATAATCTGAGATTAAGGACAGGATGGTTAAATAAAAAGAAGACAAGAGGAAAACTGTATTTTAAATCGCCTACACGTTTCGTCCTGTGATGGACTTTATCAAGGCAAAAAGACGAAATGAGCTTTATTCCAAATTACGTATCTATAAACAAACAGTGTTGGCAGCTATAAAAACGCTCACAAATCATTCAAAAAGATTAACAGAATATTTTAGTTTTAGAACTCCTTCATGTGTAGTACAAAGTCACGAGATGTTAAAATGAAGGGAATTCAACCGTTTTCTTTGAACTTTTTATTATGTACGTTAGTCTGTTTCAGTATCATTTTCATAAGCAATTTTAAAACCAGACCAATCGGCAGCCTGTCGTGTGCGTTACGTCACGTCCGTCTAACAAAACGCAACGTCGCCGGCTTCCGTGGTTCGCTGCTGCTGCACGTTGCCTTTGTTGTTGCCGTTGCCACCGCCGAACGAGCTGACAACGACTGCGACTACGACACCGCGAACCAAAGTCGGAAACCACAAAGGATGTGCGTTGTGGTGCAGAGGATATCGCCTCGGAACGATAACTCGTTGAGCCGAGTTCGAATTCCAGTTTAATTTATTGCATTCACTTACGCGCAAATATTTTTTAATCCGCCTCTTCCCTCCAGTTATGGTTTAAATAACAGGACAGATTGCTTTCTCTATCCTTAGCTGGCAACCAGTCTACCGCAGAAAGTAATGGCAACCTACTGCGGGATAATCTTCTGCCCAGTCAGTCATCTCTTTCAAGACATGATCGCCCAAGCGTGTATCACGTATGGCACTTAACTGATTAATAACCAGACCAGATATCCCGTGATTCATTAGAGTCGTAGGGGCACCGCATGTATTGCTGTGGCAGTAGAAGTGGTGTTACTTTGGACACGAGAGCCTGACGGAGCCCATGCCTCTCCAGCCTTGTTTGAATTCAGTTTTTCTTCTCCTAGACAGCTTTCACCCAGTTTGTTTTGCTGTTTACACATAGCTTGGGGAAGAAGAGATAGATTCATACATTTCCCAAGAGATTTAGCAATTAAAAGGATGTAATGAACTCGACTGAAATTCGAACTCGGCTCTCCGATTCCTCAATCCGACCCCTATCCATTACTCCTCCCTATCTCTCAGCAGACAACAGAAAATGTCACATCCGATTTTTTTCTTTTCAAGTTCATATTCTACTTTCGTTTTATGCTTTCTTCTCATCATCTGAGTCATCCGGTAAAATTCAATGTCACTTCAAAAGTAACGTTTTACAAAAAAGCTATTGCTCCAAGGTGGTGCGCCCTAATTAACTATGAACTAAACTTAGCCTAGTCTGGTAAAAGCTGGCTTAGGGCAGCCGATGCGACCATTAAATAACAACATGAGACAAGAAATATTTTGACTTCGTAATTTTTTCATTTCAGTTCTTCATCAGTTGCTACCAACCGGAAACTGGAAATCTTTTAATTTTTTGGTTCAAATTTGAATGTATTGAAAAGAATGCACTGTCAGAACATTTTATTAAAATTATGTGCCCCTACAAAAAGTAAATACTCTGTTGACACAATTAAGAAGGCATACATTTAAACAAAGTCTTTGAAAATTGACTCATAGACTCATATTTCTGAAACAGTTCAAGAGATAGAAGATAAGCTTTAAGAATAAAAATACATTCTTTATAAAGCAAAACAAAATCTACCTTTTATAACTGCATAAGTATACAATCTACCTGCTTGGAGGTACAGGCTGACTTCAAGAATTAAAGAAATATTTTCGCAAACTGGAAATCTTTTAATTTTTTGGTTCAGATTTTAATGCATTGAAAAGAATGCAAAGTCGAAATTACTTGAAAAAGATGGGCAGAAAAGAGAAAACAATAATTTTGACTGCAGTTTTTCATAACACATTTTTCCTTATCCTTTTGATTCTGCAATGGCTCTGATAAACGCATACTAGAAAATGTCTGTGGGTAAAAATGGATTATATTTGGTCCAAGTGTAATAAATATCAAGAAAGAAATAAACACAACATGATTTCCTTACTAAGTCAAAGAATTCAAATTTAATTTTTCACTACAGATTTTTCCTTATCATTTTGATTCTGCAATGGCTGTGATAAACGCATACTAGAAAATGTCTGTGGGTAAAAATGGATTATATTTGGTCCAAGTGTAATAAATATCAAGAAAGAAATAAACACAACATGATTTCCTTAATAAGTCAAAGAATTCAAATTTAATTTTTCACAACACATTTTTCCTTATCCTTTTGATTCTACAATGGCTTTGATAAACGCATACTAGAAAATGTCTGTGGGTAAAAATGGATTATATTTGGTCCAAGTGTAATAAATATCAAGAAAGAAATAAACACAACATGATTTCCTTAATAAGTCAAAGAATTCAAATTTAATTTTTCATAACACATTTTTCCTTATCCTTTTGATTCTGCAATGGCTCTGATAAACGCATACTAGAAAATGTCTGTGGGTAAAAATGGATTATATTTGGTCCAAGTGTAATAAATATCAAGAAAGAAATAAACACAACATGATTTCCTTACTAAGTCAAAGAATTCAAATCAAATTTTTTTTTTTAAATAGAAGAAACATCTAATTTTCCACTTTAAAATTGGTAAAATTTATTCTTCATTTTCACAATTATAATAATTTAACAGATAAATAAATGCCACCAATTTTTACCTCTTCAATTAATAGTATTTAAGCATTATAGATATTCAGATCAGTTTAGTGCCATACGTGATACTCGCTTGAGTGATCATGTCTCGAAAGAGACATGACTGAATGGGCAGAGGATTATCCCGCAGTAGATTGTCATTGCTTTCTGCGATGGACTGGTTGCTAGCCAAAGCTATAGAAGCCAATCTGTCCTGCTATTTAACCCATAACTGGATTAATACCTTTCCCAAGCGTATTTGCGCGTAAGTGAATGCAATGGATTCAACTGGAATTCGAACGCGGCTCCCCGATTTCCCGTTCCGAGCCGATATCCACTGTACCACAACGCACAGCCACAGAATAGATATTAGATTTCATTAATTAATATATTCTTTGCACTATGAATCTGTGGTATGCAACCTTTGTACGTCGTCCCTATATTCTCCGTGTGCGGTGTGAGAGACTTCACCAGGCTGCTAACTCCTTTTCTGAGGCAATTGTTCATATATTTGTCTATCGAACATTCTCGTTCTCATTCTTGCAATACTGGATGGAAGCATGACTTACGTACTTCAGCAACTAGGAATAACGCAAGACAAATCGAGTACTGTTGCTATACGTGAGCTGGATCTGCTCAGTCCTTACTCTCCAACCATAACAGAGTCTAGAAGGTTCTACGTGACCTTATGAGTAATTTTTTTCCTCTCTGCCATGCCTTTCTTGCAGCTGAGTCGTCGTAATCCTCTCCATACTCTACCGTTAGTGTGGAGGAGTGGATATCGACTCGGAACGACAAATCGAGGAGCCGAGCTCGAATTCTAGTTGAATTCCTTGCGCACAAATACCCATGGGAAATGTATTAATACGTCTCTTCCCTCCAGTTATGGGTTAAATAACATGACAAATTGGGTTCTTTAACCTTGGTCGGCAACCAGTCTAATGCAGAAAGCAATGGAAACAAACTGCGGGATCATTTTCTGCCCAGTCAGTCATGTCTCTTTCGAGACATGATCGCTCAAGCGTGTATCACGTATGGCACTTAACGAACTGACTCTACCGTTATTTCCATACAAAATGGTCTGCTAAGCTACATTCCTTTATTCCACCAGTTCAAGACTTTACAGCTAAGAATGTCTATGATGCCGTATATAGAGGCGACTCACCCTTCTTCTCTATTCGTAAGAAGGTAGTTTTATTTGAACAAGTATTTCAGAAAAACCACTGTTTCGTGGAATAGACATTTGAAAGTATAGTTCTCCGATCACTAAAATCTTGATCTATTCGTCTAGAGTCAACCCTCACCTACACAGAAAAAAACCTCATTCAGCAACGCTCTAACTTGAGTGGCTTTTAAGCCTTATATTAGGTGAACAGCAGCAAAAACACTTTTACTGCTGTGAGAATGATAAAATAACTTTGAACTGAAGACGAATTAAGTGTGTCTATATCTCAGTAACGTTAGAGTGTGTGAATGAAAAACGAAATATATTTCTGTTCAAAATCGTAGCGAATTAATGTATACATGTATCAAGCGACAGGCAATTTTCAAATAAAATGAGAGAATCATATATGAAAGTGTGTGTATGAGAGAATCATGTTTGAATGTGTGAGTTTATGAGTCGGTAAAATTATTATGTGTGTTAATGATAAAATTAAATATATTTTCGTTTAAAATTCTAGTGAAATAATGTATACAAAAATTAAGCTAACTTTTATAAACAAATAAATAATTCTTTTGAAAATAAGTTGTTAACAATTAGACTCTTTTAATGAAATAATATGTTTTAGAATACTAAATATCTATGTACTGTAATTATTACAATATCATAATTAATATAAGTAATATATAGAAATAATAAAACATGCATATAAAATTATAATATAATATATAAAGTACCATATTATATCATTACAAGATTACAATTAAGCAATATAAATAACGTACAATAATATATAACAATATATGATAAATAGAATAAAATATAATAATAATAGTAAAAATAAGATATAAGACATAATAATAGAGAGAAAATATAAATAAGAATAAGAAATGATAGGGAGAAAACATAATTATAATAGATTATTTATAAAGTAAAATAGAATATAGCGAAAACAATATTACAATGTTATGAATATATGGAAGTATCTTTAAATTATTTAATTATACCTATTGATAGACATGTTTTGGAATAATGGATTATAGATTAGTAGAAAGATGCAGAAGTAATGTAATGTTTTAATCGTGTGTTTATAATTAGTAGTAATGCCATTAATGTTTTAAAAGTACTTTCTCCTTAAAAGGTTATGTTGATTTTCTAAAATAAAATTAGCATTAGAGAAATTAAAATTATGGGTTTGATTTTGCCATTAATGAATGAACTTGTTAGAATAGTATTGCTTCTACATATGTGCCTGCTATTGCTTTATATGAAATCGTAAAGTTATATTGTTTTATTATTAACTAGCAATATTGCCCGGCGTTGCTCGGGTGTAATGAAAGCTTTAAAACTAATCCATGGTCCTGTACCTCAGACTCTTTGGACGTTGGCACGAAAGACTAAAAAGCAATAGTTGTTTCCAGTTAAAGCGAAACCGTAGACTGAAAGAAAAATGAATGGATGTAAGTCAAATTTTGATTTCCTTTATCGATATCAAATAAGTTTTTTCGTCGTAAACTGAATTTTAAAAGCTAAATAAGTCCTCTGAGTAAATGGTATCATGGTTGAGACTAAGAACTACAATTATACCTACTTCGAGCCAAACCCGAAGCAAAAACTAAAATAAAGGGGCTGAAAAAATACACACATACAGGCAGATAAACAGGCACACACAGAAACATCTTGCCTTTATATATATATATATATATATATATATATATATATATATATATATATATATATTATCGATTTTCTGCCTTATTGTAAGAACTGCAACATTGAAACTTCTGAATATTGTGTCTTATGTCTTTGTCTATGAGTGCATCAAATTTGATTAAAATCGGACCATTCATTCTTTAACCAGATTTTTTCGATTATCGATTTCCGATATTTATCGGGGTTACCTCGACACAAAACCTAGCTAAGATCACTCACAGGTGCTTATAGTACAACTGTGTAAATTTTCAAGAAAATCGGTTCAGCCGTTTCGGAGTCTATAAGTAACGGCCACACACACAGAGACAAAGTTCCATTTATAAATAAGTTTCGATTTAGATATTTAGCTTCTTCTAACAAAATACCATAATCATGCAGCACCACGTGAGAATTGAACTCTTTACAGAAAATTGAAAGTAACACACGGGCAAATCGCTTTTGTCAAACAAGATGGAAGCGTATTGGTGCAAAATCAAATAATTCATTAAATCAAATAACTCGTTATATATTCTGCTTCTTTTTATTTTTCATCGTATAGATGTGACCTTTTCATGCAGCATCGTGCAGTGTCCAGAAGAAAAGACAAATGTACCACTTTTCAATCGTAATCTCATTTATAGCTGTCTTGTTATCGCGTGAAATTGATATCCAACCGAGAGAAAGACTGCTACACGATTTCATACACGCGCCCACGTTCTCGTTTGGCCGGCAAAACCATAGCTAACTCGATAAACGATTGATAAATTTTCCATTTTAATTCTGGACACAAAGTTAATAATGCTTCCAATGAAGTTTCGGGTTGACCTCGAATATGTTCTTCATTGTTTCCAGAATCGAGTTTAACTTGCTACCGACGACTGTTTATTCAATTACACTTTCGACATAGTTCTAAACAGAATCTCACTACGCATGCGCGTGCTGCTGATCAGCGCATGCGTAATAGTATTTCGCCGCTGGAAACTTTTTGGTTTCTAATTTGTTTTCTGTTGAAAATGAGTTCGAATATTACATTGCTTTCTGCTTATCGTTGATTCAATAAACAAACATTTTTACTTACGAAACATTCTTACGTACAAGCTTTGTTTTATATGCAGGTACGTACAATTACCCTTGGGAAAGGTATTAATCCGTCTCTTCCCTCCAGTTATGGGTTAAATAATAGGACAGATTGGGTTCTGTAGCCTTGGCTGGCAACCAGTCTACCACAGATAGTAATGGCAAGCTACTGCGGGATAATCTTCTGCCCAGTCAGTTATGTCTCTTTCGAGACATGATAGCCCAAGCGTGTATCACATATGGCACTTAATCGACTGACTGAATATAATAGGTTGAAAACATGATTATGGCTTCTACTGGGCATAAAGTGGGGGATCAGTTTTCTATTGTTATGACGTAATAAAGTGATCCCCACTAATTACTACTTAATAATATAATACATCTCTTCCCCCCTCTAGCTATGAGTCAAATAACAGGACAGATTGGGTTCTATAGCCTTGGATGGCAACCAGTCTACCGCAGAAATCATTGGCAATCTACTGGGGGATAATCAATATATAATATAAAAGGAAATAAAAATATTTAAAAGAAAGTATTTTATTGCCAAAATAAACATATATATATATATATATATATATATATATATATATATATATATATATACGCACCACTCATTCGATAATGAATTGTAGCACTCTAGCTATTAGGCGTGTTTATACTCGCTAAAAAGCCGATGCGGTCGGGTTTCAATCCTAGGTTAGGAAGCGACCGGAGTCTTATACGTTTTGATGAGCTGTAATACAGCGAAACAGATCTGTCTGCCGATGACTATATATATATATATACGTTACTACAAATGATGCTAAAATGGTCTCTTTCTTTTTACCGCACCAGAAATTACCCGACTCCTTCTACCATCCTTTATTTTACAAAAATGAATCACACTGTAAATGAAATATTTCTGTCACATCTGGGTTGCATCTGCTCCACCTGCAATTTTAGGGTTGACAGAGTTCAAAAGGTCCAACACGTCTTTGTAAATGCCACATATTTCCCACTCTACAACTCCTTTCTCACACATGAAACGTCGCAAAAATTTCGCCATTTTATCGCTATCTCCATGGCCAATGTTCTGATGATCCACCTTCTGTAGTTCTGTCAAGCGAAGACGGAAATAAACTGCAAATGCATCAAACGCCAAATGAAAAAAAAATTGGTTTCTGAGTCGGAGGACTCACGCATCCTTCTGGTTAATAAACCAATCCTTTCAAAATGATAGGAAAGTCACCATCATATTATTTTCTCTAGCATGATTTTCTCTAACTTGATTTTCTCTAGCAATGATTTTCTCTAGCATTATTTTCTCTAGCATGATTTTCTCTAGCAATGATTTTCTCTAACTTGATTTTCTCTCGCAATGATTTTCTCTAGCATTATTTTCTCTAGCATGATTTTCTCTAGCAATGATTTTCTCTAACTTGATTTTCTCTAGCAATGATTTTCTCTAGCATGATTTTCTCTAACCTGATTTTCTCTAGCAATGATTTTCTCTAACTTGATTTTCTCTAGCAATGATTTTCTCTAACATGATTTTCTCTAGCATGGTTTTCTCTAGTAATGATTTTCTCAAGCATGATTTTCTCTAGCATGATTTTCTCTAACCTGATTTTCTCTAGCAATGATTTTCTCTAACTTGATTTTCTCTAGCAATGATTTTCTCTAACATGATTTTCTCTAGCATGGTTTTCTCTAGTAATGATTTTCTCTAGCATGATTTTCTCTAGCATGATTTTCTCTAGCAATGATTTTCTCTAACTTGATTTTCTCTAACAATGATTTTCTCTAGCATGATTTTCTCTAACATGATTTTCTTTAGCATGATTTTCTCTAGCAATGATTTTCTCTAGCATGATTTTCTCTAGCATGATTTTCTCTAGCAATGATTTTCTCTAACTTGATTTTCTCTAACAATGATTTTCTCTAGCATGATTTTCTCTAACATGATTTTCTTTAGCATGATTTTCTCTAGCAATGATTTTCTCTAGCATGATTTTCTCTAGCAATGATTTTCTCTGGCATGATTTTCTCTAGCACTCCGTATTACTGGTTTCCATATTGTATTCTTTCCTATGCTTGGTCGGCTTACGAGATTTTTGTAGCCTAACATATGTGCTGATTCCTTAAGTTTACTTACTTTCCAGTGACGTTCTTTCTCTCTATTATTTCAACTTCCACTCATAGGGGGTGGTGATCCCTTTTCCCCCTCCATATATGGTCTGCTACGCCTGATTTTTCTATCTCCCCTCGTGTTACGGCCTTGCGTTGTTCTTGTAGCCTTACCTTAAGGGGGACGGCCTGTTTTTCTTTTATATGTCTTCCCACAGCCACATGGACTGGCATACAAAGTAGAACAAAGTGGCCACATATTAATGGAGGTTGTTGCCGTCAATGTGCTTATAAATAACAGAAAACTTTTCCCTTTTTTATAAGCAGAAGCACACAGATGCATACTAGGATTGTTTTCATAACCAATAAAATGGCCAGTTCTTGATTTCATCTGACTGAGTCCCGATCTGTCTTGTCTTCAAGTCAGAACGCTACGTTCGCTTGTCCGAACTTGTTTTGGGTGTCAACTTCAACACTTAGTTTGCAAACCTTTTGCCATATTACTGTTGCTAAGCTTTATTACTGTTGATTTACCGATTATTTTCTTTTATGTTCTTTTCTTTTTCTTGTTATTGTTTATTGCAAACTTTGCCAATTGTTTCTTGGCTGGCTCTATCAATTTTCATTTGACCAAGGCTATCTACTCCAGTGGTGAAATAAATGTAAAAATTATTTAGCCCCTTCTAGTCATAAAAGCAGAGTCATACTGTAACACGCACAGCCTCCCCTGTATCAAGGGTCCTGGGCATGACGGTAAACTGCATCCGGCAGTAAGGCCTCTGGTTTAGAGGTTGTGAGGAGCATGGAACCACCTCTTAATTGCTGTTGTTCATAGGTCCACCCTGACCAGGAGTGGTAGCAACTGTTAGGATCCCAGCTATGGGCAAATAGTTAACCCCCAAACTGGGGTCAAAACATTATGAAATAGACTTTTATAGAAAAATATACGTTTTTGAAGGAAAATATTATCAACAATACATTTTTAAAGAAAACAATTTCTACAGTAACACATTTTAAAGGAAAAGAAGATATTCGTAACAAAACATTTCTTAATACAAAATTAGAAGACATTTTCAGTTTTCTTAAATAAAAAAAATTCAATAAAATCTGACTAAATCAACCTTCTTACTATAACTGAATATTATAACCCTACCATTTGGGCATTAAATAACCCACAGAGGTTGATATGCAGTTAAACAAAACTGGAAATTAAAAGTTCTTCTGTGTAAAACTCTCGTTTCATTGTTAGAGCATGGTAATTAGAATTTCGATAAGAGATGTTGCACTAAAAATGTGAGCTGTGAGAAGAAATAAGCAGTGTAATATCGTCTTTAGCCCTCCGACATCCACGACCATCACAGAAGATATGAAACCTGACCTTCACTCTAATTTCTTCAATACAATTTCATACAGGGCCATTGCTTGAAATTCTTAATGGCTTTTTCGGGCTAACCGTTGGCAGGATTTACAAAATACAGCGTCTACAATGCAATAGCTTATATATAGTGAAAATATCACGAAATTTAAAAGCGCGAATCAACGAACACAAAAGAGAATTACGTTTAGACATACGTTCCAACTCTCTTGTATTACATCGAAACAACGTGAGACATAATTTTGATTTCTCTAATGCTAGTTTTATTTTTAAAAATCAACATAACCTTTTAAGGAGAAAGTACTTTTAAAACATTAATGGCATTACTACCAACTATAAACACACGATTAAAACATTACATTACTTCTGCATCTTTCTACTAATCTATAATCCATTATTCCAAAACATGTCTACGAATAGGTATAATTAAATAATTTAAAGATACTTCCATATATTCATAACATTGTAATATTGTTTTCGCTATATTCTATTTTACTTTATAAATAATCTATTATAATTATGTTTTCTCCCTATCATTTCTTATTCTTATTTATATTTTCTCTCTATTATTATGTCTTATATCTTATTTTTACTATTATTATTATATTTTATTCTATTTATCATATATTGTTATATATTATAATAATATACGTTATTTATATTGCTTAATTGTAATCTTGTAATGATATAATATGGTACTTTATATATTACTATTATAATTTTATATGTGTGTCTCGATAACTAGGCGTATATTAAGGTGGATTTGTAAAATATGTATTTTATTATAATAGATTAAGAATAGAAAATGGTTAAGAACAGAAAAATAGTTTAAAAACATGTATTTCGTTTAACAAAAGCACTAAGTGAAAAAGAAAATGAAAAAATAAATAAATAAACGCTTTTTCTTTTATAAGTAAATTTGCGGAAAAGAAAAGGGTATCAGATTACTGTTAAATCTTACCAGTCTTCCAATGAAATATTTGACTAAGTGATTTGATGTGATAAAAGATAAACGTTTAGGAAATAGATTTTAGGTGACCAGGTCAAAAACTGTCTTTACTGTATCTTGACCACACATTAAGAAAATAAAGATAAGATAATAGAATTTTCCCTTTCTCGAGGCAATAAAAAACGCCTGGTTACAAAGTCTCAGGGCTATAAAAACATCCGACGGCCTTTACACGAAGCTTTATTAAAATAAAAAAAATCTTAGAAAATACGTCGTTAGAGGCTGAATGTAAATTCTGCATAAAATCAACGAAATGGTCCGCATAGACAACCGCGGATTTTACAGAGATAAAGGGTTGGTGATAGTGCCAGATAACAGAAGAGTAAATGAAAAAATAAGAAAAATGGTTTTAAAATTTTCAAGGGCCTCGACTTTGAAATTGCTAGATCTGCAGCTACGAAAGTTGCTTCGCTGTGTCATTTTCTCTCCAGAATCCATCTAATATATTCATAAATCATTCGTCTATGGTAATTGTTCTGGTGAAATTTCCTCTGTGATACCAAAAGCTTTATGAATTTAAACACTGTACTAGATCTCATCAATTTTCAACTGAAATTGCCAGATGTAATCATAAGTGCTATGTTAACAGTTGTTTTTCTCTCACTTACTCTTTTCCGTCTGCTTGGTTTCTTGGTTTCCCGTCAACTTTGATCTTCAAAAGTTTAAATGCAATGACAATCATTATCCCTCTTCTTTTATTGTTCCCACTCCTTAATAACATTTCTCTTTTTCTTATTATTTCACACTCGGTAACCCCTTGTGTCCAAGTGGATTTATTGTATTCATCATCATCATTTATCTGTCACAACCAATGGTGCACAGGGCAGCAACTTTTTGTTGCTGTTTCTGTAACAAACTATTTTTTACGAGGTGGATTTGTTAGCCCTGCACCCAACCTCCAAACCTGCAGGGCCGGTGGACCATTTCTTGGTCCTTACGTTTACTGCACCTGGTATTCCCAAATGGTCACCCATTTAAGTACTGACCAGGCTCGATCTTAATCGGACGGGAACCGGTGTATTCAAGACGATATAGCCGTAGGTTCTATTGTGTTACTTGAGATGAAATAATTAATATATTTTATTCCGTGACTCATTAAGGGCAGCACATGCGGCGGGAGAAGTGATGTTTCTTTTGAGCACGAGAGCATGAAGGTTGGTTTTAAATTCCGAGTTTTTCTTTCTCCTAGACCAGTTGCCATCCAAGGCTACAGAATCCAGTCCGTCCTGCTATTTACTCAGAGCCAGGTGGAAAAGAGATGAATTCATATCTTTCCCAAGAGTACAGCGCTTTACTGAATGTATTAGATTCGACTGAAATTTGAACTCGACCATCCAGTTTCTCTATCCATTACTCCACGTACCTCGATATATATATTGTTCTGGTGAAACACACTTATTCCTCAGATAACGGACTCTCCCTCCTATATTAATAAGAGTTAACAGGAAGTTAATTCGAGAAGTTCTTGGGAAGTTCATAGGAGTTCATAGAAATTCTAGAGAGTTCTTTAGAGTTCTATTGGAGTTCAGGCAGTTGATATAAGTCGGTAGTTATCCGAATACTAAGGAGCCAGTTTTCAGTGGAAGATTACCAAATTCCTAATATTTAGGGTGCCTTAAGTCGATTAGCAACCGACATAGCACGATTATAATTTTCAGTGCGAAAACTACTCCACAACATATCGTTCATTCAGTAATGAATTAGAACACTCTCAGCTATTGGACGCGTATAATGATAATATACACGCAAAAAAGTCTGCCTCCTTCTACCGAGCTCCCGTAGCTCAGAGGCAGAATAGCCGAATGACGCCAATTCGGTCGGGTTTCAATCCTGGGTAAAAGGCAATTGGCGGTCTAACCGTACTGATGAGCTGTGATACAACGAAACAGATCTGTCTGCGGATGACTATATATATATATATATATATATATAGGGGGTGATTGCTATTGAACGATTATATAAATGTTATTCTTTCAAGTTGTTGATAGTCAATCTAACTGAATTAACAATGATCAGTAAATAGCTGTATGTATACAAGATTCATTGACTGTGAAAGAAGAACAAAAAATTTAGTATTTGTAAACAACCAAGAAAGACACTGACTCATTAAATAATTAATTCAAACAGTTTCATTGCTTTCGGGAAAAGAGCGATTAAAAAACAACTCATTTTTATTTTCTAAGATGATGTATTATAACTATTTACACTATTTTCAAAGACACGTAGCCCAGTGGACAAAACTGCTGTTTGAAGTAAGCCAGTAACTTGACCCAAAGAGTTGTGAGTTCAATACCTGGCCACAGAAGAGACGAAAAAAAAAATTGGAAAGGAAAAACTGAGGTATGCAGAAAAGGCATGGCACGTAGAATTAGAACAATCCACTTTATTGGATGAAATAAATACTTTGTTTCAAAATGCCGACTGAAGAACCCTGTAGCATACAACTGCCGAAACGTCGTGAATATGGCAATAAAGATTAGGACATCAGCTCGAACAATGGAAATAGTACAAATAGCGATAAATAATTTAAAAAGAGAATCATATCATGGGAAAAGTGATGAATTTAGACGAATAAAGCCCGGGTAACCCATTGCTCCTGGCCAATAATAAGTTTTATGTTATTCACATGCAGATGGATGCTTCAAATCTGTAACCAGTTTGATTTTCCCTTTATCTTAAATTGATACAATATTAACATTTTCGTAATATGATTCTGGAGTACGAAACTAAATGACAGCTGTTTTCATCATAAAATCAGATTGAATAAAATTTGACTCCATTTCGTTTTACCTCATACGCAATGCGTGATTGCGATTTTAAATGGAGTATAGGTCGGTAAAAATTGAACATTATTTTAATTCTCGAATACGACTAGTACATTGTTGCCATGTTTATGTTGTTAAGTACTGTTTGTATTTTGAGCACTGTTGTAGAGGAACATCCTATCCTACCCCGTAATGGATATGGTCCAGTCTATAAAAGACTGTGATGTGGGCATACGTCAGCATTCGTCACTCGCCTGACGACGCTATGACACTGTCAGCTTTCTGCCTTCGGGTAGCGGGCGCTCTCTGCTTCCGAGCCGAGAGCACAAACCCAGTCGTGGTTCCGCCGAAGGGTAGGACCACGACTCGGCAAAAATAGACAGACATTTTTTGGCCCGGCTATATGGCCGGGAATACCCACTATAAAATGACCATGTGTCACATCCGGCCTTGCGTGGGAAGGCTAGTAAATACAATTCGTCGCTAGATTGACGAATCTATAACACTGTCAGCTCTCTGCCTTCGGGTGGAGGGCGCTCTCTGCTTCCGAGCAGTGAGCAATAATCCAGTTGTGGTTCCGCTGAAGGGTAGAAGCACGACTGGAGAATATTAGACAGACATTTTTTGGCTGGGCCATATAGCCCGGAAAGCCCAGTTATAAACTGACCATGTGTCATATGTTGCCCTTACTGGGAGGGACAGCTCAATAATGCATTCGTCACTAGACTGACGACGCTATGACACTGTCAGCCCTCTGCCTTCGGGTAGAGGGCGCTCTCTGTTTTCGAGCAGAGAGCACAAACCCAGTCGTGGTTCCGCCGAAGGGTAGATCCACGACTAGGGAAAAATAGACAGAGATTATTTGGCCCGGGTATATGGCCGGGAATACCCACTATAAAATGACCATGTGTCACATCTGGCCTTGCGTGGGATGGCTAGTAAATACAATTCGTCACTCGCCTGACGACGCTATGACACTGTCAGCTTTCTGCCTTCGGGTAGCGGGCGCTCTCTGCTTCCGAGCCGAGAGCACAAACCCAGTCGTGGTTCCGCCGAAGGGTAGGACCACGACTCGGCAAAAATAGACAGACATTTTTTGGCCCGGCTATATGGCCGGGAATACCCACTATAAAATGACCATGTGTCACATCCGGCCTTGCGTGGGAAGGCTAGTAAATACAATTCGTCGCTAGATTGACGAATCTATAACACTGTCAGCTCTCTGCCTTCGGGTGGAGGGCGCTCTCTGCTTCCGAGCAGTGAGCAATAATCCAGTTGTGGTTCCGCTGAAGGGTAGAAGCACGACTGGAGAATATTAGACAGACATTTTTTGGCTGGGCCATATAGCCCGGAAAGCCCAGTTATAAACTGACCATGTGTCATATGTTGCCCTTACTGGGAGGGACAGCTCAATAATGCATTCGTCACTAGACTGACGACGCTATGACACTGTCAGCCCTCTGCCTTCGGGTAGAGGGCGCTCTCTGTTTTCGAGCAGAGAGCACAAACCCAGTCGTGGTTCCGCCGAAGGGTAGATCCACGACTAGGGAAAAATAGACAGAGATTATTTGGCCCGGGTATATGGCCGGGAATACCCACTATAAAATGACCATGTGTCACATCTGGCCTTGCGTGGGATGGCTAGTAAATACAATTCGTCACTAGACGGGCAACGCTCGCAGTTGACGGCTTTGCGCACTGTCAAGCCCTCTTTCTTCGGGCGGAGAGCGTTGACCCAGCCGTGATTACGCCGAAGGGTGGAGTCACGACTGGGGTAAATTAGACAGAAATTTTTGTCCGGGCTATATGGCACGGGGGATCCCACTTTAAAAAGGCCTTGTGCCACATTTTGCCTTGAGTGGGAAGGCGAATAAATATTCATACGTCACTAGACGGAAGCATGCGTCACTATACGTCGGCATAAGTCATATGGCAGAGACATTTTCTACTTGATCGTTATTCCTGTTACTATACGTTGATTGTTATTGTACGTCTATTGGTTTATTGTACTGTTGTATAATAAATCTCTTCTAATCTATCTTCAGTGTTAAGTATTATTCTTACACTATTCGTTTCCCTGTTATTCCTTCCCGGGATATAACAATATAGCATAGCGTTAAAGTCTAAAAAAAACGCATGCGTAATTTTTAGGGTATTTTTTTAAAAAAATTCGTTTTGTAAATCGGAAAATACAGTAAGTGGTTGTATTCTGACTTTCAACACACACACACACACACACACATATGTGTGTGTGTGTGTGTGTGTATGTGTGTGTGTGTGTGTGTGTGTGTGTTGTAGAGGAACATCCTATCCTACCCCATAATGGATATGGTCTAGTCTATAAAAGACTGTGACTAGGGGCATACGTCAGCATACGACCCTAGTCTGACGACGCTATGACACTGTCAGCTCTCTGCCTTCGGGTAGAGAGCGCTCTCTGCTTCCGAGCAGAGAGCACTAACCCAGTCGTGGTTCCGCCGAAGGGTAGAATCACGACTGGGGAAAAATAGACAGACATTTTTTGGCCTGGCTATATGGCCGGGAAGACCCACAATAAATAGACCTTGTGTCACATCTAGCCTTGCGTGGGAAGGTTAGTAAATACAGCATACGTCACTAGACGGACACATACGTTACTAGACGGACGCATACGTCATAAGCGGAGAGATTTTCTACTTGATCGTTATTCCTGTTACTATACGTTGATTGTTATTGTACGTCTATTGGTTTATTGTACTGTTGTATAATAAATCTCTTCTAATCTATCTTCAGTGTTAAGTATTATTCTTACACTATTCGTTTCCCTGATATTCCTTCCCAGGATATATCAAGCACCAATTATTTTTAGACGCTTTTTGCACTTAGAGGTGTATATTGCGTGCAACCTTGATCATCTCTTTGATTGTCTCCTGTCTTTTCAGTCGCTATAGCCCACAGGAATCACTTGTCTCGGCTATACCAGAGTGAGTTCGATTGAAATATACGCCTCCTTGTCTCTGCTCCTAATGAATGTAAGTGCGTCTTCAAAACGGCAATGTCAGTATTCGCAGATATAACAAAACACTGTGTAGATTCTCACAAAGTTTCGTACTGGAGATTACTGTCGACCAATACTTAGTGCCTCCTCTCTTCAATCAATTTGAAGTTTTATCAACTACTGCAGATAAAACAGAGTACTTAACTCGGAAAGTCTCTTCTAACTCTATCCTCAACTCATTTGAAGTACCTCTGGCTAGGGTCTTCTGCTGACTGATATGCACACAATTCCGTCCATCATCTCTAAACTGGATCCCCACAAGCCATTTTTCTATCATCTATTTTTGCTATATATGTTCTAAAAACTTCAATTCTTCTTGTTGATATGTATAAGTGTTCTTTTATTTCCTTTTTCTCTAAAACTTAATCTTTGCTTATATGATTAGTTCATGGTATACTCAACATCCTTCTGTAGAACTACATTTCTTTACAAGTCTCTACTCCATTTGTGAGAAAATTCTGAAGCATTCACTTGCACATAAGAGGAATGATATTATATAATACTAGCAGTATAGCCCGGCGTTGCTCGGGTGTAATAAAAGCTTTAAAACTAATCCATGATCCTGGAGCTGAGACTCTTTGGACGTTGGCACGAAAGACTAAAATGCAATCGTTGTTTCCAGTTAAAGCGAAACCGTAGACTGAAAGAAAAATGAATGGATGTAAGTCAAATTTTGATTTCCTGGTATCGATATCAAATAAGTTTTTTCGTCGTAAACTGAATTTTTAAGGCTAAATAAGTCTTCTGAGTAAATGGTATCATGGCTGAGACTAAGAACTACAATTATACCTACTTAGAGCCAAACCCGAAGCAAAAACTAAAATAAAAAGGCTAAGAAAAATACAGACATACAGGCAGATAAACAGACACACACACAAATATCTTGCCTTTTATATATATATATTATTGAATTTTTGCACTATTTTAAGAAGAACTGCAACCTTGAAACTTCTGAATATCGTTTCGTATGTCTTTGTCTGTGAGTGTATCAAATTTCATTAAAATCGGACCACTCCTTCTATAACCCAATTTTTTCGATTATCGATTTTCGATATTTATCGGGGATACCTCGACACAAAACCTAGCTAAGAACACTCGAAGACGCTTATAGTACAACTGTGTAAATTTTCAAGAATATCGGTTCAGCCGTTTCGGAGTTAATAGGTAACGGGTACACACACACACACACACACACACACACACACACACACACACACACACACACACAGAGACAAAGTTCCATTTATAAATAAGTTTAGATTTAGTAGTATTCTCTTTGTTTTTAACGGAATTTTCCTGTTTCTTAATACCCTGCTTAGCTTTTGGGGTCAAACTTTCGCTATTCCAGTACGGCTTTAGATCTCGGTGTCACACTTTCCTTCCTCTGTTGAAATAATTCCAAGACATTCAAATGTTTGTATTTATTTGATTTTGGTACCTCTAATTTCGAATTAGCATTTTGGACTGATAACCATGCATTCTATCTACTTGCAATAGATGCTTAGTCCTTTCTTCTCGCTTTCCTTCACTACCTTCTGTAGGAGTTCTTGTTATTTCCTTTCCGTGTCTGCTATCAACACTGAACTGGATTTGTCATTTTCTCAAAATAGCCTCACCGTAAAGGCTGAGTAAACCTGATGAAAAGACACGCCCTTTTCTTACGGCATTATCTATTTTGGTATGCTTACTGAATTCATAAATTATTCGCCTATTCTTGCTTTCCAGTTTGCTGGAAATCCTTCCCTATAATTTCTGTCTCTAAGAACACTGAAGAACCCTCTGGTCCTTCAAATTATCTGCTCATTTGTCATCTCTTTTCAATAGACTACTAGACCGTCAAATCATCACCGAATCACTTACTTCACACTACCTCAATTCAGATAAACAATACGGCTTTCGTTTCTTCAGGAATTTTTTTTTCTTTTATGTGTCGTAGCCCTTCAGGACGTAGACGATCATGGTTCTCCACATCTTCCTGTTCCTTGTAGCTTTTAATAACTTTTGTCTTGGTATTCTTCCTAAACATTGCTCTGCAATCAAGTTCCTTAAACTGATCAAGGATGCAACGTGCTGCTTTTCTTTGTCTCTATCTGCCTTGTTCGTATCACACTTCCATGCTTTATTTCCTCATTATGTATTCTAGAAACTTCAGCTGTCTCTTCCTGATAAGTAGAAGTTTCCTTTTTGTTTCCATCCTCTCCAAAAACTCGTCATTTCTCACATGCTTGGTCCAAGATATCCTCAGCATCCTTCTGTAGAACAACATTTCTGCTGCTCCCAGTCTTTCCTTTATCTTTGAGGAGATTTTCTTACAACATTATCTATTTTGGTATGTTTACTGAATTCATTTTCTATTTGTATGCAAACGGTTTGGTTCAAATCCTAAAAAAAATCTAATATTTTCTAAAGAACGCAATAAATATGCCACGAGTCAAAGAGCATCCAATCTTCAGGCGTTACCAAACAATATTTAAGTGTTTAAAAATGTTTTCACTTACGCACGAATACCCTTGGGAAAATGATTTAATCAGTCTCTTCCCTCTAGTTATGGGTCAAATAACAGGACAGATTGGGTTCTATAGCCCTGGCTGGCAAACAGTCTACCGCAGAAAGTAATGGCAACCTACTACGAGATAATCTTCTGCCCAGTTAGTCATATCTCTTTCGAGACATGATCGCCCAAAGCGTATATCACGTATGGCACTTAACTGACTGACTGAATATAATAGTTGAAGACATGATTATGGCTTCTACTGGGCATAAAATGGGAGATCTGTTTTATATTTTTATGAAGTAATAAACTGATCCCCTACTAATTACTACTTAATAATATAATACATCTCTTCCCCCTTTAGCTATGACTCAAATAATAGTATAGATTGGGTTCTATAGCCTTGGCTGGCAACCAGTCTACCGCAGAAAACAATGGTAACCTACTGCGGGATAATCCTCTGCCCAATCAGTCATGACTCATTTGAGACATGATCGTCCAAAGCGTGTATCACGTATGGAACTTATATGAGAAATACAACCTGGTTTTTGGTAGACAAACTGAATTTCTTAACAAAATCGAGGAATCAAAATGTCGACAAATTAAAAAGTATCACTTCTTTTTCACTTAGTAACTCGACTATATAAGTTTAAGCAACCCACTAGATTGGTAACTACGTCCTACCGTTTGACTGTTTAACTATTTAGATGCAACTTCCACTTCTATTCTAACAGTTTCTTTTCTTGCAATTCTCTCTTCCGATTTTATGCTTCCCAGCCACCTACGAAAATTCAAATGCAACATCAGTCGCTATTTTCTGTCTTCCTGAACCGTGTTTCTTGATTGCTTCTTGTTTCATCTTTCCTCACTAAAATCTTCTCATTTTCTCTCACGCTATATAAAACCCTACGCCCTAGTGGCGTCATTACCTTCCTTAGGATAAATTATTTAAAAGAACGTTATTTTCGTTATGACAAAACGTCGAAGATGATTAGCTTTTTCTGGCTCAAAGCTGAAAGTTTTAAATATTCAGTGGGGATATAATTTATTATAGCAGTTATAGGATCAGCAACCTTAACGTCGTAACTGTTAAACTGTGTCGGTACAGCTGGCATTAAATTTACATTGCAACACAGGCGAAACCGAGCAGACATCTTCAAAAAGAAGCTTTCTGATCTGAGCTATAAGGATGAGGCTTTGGAAATCTAATTATTATTATTAATGGACTCATGGTTCCCTAGGAACCAGAAGGGAGTAAAAGAGGAATAAAAAAAAGGCAACACGAAGATGGACACGGAAGGAGAAAGAGAGAATAAATACTGAAGACTTTTTGAAATGGCTTACAATTTAAAGAAAGAGAAACAATTGTTGGAGGAATTGAAGAAAAAGGTTTGTCTATATTTTTAAGATAAGATATTTACATTGTTTGTATTGTTCGGAATGTTGTCTTCATCTTTATTGCCATATTCACGACGTTGGACGCTTCGAACTTCCTCAAAAGTGTTATGAACCATAGAACGAAAACAATCTACCCCGGTAGACTTTCTTTCTCTATTTTTTTTTCATGTGACTATTTTCTGGATGATTTTAAACATTAACTGTTGTATGATTTGGGTCTGAAGAGCGGCTTTGGCTGCGAAATATTTATTACCCATGGATTTGTAGAATGTACAAACTTTTTTCTTGAGTATATATATATATATATATATATATATATTTTGATTGATTGATTGATTGATTGATTGATTGAGTGATTGATTGATTGATTGATACATAGTTTTTGGTCCTAATAGGGTTAGACCAGTACACATTTGTATTAAAACTGTTCTATTGTTCTATACAATTATATTGTAGAACTTTTGAATATTTTTCATTTTTAAACGAGTTATTTCGCTACCTTGGTTTCCACCATGAATAGTTTCTTCAGCCGATTTTTAATAACTGTTTTATAATAAGTTAATTTTATTAACTCATTATAAAACTTATTATAAAACTTATTAAAAAATATTGTTTTTTAATAAGTTATTAAAAATCGCCTGAAGAAACCACTCATGGTAGAAACCAAGGTAGTGAAATAACTCGTTTAAAAATGAAAAAAAAATATATATATATATAGTGTGAGGTCCAAAAGTAGGTGGACAGTAGATGAGAATATTTCTTTTGAGATTGCATATACAATTATTTTTACTAATACAATTATTTCACTGACAATTAAATTTTATTGCGTACAATAATACAAAAGCGCTTACATTTTATCAACGCAGGTGCTCAAGATGTTGTTCATAACAGCTTTGAACTCTTCACGCTTCGACAGACAGTTTTGCACAAAGGTCTTTGTTTTGTTTTGTTTTTTCTTGAAATACATCTCTTATGTAACTTTTCAAATCACCAACACTTCTTCGTTTTCAACTATAAACTTTGTGCTTTAGTACTCCTCAAAAGATGATATTCACTGGGGTCAAGTCAGGTGAACGTGTTGACCAATTTCTCAGGAAATGTTTCATCAAAATACTCCCAGACTACTCTTGAATAATGGGTCCTCATCTTGCTGCAAACAATGAACACCAATGTAATAATATAACCGATACGCAAACTTATTCCACCTACTGTCCACCTACTTTTCAACCACGTTGTATAACGAGGACGAAACTTAACTTCACCGACGCTCTTTGTGTATATAATAGAACAAAAGACGTCGAATAAGTTTTCGTTTTGTATATATATATATATATATATATATATATATATATATATATATATATATATATATATAAATCCAGGTAAAGAGGACGTAAGGTTTTACGATATTGCCTGATGACGATGATAATCTCAAAACACAGAAATTTCTGTGTTGCAGTGTATTTTTAATTTTTAACAAATTTCATTACATAATTATATATATATATATATATACATATATATATATATAGTGTTTTTCACTAGTTTTACTAATTAAAAATATTTTGTCGAGCACGTTTTTAACGTAAAGTGCTCGATATCAGAGATATAGAGCGTTGATTGTTTTAGTACAAAGAATTTGTCACTTTAACTGAGCAGATTCATGTCGACTTCGAAGTTTTGTGAAGGCACCGTTATATAATCATTCGCATACAGTCTTGTTTTGCTGTATCACAGCCCATCAGTACATCTAGTAAACCGATTGTTTTAAGCAGAGATTAAAACCCGACCGATTAGGCGTCCGCGCACGACGGAGAAAGGCAGATTTTAGTGTGTTATATACACAATGTAAACAAACGCCAGTAGACGAGTATGTTCAATTAGTTGCGGAAGAACGATGCATAATTCTGCTGAGTTTACCAAATATATGTGGGTTACCTTAATAGTATCTTACGTAGGTACAGGAATTTATCCAAACATTGACGAAGGGGAAGAACGTCAATGAAGATTTGTAATTTTTAAAGAACTTGCTAGTGAAGTGTAGAAAGCTGTTTTCATGTCTTCTACTGGATGTTACCAATGTAATCTTTGCTCATCGTCCGGCAAGTCATATCTGGAAGAAACTGTTTTTCCTATGTGCCTGGCAGGCATCTTCTTTTTACAGCGTCTTCCTTACAACTGGCTTCTGTAAAGAGTAGGCATCCCTAACTGACCATTTGCGGTCGCATGACCGCCAAACGCAGGGGTATATTAATTAGGGGAGATGAAGAATGATAAACTAATAGTTATGCATTATCTCCTGTTTCAATCATACCCCTGGGTGTAATGATATAAATATTCACCCGCCGAGATGAGGGGGTGACTTTATTTGGCAAACGATAGTTTTAGAAACTTATCCGTTCTTTCTTTTTTTTTAATTTTTTTTTTTTATCGTCTGCTCAATAATAACACGACTGTGTACCAAACTCGCACGATCGAACACTAGAGATTTGTGTTTGTGTTAACGTCTCAACGGGAAAACAGACGAGATTGAAGAAAAATATATTTATTCTTATGGAGGAATTGGCCTTAGGTTGACCTCTGAGGCGGTAGAATATAACAGCCGTTTTTTTTTTTTTTTTTCGTGACCTGGAGATCATAAGATGTAAAAATCTTTACGTTTCTTTTTACAAAGAATTCCTTGCATTCCCTTACACGCAATGGGAAATGTATTAAGCCGTCACTTCCTTCCAGTTATGCGTTAAATAACAGGACAGATTGGGTTCTATAGCATTGGCTGGCAACCAGTCTACCACAGAAAGCAATGGCAACCTACTGCAGGATAATCTTCTGCCCAGTCAGTCATGTATGTTTCGAGACATTATCGCCCAAGCGTGTATCACGAATGGCATTTAATTGACCGATTGAATATAATTGTTGAAAACATGATTCTTCTGGGCATAAAGTGGGAGATCGGTTTTCTATTGCTATGAAGTAATAAACTGATCCCCCACTAATTATACTTAATATAATAATGTAATATAATCTATCGCTTTTCCCTCCAGCTATGAGTTAAATGGCAGGACAGATTAGGTTCTATAGCCTTGGCTGGCAACAAGTCTACCGCAGAAAGCAATGGCAACATACTTCGGGATAATCTTCTGACCAGTCAGTCATGTCTCTTTCGAGACATGATCTTCCAAAGCGTGTATCACGTATGGCACTTAACTGACTGACTGATTTCTGTCATACAATGGATGACAGATTACGTTTGGCATTTTTTAAATATTTTTTTTATAACTTCCGTTACAAGCAACGAAGATAAAATGTAAAAACTGCAAAGTAAAGAACCACTAAAAATAATAAACATCTGAAAACTGATTTGCAATATTTCTCATTTATATTTCAACCTTACGCTGAATAAAACATAAAATTGCTTAATTAATTTATTAATCGGGCGGTGGTGGTATCAAAAGGTTATTAGTAGAAACCTATAATTAATATTGATTTATGAATTTATAATTACTACATGACATTATGGTGTTCATTATTGATTTATTATTGCTGTTTCTTACTGGTAAATAAAGGTCGCCAGCCGAGAAAGGTAGTCCTTCTAGGGGAAAGAAAATCTTGATATTAAATCTCCGCTGCCTTGCTTGCATATCCAAACACGCTATCTTCTATGTGCCCTGTCCCTTCAGGACGTAGACGATCATGGCTTTCCACGTTTCCCTATCCCTGGTGGCTCTAAGCACGCCTTCTCCTGTTACGCCGTGCAATCCTCGTTCTGTCATCCACCTGATTTGGTCCTTGAAATATGTTATCCGTGCTTTCCCCTGTCTCTTTCCCCCTTCTATCTGGCCTGTTAGTATAGAAGCTGTCTCTTCCTGATGCTCAGTATTAATTTCCTTTTTGCTTCTATCATTTCCAAGACCTCATTATTGTTCACATGCTCGATCCATGAGATTCGCAGCATCCTTCTGTAGAACCACATTTCAGTTGCTTTAGCTGAGGTAAATTCAGGCAGAAAATCCGGAATGCAGCCTAAGAGGCGTATGGCTGTCAAAAGAACATTTCAGCTGTAACTCCAGTTTCAACATGAAAGGACTAAAGTTTGATGAAACAGGGCCCCGCCTTTATCAGCTGAAAAAAAAAACAGATGCCTCTAACCGGTTGATTGATTTCGTTTTATGGCTCACTAACAGTATAGCCCGGCGTTGCTCGGGTGTAATGAAAGCTTTAAAACTAATCCATCGTACTGGAGCTCAGACTCTTTGAACGTTGGCACGAAAGACTAAAAAGCAATAGTTGTTTCCAGTTAAAGCGAAAACGTAGACTGAAAGAAAAATGAATGGATGTAAGTCAAATTTTGATTTCCTGGTATCGATATCAAATTTTCTGCATTATTGTAAGAACTGCAACCTTGAAACTTCTGAACATCGTTTCTTATGTCATTGTCTATGAGTGTATCAAATTTGATTAAAATTGACTCCTTTTATAACCCGATTTTTTCGATTATCGATTTTCAATATTTATCGGGGGTACCTCGACACAAAACCTAGCTGAGAACACTCACAGATGCTTATAGTACAACAGTATAAATTTTCAAGAAAATCGGTTCATCCGTTTCGGAGTCTATAGGTAACGGAAACATACACACAGACATACACACGCAGACACACACACACACACACACAAAGAAAAAGTTCTATTTATAAATAAGTTTAGATCAACCTTCTCGCAGGTTATATAAAGTATTTTGTAGATTTCTTCATTGTTTGCTCTTCATCCAACCCACACCATACTAAACAAGCAAACAATGAAGAAATCTACAAAATTTCAAAAGAACTTAATATCACACCACCTGGCAGACCCATAATATCAGGCATCGGTACCCTCACAGAAATTATATCTGGATACATAGACAATATTCTAAAACCTCTATTACCTGACATACCCAGTTATATTAGAGACACTACTGACTTTCTCAACAAGTTACAAAGCATTAATTTAGTCCCAGGTGATAATATCATAGTAACGATGGATGTTACGTCTCTGTACACGAACATTCCACACGTTGAAGGAGTAGCAGCATGCCATGAGTTCCTCAAAAACAAATTACCTAACAACCAAATCACAGATTTATGCCAGTTAATTAATTTCATTTTAACACACAATAATTTCAAATTCAACAACAAACATTATTTACAGATTAGCGGCACAGCGATGGGCACGAAAATGGCACCTAGTTATGCCAACATCTTTATGCATATTTTAGAAAAAAAGATACTAGACAGTTCACAATGCAAACCATTACACTATTTTAGGTACATTGATGATATTTTCTTAATATGGACTCATGGATTAGAAAAATTAAAAAACTTCTTCACTTTCTGCAACAACTTCCACAATACAATCAAATTTACCATGGAGTACTCATACACATCCGTCCCTTTCTTAGACGTCATGGTAAAATTAAATAAACATACACTTTCCACCAGTCTATACAACAAACCCACAAACCAACATAAATTCCTACACTTTAACAGCTGTCATCCCCTCAAATTAAAAAAATCTATCGTATACAGCTCATTTATTAGAATAAGACGCATTTGCTCAGACCATCCAGATTTTCTAAACAACATTAACAACCTAACAAAACAGTTTCTAAAATGCAAATACCCAATAAAAATAATAAAGGAAGCACTACACAAAACCATCCACATAGACCGCAGCACACTTCTCACATACAAAAAACGAAAAGACAATAACCGAATTCCCATGGTTTTTAACCA
This sequence comes from Ascarosepion bandense, assembly GCA_037127315.1. Taxonomy (NCBI): domain Eukaryota; kingdom Metazoa; phylum Mollusca; class Cephalopoda; order Sepiida; family Sepiidae; genus Ascarosepion; species Ascarosepion bandense. The sequence goes on from JBBBDQ010000172.1 coordinate 1,154,558, forward strand.
TAATCAATATTCCCACACACTCATCAAAAATTTAAAAAATGATTACAGGAACCTCCAATCAAACAAAAACATCAAAGACATTTTCGATAGGCCACCCATAAATGCAAAGAAACAAACACCCAACCTATCAACTATCCTCACTTCTAACAAATATTTAAATAATACAAACCTATCAGGGAATTTAAAATGTGGAAAGCCCCGTTGTTTAATCTGTAAACATCTAATAACAGACAAAACATTCTCTGTACCCAACACAAAAATAAAATTACACCCACCAAACCTTACTTGTGATAGCAAAGACATCATCTACTATCTCTTCTGCTCAATTTGCCCCAACAGTGGATATATCGGCGAATCCGGTAATAGCTTTAGATTTCGCTTCAATAATCACAAACTAAATATACGACAAAAAAATGTATACTCCCCAATTGCAGCACATTTTAATCAACCCGATCACACTTTAGAAAATTGCAAATGTTTACTAATAGACTCCAATTTTAGTTCTACATACACACGCAGAAAGAAAGAAAAATACTGGATTTTAAAATTAAACACACACAAGCTAGGGTTAAACAGGGACTTAGGTGTGTTGAATCTCTACAAATATTTCAATAGGTAAAAAGAAGGTTCTTTCAGATATTCCAAGGAATTTTTTATCTAAAACAAACAGACTTTCTCCACGGAGGTGTCGCGTGTTGATTGGTTGACCGAAAATAAACAAACGGACGTGCCGCATGCTGATTGGTTTATCGACACCACGCGATATAAACAAAAAAATAGATATTCCAAGAGATTTTTTGTCTAAAACAAACAGACTCTCTCCACGGACGTGCCGCGTGTTGATTGGTTTACCGAAAATAAACAAACGGACGTGCCGCATGCTGATTGGTTTATCGACACCACGTGATGTAAACAAAAAAGTATTAGGACGCCATCGTAAAAATACGTTTCCAATTCTAATTTAAAAATCACTTGTTTCTGATGAAGGACCGAGGGCGGTCTGAAATATAAAACACTATAAAAATAAACAAATACTGTTTAAAAAAGTACGTTTTTAAATTCAAAACTTTTTATTAATATTCTTTCCTATATATATATATATATATATATATATATATATATATATATATCAGGCAAGATGTTTGCGTGTGTGTCTGTTTTTCTGCCTGTATGTCTGTATTTCTTTTCAGCCCTTTTATTTTAGTTTTTGCTTCGGGTTTGGCTCTAAGTAGGTATAATTGTAGTTCTTAGTCTCAGCCATGATACCATTTACTCAGAGGACTCATTTAGCCTTCAAAATTCAGTTTACGACAAAATAAAACTATTTGATATCGATACCAGGAAATCAAAATTTGACTTACATCCATTCATTTTTCTTTCAGTTTACGGTTTCGCTTTAACTGGAAACAACAATTGCTTTTTAGTCTTTCGTGCGAACGTCCAAAGAGTCTGGGCTTCAGGATCATGGATTAGTTTTAAAGCTTTCATTACACCCGAGCAACGCCGGGCTATACTGCTAGAATATATATATAGCGTTTTTAACGGCTTATAAAATGTTTGCAAGTTATTTAAAGCCAGAAAATATTTTTAGTTTGATAATAATGGAGATAATAATGATTACTAATTAACCCATACCTGGGGGTGGAAGAGATGGAATTATACCTTTCCTAAGAGGTATTTGCGCGTCAGTAAATATAACGAGCCCGACTGGAATTGAAAATCGGAGAGCCGATTTCCAATTCCAAGCCGTCATCATTACACCGCCACACATCCAAGTTTACAGCACCTGATATTTCCAAATGGTTACCCATCTAGGTACTGACCAAGCTCGACGTTGCTTAACTGTAGTCATCTGACTATAACCGGTCTTTTAGCATGTTATTGCCGTCAGCCATTGGAACAAGAAAATGTGATTTTTGTGAGTTGAATGCTACCAGGATGAAATAATTTTTATAGATATAAAAAGGATATACTGTTACAAGTACTACTAATTAAGCCATAGTTGGGGAGAGAAGAGGTGGATTTATATTTTTCCGCTTAAAAAAATGAGGCAAACATGGAGAAACGTTCCAATGTGGCAATGTCTTAAAAAGCCATCATTAGAATTGGAATAAAATTTAAACACATTGTGAAAATCTATTTGTACAAATCTTTTGTTTTAGAGAATTTACAACCAAACTATTAAACACTATTCATTTATTAGATTGTTTATTTACAAGAATAATTTGATATTTACAATATTCTAAAGACTAATACAATTAGGATCAATGCAATTTACTGCTATAAAATCTTCAAACGCTCTCTTCGAACATGCCTTGAACCAGACGGAAGAGTAAGGTCATAACAATAATATCTCATGTTGATATGCAATCTGTAACAAGCTGAATATGCATTTTTTAGTCAATGCAATGCAATATTTAACATTTACCAATGCATAAAGCCGTCTGCGGCTATATGGTGTTGAATGCACCGGTTCCCGTCCGATCACCGAAGTTAAGCAACATCGAACCTGGTCAGTACTTAAATGGGTGGCCTTTTGGGAATACCAGGTGCTGTAAACGTAAGGTCCACCGGTCCTCCAGGTTTTGGGGTTGGGTGCAGCGCTAACAACCCTGCCCCGTAAAATCAGTTTGTTACAGCAACAAAAAGTTGCTGCCCTCTGCACCATTAGGTGCGATGGATAAATGATGATGAATACATAAAGCCGAGTTCGAATTCTTGGTTGAATCCCTCACACACACTTACGTGCAAATGCCCTTAAAAAGGATATTAATCCGTCTCTTCTCCTTCCAGTTATGGGTTGAATGGCAAAACAGATTGGGTTGTACATCTTTGGTTAGCAACCAGTCTACCGCAGAAACTAATGGCATCCTACTAAGCGAAAATATTCTACCCAGTCAAGCATGTATCACATATGGCACTTAACAGAATTCATAAAGAAATGCGAAAACGATTTTTTATTCGTAAATTTATAAACATTTACAAATTATTAAAATATGTGAACCAACTTTAAGAAAATCCTTATTTCAGTCAGTTAAGTGCCATACGTGATACACGCTTGGGCGATCATGTCTCCAAAGAGACATAACTGACTGGGCAGAAGATTATCCCGCAGTAGGTTGCCATTGCTTTCTGCGGTAGACTGGTTGCCGACCAAGGCTATAGAACCCAATCTGTCCTGTTATTTAACCCATAACTGGAAAGAATAGACGGATTAATACCTTTCCCAAGCTGGAATTCGAACTCGGCTCCCCGATTTCTCGTTCCGAGCCGATATCCAATGCACCACAACGCACATCTAAATCCTTATTTACCAGTTGATTAAGTTTTAATTAATTGACAATTAACCCTATGTTTTACAAATCAATCCAATAAATAATCCAATCTAATTAATAGATATTTAATATTTTTGCTGTCAATTCTCAGGGACAAAGAAAATCTATAAATTCACTTTCATATTTTCAGGCTTTATTACAATTCTATATCCAATGCACCACATCAGTTTTTAAAACAATTGGTGGTGTCCCTTTTGACTCTTCAGCTAATTGTGCGCATGTTTATCAGTGTTTTCCTAGTTTTTTGTCGATTACTTCTACCAAATCGAGCCAACATTTTGACAATAGAATTCGCTTTTATGCAAGTTTAGATTTAGGTTAAGATTATGGGTCTCTATAACTTCCTATTTTTTGTACCTCGAAACAACGTCTACCCCTTTACTATCCCTCCCAGTCTCTATTATGCGAATCACTTATACAAGATTTCCATCTGCGCCTCTTGCCTTTAATATTCCCTACAAGTCCTCCATGATCGTTATCTTAATAACTGTTTCTTCCTGATCAAGAAAATTACAGGTGAGTTTTTTGTTCCCATTTTCTTTTAAAACTTTCATTAATCATAGGCTCCGTTCATAATACTTTTGTAGAATCACATCTCAAGTTTCCTCTTCATAAGTGAGTAAACTGCCCGACATTTACTATCATTATTTACATTGTTGTAAATGTTATCATCTTTATTGTTATATTCACGGCGTTTCAGCCCTTGTAAGCTACGACCTTCTTCAGGGGATTGGAAATATGAACCGAAAACTTTATTTCGATCATTGGGATGGATTGTTCTTGTTAGGGTTCAGTTCAAAATTTCAATTACCTGGGCGGGCGTACAATGGCCGAAACGTCACGAATATGACAATAAGGGTAAGGACAACTGTCCGAAAATAGTAAATAATGTAAAATAGGCAAATATTCACCTGGGCTTGTAAAAAAAACGATAATTCTTAAAAGTCGAATTCAAGTGTTGGTCATTTTCAAAACCGGTTCAAATCCGGTTTGGGCCGATTTAGAGAAGTGCCTCCCACCCCAACTTTTTTCTTTTTTTTTCTTTTTTTAATGAATTGATATTGGTTAGACGTTAAACTTTAAGATTATTGCGATAAAAAATCGGAAAAATTAATTATTTTCAAAGTTTTCGGCGAGTGGGGGGGGGGGTCATTGCGTCATTCAAGCTTATAGTAAAATGGTTCCCTAAAAGAACCGGTCATAGAAGTTTAAAAATTTATTTCATTTGTGCACCGTTTTTAACACCGAGTGTGCAAGGGTGTAAAACTTTTAAACTGTTTTCCGGATTGTAGATATTTCCATCCTCGCAAATTCCGTGTTAAAAACAGCGCGCAAATAAAACGAAATTAAAGATGAAATGAAAGAAAACGCATGAGTGAGTTAATATAAAATTAATTTGTTATCGTTAAAAAAATCAAATTGGGGAATTATTTTCATTTGTGCACCGTTTTCAACATAGAGCAATGGAGTCTCATGATATTTAAGTTTTTACACTGGTGTAGGCTACGACATTTGACTTAGAGCAATGAATGTAAATAAAATGTTTACGTATAAAACACCAGTCACCGTAAGAGAAAAATGCTTTTTTTGTGACAAACGTGTAATCAAGATCGGAAAATGTCTATTCCACACATTCAGTCACTCAATGTTAACAACGGGACACAAATAAAACTTTATCATTTGAATTCATTTAATGCAACGAAACATACTCTCTCTTTCTTTCTGTCTACCATTTTTTACCTTCTTGCGTTTTTTTTTTTGTTTTTTTGTTTTTTTGAGCGCCGTTTTTTTTACCGTAGTGTGTGCAAAGGTGTGACAATTAACAAAACAGGAACCATTTTCGTTACATTATAACGAAATCTATGCTAAGAAATAAGCAAAGGAAAATGTTAGTTACTTAAAAATTAAAATCGATTTCTGTTTTCATATGAAAACAGATTTGAACCTGTTTTATAAAATCGGTTTTGAGCCCTAATATTCACTGCCATATTGAGCTGACATTGATTGATATTTCAACTCAGCATTCTTTCCTGGTTTCTAACGAAAATTTTCCTGTTTAATACTTTGCTTAATTTTGGGAAGACATCTTTTGCTATTCCAATGCGCTTTAGGGTTAAAAAAAAAAAAAAGGCCTTCATTGCATAACTGAAAGTGTTATTTTTACCGAAATCTGGCTAATTACTCAATTCAAGAACCGCTAGTCTCTGTTTCTGAATCTTAATGTTTCATTCGCCGTATTCTAGAAAGATTTTTCTGTTTGAGTTTCTAAGACAAAGTATTGCCACCTTTATAGACTAAGTCATGCGAACCAGTCTCTTTGTAGCGACTCGGAATGAGAAATCAAAAATCAGTGTTCGCATTCCAGTCGAGATCGTTAAATTCACTTACACACAAATACCCTTGAAACAGTGTCTCGAAAAGAATGCCATAACATCGTTTTAAGTACAAAGAGAAGACCTATGGTCTGAATTTTTTACGTTCCTGTTGTGGTGCCCTTCTACAAGGAATGGACTCTTCCTCTTGTTATATATAGTTACTTGCGTAACTTTCAGAACGAAGTTAGTTGACAGCAACTAAGTACGGATTCAGGCAATACGCAGCGTACCTGTACCGTTCAGACTTATTCATTTCTATTTACTTGACTACTAACACTTCCTTTGTACATATGTTCTTGCTATACTAATTCACTTACGCTTACGGCATTTCGCTTACGGCATATCACGTTGAATACACCGGTTCTCGTTCGATCACCGAAGTTAAACAACGTGAGCCTGGTCAGTACTTAGATGGGTGACCGCTTGGGAATACCAGGCGCTGTAAGCGGTCAGTGACAGATGTGCGCTGTGGTGCAGTGGATGTCGGCTTGGAAAGAGAAATCAGTGAGCCGAGTCCGAATTCCAGTTGAGTACCCTTCATTCACTTAAGCACTGGTACCCTTGGGAAAGATATTAATCCGTCACTTTCCTCCAGTGATGGGTTAAATAATAGGATATGGCCTGGAGGCAACCCATCTAGTGTTGGTGTCACAATAAAAACACCCTTGGTAGCCCTGGCGAAGCATCAAGTATTCAGCTATTTGACAAGATTATGAATTTCGCTTTAAACTGCGCCAGGGTTCTAAATGCACAGGGAAGACTGGAGCGGATGTTGTGAGTTCGATCTCGACTGAGGCCGCAGGACGACGACTAATTCACTGTTTTGAACCTACCCCCTGTCTTCTGTAGCTCACTTCCGGCACAAACCATTTACTACAACTTTGCTGCGAAGTTTCACCACAACAACTACACAACAACTACACAACAAATTGGTGATGAAGATTTGCGTTACGATATGACACAACAAATTGGTGACGAAGATCCACAAGAATTACAATGGTTTTTAATTTGTCATAGGAATCTTGAGAAACCTCGTCAGCTTTGTATACTTGAGGCAGAACAGTACAAACGAATGAAATACCTTGTATCTTTCATTGAATTTCGAATGTAAAATGGTTCACTTATATACAAACACCCTGGGGAAAGGTATGAATTCTCCTGTTATAAGTTAAAAATTAGAACTGGTATCTTGGAAAATCATAATTTTCTACAATTTAATAGTTAATACTCGCAAAGAAAAATAAATATTCCTACTGTCAAAAATATATATTAGTTTTAACTCACAAAGAGTTGAGAAATCTTAAATAATAATAAATAGATCAATCAAAAACTGGTCTCTTTGTCTATGTTGTTTTCCAAAACGTTTTAGTCGCTATATTCTGCTATTCGACGTTCATTAATTGGAGCCATTGTTTTTCTTCGCTGTAAGAGTCTCGGAAGGAATGCTAGATTTTACAATGGCCATAACGTTGTGTTAAGTACAAAGTCAAGATCGATGGTCCGAATCTTTACGTTACAATGGCTTTTAATTTGTCACAAGAATGTCGAGAAATCTCGTTACTTTTCTATACTTGAGGCAAATCAATACAATGGCATGAAATACCTTGACTCTTTTATTGAATTTCGAATGTAAAATGGTATTCAGCGGACGGACGTTCGATAACCTGACGAAATAATTAAATTTCTTTCTTTAGAAGACAGTCTCCGCAGTTAATTAAAGTAAGAATTTTTATCTTACAAGATTTCAGGAAACCATTTGCTGAAAAATATTTCATATAAGAGTCCATTAAAAAAAACACTGTCGTAAAATTTGCGTTCCAGCTGCCGACTTGTTACGAGGTTTTATAATAATTATTTTGATTGTGATAATGTTTACTTCAAATGCCAGTTTTGTTACTTTTCTTGCAATGGCGGATGTATTGTTGATTTTTTATTCTAAATTATGTTATGACAATTTTGTTTATTCTTCCTGTTGCTAAAATTATCTTGTTATTGTGTACTTCTTCTCTTTCATTCCTATTTATACAACCTTTATCATTCTAACGGCCATTTTGTTTTTTTGTTTTTTTAAATTTTGCTTCTTTATTTTCTCACAATCCCTATTTCGTTATTTTAATTATTTCTGGAACCAAACAGACGAACACAAATTGGTCGTGGCAGAGAATAATGATTATTTTCCTCGCCATGGCGTCAATTGTCTTTTTCGATTTTTTCTTCATTTTACTTATTTATTTCCTTTTTAAAAAGTGAATCTTAAGCATCAGAAAATTCTGAAGCAATATACCCCATATTTTCCGTTTAATATTTAATAGATCCAGAGACGACAGTCCACATAACAAACGTTGCGCTACCTAATTGGTTCCGTCAGGTGCCCCTGCCGTTCTCCTCAGTGTTCTCGACAAGCTCCAAAGGAGAGTCTGTAATGTGATAGGTTCTGATCTGGCGACTCGTCTGCAGCCACTTTCCCATCGTCGAAATGTGGCCTCCCTCTGTCTCTTCTATAAATACCTTCATGGCTTCTGCTCGGATGAGCTTAAGTCACTGATGCCTCCTCAACAGGTGTTTACCCGTTCAACCAGACTGGCAACTGGGTCCCACCCATTCACAGTCAGGTTAGCCAAACGCAGACGACAATTCTACTCCAGCAGCTTCCTCTCTCGCACTTCCCGCCTGTGGAACTCACTCCCGTATTCTTGCTTTCCTGACGGCTACGACCTCCAGAAATTTAAAAGCAAAGTTAATACTCACCTACTAACCACTGGCCTCTAGCTCTCTCCCCTCCCCTGTATAACCTTCCCTTTCTCTCCGCCCATGTACCTGTCATTGCACCTGCTTTCTCAGTTTTCTATTGTTCCTTTCTAACTAGCTTGTACTCCTCACTCTTTTCTAATTAATCTTTCTACATTTATGTAACCCCCTGCACATCAGTGGCGTTTCTGCCTTGCTCGGGGTGAAATGATTAAAAAAAAAAAAAAAAAAAAAATATATTGTTCATCATCAACATTTGTTTTTACTAATATTCACTCAATACAAGGCTCAAGAAACATTTTGCGGAATTGAATATGAAGAATACTCATATATATATATATATATATATATATATATATATATATATATATATATACCAGTCAGTCAGTTCAGGCTTGCCTCCCAGAGAGTAAAACACTACGCCTCCTTGGTCTCACACTTTCAGCGGACCTCAAGTGAAATGACTATATCGAATCCATTGCTAAATCCGCTGCTATGAAAGTCGGTTCTCTGTGCAGGACCCGGAGGTTTTTTCCGTCTGAATCTATCCTGCACATTTATAAATCTACCATCCGCCCGTGCATTGAATACTGTTGCCATATCTGGTCGGGTGCCCCTGCTATTCTGCTTGGGCTTCTCGACAAGGTACAGCGGAGGGTCTGTAATGTGATCGATACCGACTGGCAGACCGCCTGCAGTCTCGCTCTCACCGGTGCGACGTGGCTTCCCTGTGTCTCTTCTACAAATACTTTCACGGCTTCTGCTCCGATGAACTTAGATCACTGGTGCCCCCTAGGTTCGAATTTGCACGAGATACTAGATTAGCAACTAGATCCCACACTTTTACAGTGAAATCGATAAAATGCAACCGCAACTTCTACTCCAACAGTTTCTTTTCTCGCACTTCCCGACTGTGGAATTCCCTTCCACAAGACTGGATCCCCGACGGCTACAATCTCCAGGAGTTTAAATGTAAGGTCAATAGACACCTCCTAACAAACTAACCCGCTTCCATTCTTTCAAACACTCTTCCCACCCACCAAACTATCTATGACCCCACTTCTGACATTTCCTATATCTAACCACTCTTTCACTCCGTCTGAATCTATCCTGCACATTTATAAATATATATATATATATATATATATATATATATATATATATATATATATATCGCTTTTTATTAAGGCAGACATCGAATTCAACACCGAGTAGCGACATCCTAATTATTCTTGAATACAACAGACATGAAATATTCTCGCTGCTCGATGTTTGACCTCACTCTACAATTTTATATTTATATATGCTTTATCCTTGATATTGAGCACATTTACCCATAAATTTAGAATATCTTAAAAAGATATTTTTATGTTATATATATATATATATATATATATATATATATATATATATATATATATATATAATGTGTTATTACAATGGCTTATAAAAGCATTATATCATTACACAAAAATTTTCGTGATTCGGAACAATATTGTTCTTCATGTGATATTTTAAATAAGAATGATTTATTTCGGAAAATAAAATTCATGTTTATTCAGAAAATTAAGGTGGGGTGGTTGGAGGAAGTTTAACAATATGATTGTGGGTGTGTCAGTAGTACTCAATCAAACGTGTTTTCTCACTTTGGATTAAATAATACTGACATGCTATTACTCAATCAAATGTGAGAATTCACTTTGGAGTGAGAATTCACTTTTGATTAAAAGAAAAAGATTAGCAACAGAACAATAAAGACGGCGATGACAAAGCCTATTTCGAAACCAAGTTGGGACAAGGATACTGAACAAAGGTATCTGAGTGCTTCACATGAAGGGCTTCAACAAATAATATTGAAATCTGAGAAACGTAGAAGTAATGGATCTGATTAATTACTCGAGAATTAATTTTGTCTAAATTCAGATAAATATTTTCTTTATATAGAAACAGCCAAGAGAACTAATCACTCATAAATTTACTAACTTAAGTTTATTTAACTCCCTATCAACGACACATGAGAAATAAGACACACACACACACACACACACACACACACACACACACACATTGATATTTCTTCAAGTTTTTTTTCTTCGTCCTGTAGACTAATGACAAATCTACGCCCACAGTCGGCCAGGTGCCTTATTTCCACTGTTTACAAGTATCATATCCAGTCTTCTTACTTGTGGGGTATGATTAGTTTACATCAAGTTCGAGAGTATTTTGCAGTTTTTATTTTCTGAACCAACTTCTGGTTTGTGCTGATCATATTTCCCTTACAAAATCGAACCTTTTCCGTTTTCAAATTTCCTTTATATATATATATATATATATATATATATATATATATATATATATATATATATATATCCTTAAATAAAGTAGACGTCATAATTACCCCAAACCCGAAGAACCTTTCGGCCAACACTTATCAAGAGCTTCGTTGGCTTAATTATAAAGGGTCAAAGAAGAACAAAACCAAAGGATTACTTACAATACTGGGAGACGATAGAACTCGTTTTCTCCCAGTATTGTAAGTAATCCTTTGGTTTTGTTCTTCTTTGACCCTTTATAATTAAGCCAACGAAGCCCTTGATAAGTGTTGGCCGAAAGGTTCTTCGGGTTTGGAATAATTATGACGTCTACTTTATTTCGGGCTATTAGTGTTTCCTGTGGGTACAAATCATTATATATAAAGGAAAACTCAACACGTCATTTAAATTGGTTATAAATTATAATTCACTTCCATGAGCTTAATTAGCTCATTTCATCAGACCACACAATATTCCTTCCATTTGGTACAAAACATTTTGCCGGAATAAGCATTTTCTTTAACTGAAGAGAACGATAAAAATATAAAAATAAAAATACGAAAAAGGAAAAGAGAAAGAAAAGAGAAAGAGGAAAACAGAGTCAGGACTTCGGCATTGGCGTCAGATCTGGCTGGGAGTGTTCAGACCGTCGTGAAAAGGTTGACCTCTAAAGAAACTTTTAATTCCATGGATACTGTTGTTTGTGTGATCCCATAAACTAACCCACCCACTTATACTAACTTATATCCATATATACATATGTGTACATTCCCACATATACTTACAAACGCGACTTTTTATGCTTATATATACTTACCGACCTACCCTTTTTATTTCTGTCTACATACGGACCTTTGCGTTCGTATCACCCCACATATACATTTCAAAAAGACGGGATTTCCGCGCGTATTACGTGTGTTATATATATATATATATATATATATACATATACATAATTGATGGTAATTCTCACACATACACCCAAATTACGCCTATAATTTCATACTTCCATACAACCTCACACCCATACGTATATATGCTCATAAATGTGTTCTTCATACCTACATCTATCTCTTTATATCCACATACAATTATTGTGTTCACATGCTTGTAAATCTATGAGGAGTGGGTTCACACATACATGTATACACATCCGTATATATATATATATATATATATATATATATATATAAATTAGAGAAAATTTTCAAAATTCAAAGGTGTCGGATGTACATTTCGACATAGGATCTCTAATAGAGACTCTACATCACGTCAGCGACATTGTTCTTCCAAATGGCGAAGGCCCTGAGGTAGAGTGTAGAGGGGTTTTTGGTTAACAACGGTCACAAAGTGGAAAAGGAAATATATATATATATATGCATATATATATATATATATATATATATATATATATATATATATATATATATATATAACTATGATTACATAAGTACACGAGCAACTTTTTATATACCCCTATGCATAAAGACAATGTACGTCTGTGTTCACTTAACTCCCAAATATTTTCTTTTCATACGTCTTAATAAACATTACTCATCTATATTCATATATACCGGTATACCTCATTCATATTGTTGATACTAACCTGTACACCTATGGGTAGAATGATCAGTAGAGGAAGGTATAATCAGTTCAAGAATGCACAATTGACTGCATCTAAAATTAACATAACCCACATGTAATCAAGTGTACTCACATGATGGAAAAACGTAAACATAATTAGGTCCGTTCTTATATATGAAATACACTTATACTTAGGTGCCCCTATATACACAATAATACCTACTATAATACATATAAACATGCACAAAATCCTATAGAAGCAAGAACAAAATTAGGTGCACCCATATATATGAAAACATATCTCACCTTACACTTAGGTGCGCCATTATACACATGAAATATTTAACGTGAAATATTTAAGTCGAAGTCATTATAGTGAACTTTTTTCAATTACATAGTTTTACATAGTTCATGATAGGATATTTCTTTTAAAACTACGTACACTAATAATATAAAGTCATTGTGTCCTTAGATTGGCGTGTCAATCCATTTTATGGTAGATCCTTATCCTCACTTCTTTGGTCTGTAAAATCCTCCAACGAATGATCCACACAAGTGTGTCGGGGGGGATTCTAAGGTTTTATGTGTTAGACAGTTTAAATTTATTTTTATGGCGGCAATTGAAAATTATTTCATTTCTCTGATTTAATAATTGGCTAAATTCTCTGAATTTGATAATTCTAATCTTTTCGTCTAAGCATGAATTGCATCTGCTTCTGAAGCTTTTTGGGGTTTCAGATTTCCCTATAATCTTCCATTCAATCTGAGGGGAAAGATTTCTGTCTTTCAATTCCTAGAAATATTTAGAGAGAGCGGTTTGATGTTTTAGGTGGAGTTTAGAAAATGATTGCGTGTGATTATATAGGCGTTGTTTCCATGGTCCGGTGGAAATTCCTATATATGTTTTTTTTTACCTGCTATTGTCTACGCTAGGATAGATGGTTGCTTGGTATATTACTTCTTCGGACTTACATATGCCTCCAACTGGGCATTTATTTTTTTACTCTACAGTTACAGAGGATTGTACTTTCTGTCTTTTTATTGTTATAAAATTTCTTTAGTGTATTATTATTATTATGGGAATTGATGATGCTATTAATTTTGCTAGTGCAGGAATAACTAATTTTTAATGTCATTCTATTGCAAATTTTTTCTTAGTGGGTTGTTCTGCTTAAAGTGCTTATCAACTAATTTCAGAAAGTATTGCCCGATATTAATATTAGATAGCTTACAGAAAGGGGGTTCAAACCATATCACTCTTCTTTTTCTATTTCTAGGTTCTTTAGTTTTGGTACTTTTGGGTGGGTGGAGGTTTTCTAAGTAGTGTAATTCCTGTTTGAAGCCACTTTTTTTAAAGTAATGTTGTAATGTGTCCCATTTTCATTAAAGATTTTTCTATTTGATGATAGTTTGTTGATTCTAGTGTTTACGATTGTAGGGATTTGTCTAATTATTTGTTGGGGGTGGTTGGAGTGGACGTTTGTGTAGGTTGGGATTTCATTATTTTTTTGATATGGTTTAAATATGTTATTTGCCAAATTTAAGGTAATATCTAGGAAGTTGACTATTTTTAAATTAGAGGAAATCTCTATTTTCAATCCGAGCCATTTAAAGACCCTAATTACTTTCTTTTCTACCCGAGATGATAGTGGACCATTACAGTTAGGATAATGATGAGGCCATCATCTCTGTATAGACCTGTTTGTTTGGGGTTCACTATCCTACTAAGGGTGTTTAGGATATAGATTCCTATTAAATCTGCGATTTTGGCAGAATCAAAAGCACCCATTGGGACACCAAAATCATCACCTTGGCTCTTAGAATTATTGTTGAATAATATAGATGTCCTAGATGCTGATATAATTTTAGATTCTTCATCTGTAATATCTACAAAGCTTTTTGCAAAATTTAAACTATCTAACAACAGATTTTTAGATAAGGATGGTCTACCCATCCATATCTAAAAATAATGTCGTACTGAATGAAGGAAGCCTTATCTTTATTTTGGATGTCCTTGAACTATTTAATAGTGTCTGCAGAATCTTTCCACAAATTGATAACGGAAGATTTTTGTGTGTGGTCTATTATGTTTTTAAGTATGTTTTTTTTTATTAATCCTAGTTCTGTTTTTGAGGGGTTGATTAATCTTGTTTGTAGTTTGTTATCAAAGTTGGGTTTGTGATCTTTAAAAAGCAAATAAGCATCTTTCAGGTGGATCTTTTCCATTCTGTCTTCAATCTTAAGTTTACTTGCACATTTAGCCGCGTCTACGTTCATTTTGGATACAATCTCATGGTCCCTATCCACTTTATAAGTACTGGTAATTTTTATTGTGATAAGTTGTTAGTAGTGAGAGGGTTTGATTTTATAGATGTTCCTGGACTTATCCGCTCTAATCCATAAATCCTGGGATTTTTTAATTTCTTTAATGTCTTGATTTATTCTATGTAAGAATTTATTTGATGATTTTCTGAATTTGATTTTCTTAACTAAGTTGAACATATATTTTTCAAAATGTTTCAGTAATTTGTTGTTGGTGGGGGGCGTTTGGGGGGATTTTAGGTGGTAATATTCGTTTGTGTCATTGGGTTTATCAAAGGGTATGAGTAGAAGTGGGTTTTCCATCTTAGCCTCTTTAAGAAAACAATAATTTTCTCAGAAAGGGATCGGGTAAAGGAATGCAAAGAAGGGTAGGAGATATTTTTAAGTGAATATTCCGGGGAAAATTTATTCTTTTGTGAGGTAATATCCGTGCGTAAAAAACCGTTTTCCAGAGAGTAGATATTCTTGGGAGAGCTCAACTTGGGTTTATAAGGAGCAATATAGGTATAGATGTCCAGTCCGTAAACGGCGAGGAAATATAAAATATTAAGTATTATATCAAAAGAGGGAGCTCAATGGATGTTATCCAGAGCAATATGATATTTACGAACTGTACATCTATACCTATATATATAGTGTATCGAGGCAGAAAATAATTTTCTAAACACATACTGTTAAATATGAGAGACAATGAAAGTCTATTATGTTTAATCATGAGCCGTTCTAAACGTCGTATTTTGGCTTTAATTTCAGTTGAAAATTAAAAAAATTCTCCAACATTTGGATAATTTTTTATTAATTTGCTTCTAAGCTTTCGGTTCACATGAGCCATCTTCAGAGAGGTCACCAAGACGGTAACACAATAACATACACCATAACCGACAATTTTATTTTGTGTTGACATAAAACTCCGCTAGGCAACGGCAATAGTTGCCAAAAATAACAAACGCAGTTTGCAAATTTGCAATGCGGTTCTATGACGTCACACCGCGTGATAGCGCGAAATGACAACAGAACCATGTATTCAAATACAATGTAATGTGTTATGACCAGATTTAAACGTGATTTTATTAAGTGTGGGTTGTTTGGATTTAATGTAGATGGCCTCCAATATCTGAAGGTTCTTTTTACTGTGTGTATGAGTGAGGGTTATTGTATTGTTGACTAAAATCTGTCTGATATTACCTACATGTTTGTTTGTTTTTCTGAGCAATGTTGTTTAATTTACTCTGATCAGAAAGGTGACAGGTAAGTCTACGGGAGAGCGTGGTTGTAATAAAACCAATATATGTACTGTTTTTTTTATTTGTTTTTTATTAGTTTTTTATTAGAACGGCTCATGATTAAACATAATAGACATGCATTGTCTCTTATATATATATATATATATATATATATATATATATATTCTGTCGGGTTTCAAATCCTGGGTTAGGAAGCGAACGGAGTCTAAGCCGTACTGATGAGCTGTAATACAGCGAAATAGATCTGTCTGCGGATGACTATAGTATATATATATATATATATATAAATTTTCTATTGATTTATTAAGTATCTTACAGTCTCGTTATATAATGATGCTGAGGATGTCATAGACGGAACACGTGAGGTTTTGAAAAGAATGGACACGAGAAGGAAACTGATACTTAACATAAAAAAAAGACAGTTAAAGTTTTTGGAACATGCAATGAGGAAGGAGGGCTTGGAGAACCTGATGCTCACCGGACGGATAGAGGGGGAAAGAGACAAGGAAAAGCAACGCATGAAATACTTGATAGACTTGAGCGGATGTATGGATGGTGGATCAAGGACTGAGTGGAATAACAGGAGAAGAGGGTATTAAGAGCGGCAAGGGATAGAAAGATGGGGAGGGCCATGATCGCCAACGTTCTGAAGGGACACGGCACATAGAAAAAGACATTCTCATTGCTTTCTTCATGAAGATATCATTTGTTATTTTCTGTTCTTTCCCCCATATTTTCGTTCAAATGATCCTAATTGATTTTTATGGGATCTCTTGGCAAGATATTACGTTGCTTTTGGCATCCTCGTCGTCATTATATTTACGGCATTTTGCTTGTTTCTATATGACCCTTAAATACTACATGGATTTTTATAGCCATTTTTCTTTCAAATTTGCGTCAATCATTGCGTCATTGTTAGTAGTAGCAGTAGTAACAGTCAATAGTAGTGAGGTTTATAAGTCGCAAACAAACATATCAATCAATAGTAGTAGTAGTAGAAGTACCAGTAGCCGTCAGTAATAATACTAATAAAGTTGATAAGCAATAAATATATCAATCAATAGTAGTAGCAATAGCCGTTAGCAGTAGTAATAAGGCTGATAAGCCGTCAAAAATTAATCAGTAGTAGTAGTAATAGAAGTAATAATTTTGATGAGCCGTAGAAAACAAATCCGTCAATAGTAGCAGTAAAAGTAGTTAGTAGTTCTAGATGTAAGGTTGATAAGTCGTAAAAAAAATGAACTGCGCCTCCTCGGGTTAACTCTCACAACAGACCTCAAGTGGAATGACTATATAGGATCCACAGATAAATCCGCTGCTAAAAAAGTCGGTTCTCTGTGTAGGGCCAGGAAGTTTTTTTTCCCCGTCTGAAACAATCCTGCACATATATAAATCTACCATCTGCCCGAGCATTGAATACTGCTGCCATATCTGGTCAGGTGCCCCTGCTATCCACCTAGGGATCCTTGACAAAATCCAACGGAGAATCTGTAATATGATCGATCCTGACTTGGCAGCTTAGATAGTCACTTTGTCACTGGCTCAATGTGGCTTCCCTGTGTCTCTTCTACAAATACTTTCACGGCTTCTGCTCCGATGAACTTAGCTCTCTGGTGCCCCTATGTATGAATTTACTCGATCCACAAGATTAGCAACTGTAAAACCAATAAAATGTAAATACGAATTCTACTCTATCAGTTTCTTTTCTCGCACTTTCCACATGTAAAATTCCCTTCCGTTTAATTGCTTCCCCGACAATTACAGTCACCAAGAATTTAAATGTAAAGTCATTTCCTGTCTCACTAACTTGAATCCTCTCTCTCTCTCTCTCTTTCTCTGTCTATCTCTCGTGCTCTCTTCTCCATCCACTCCACTCTCATCAATATTCTCATCCTTCTCTTACCCACTTCCTGACACCCACTATAACCTGCTACTCTTTCTCATAACTTCCCTTCTATGTGACCCCCTGCTCACCAGTGGCAGTAAACCGCCTTGCTTGGGGTGATATGATCATAAAAAAAACTAATAACTTAAATGGTTCAAGGACATCCAAAATAAAGATAAGGCTTCCTTCATTCAGTACGACATTATTTTTAGATATGGATGGGTAGACCATCCATATCTAAAAATCTGTTGTTAGATAATAAGATTGATAAGCCTTAAAAATCTTTTTCTTTTTTTAATCGTTTCGCCCCAAGCAAGGCGGTAACGCCACTGATGCGAAAGGGGCTATATAAGAGAAAAAGATTAGATAGGAGGAGAGTAAAGAGCAAAACGAACTAGTTACAGGGGAGGGGAGCAAGAGAAGGATGGGAATACAGGCGTGATGACAACTGCAAAAGTATAGAGAAAGGAAAAGATATACAAGGTGTCAAGTGGTTAAGAGATGGGTATTGACATTGCATTTAAGTTCCTTAAGGTTTTAGCCGTCAGGAAAGCAAAAATATGGAGTTCCACGGGCAGGAAGTGCAAGAAAAGAAGCTACTGGAGTAGAATAGTCGGCTGCATTTGGTTGCTCTAACTGTGAATGGGTGGGACCCAGTTGCCAGTCTGGTTGCACGAGTAAACTCATGTGACAGCGGCACCAGTGACTTAAGTTCATCGGAGCAGAAGCCATGAAAATATTTATAGAACAGACAGAGGGAAGCCACATCCCGTCGGTGAGAAAGTGACTGGAGTCGAGCCGTCAAGTCGCTACCTATTACATTACTGATTCTCCTTTGGAGCCTGTCGAAAACACTGAGATGAACAGCGGGGGCGCCTGATCATATATGACAGCAGTATTCCATGCACGGACGGATGGTTGATTTGAGTACTACTAGTAATATTCATTATTATTAGTCGTAGTAAGGTTGCCTCTTGATCTATGTGTTAAATGGCAGAGTACACTGAGCTACCTACTCATGGGTAGCAACCAATCTAAGAGAAAGAAACTTGGGGGATTTCAAACCGTGGAGAAAGTAATGGAAAACTACTCTATGTTTACCAAGAATGCATAGAAAGACGTCCATATGTTAATAAATTAAATCTTTGAAGTGTCATGTTCGCCTACGTCTTGAAGGACATGACATTTGAAAAGAGAAATTGTTTCAGTAGATTTTAACTTGAGCGCAAGCTGGTAATACATCCGACCAGCATACGACTGTGTCTATGAACGTTGTGCGAAACAGAGCTTCACCAACACCAGAGCTTTGCCACTGAACTGCAGCAATAACGGAAGGAGTCGTTATTATAGGTAGGCATTTGAAGAACTGGAGTTGCTTCACTGCAAAAAAGAGAGGAGAGGGAGCTATTTGCTTAGGAGCAGGGTTGGAGTTAGGGTAGCGGATAACAGCAGAAGAAAATTGATTATCATCGCGCTATTTTTTTTTTTGTTTTTTGTTTTTTTATTTTTTTTTTGTGTTTTTTTTTTCTCATTTACCTTTTCTCTGCGTTAATTACTTATGTTTCTCTTCAGCCGGCCAACCACAAAGGAGGAAAAAAAACATAATTAAGGCGATTCTGTTACGCAAGGAATCGCATTTCACACCTCTATTATAAAAACAGCTGCTGCTTCCGTGAATAGGTGAATAATAATAATAATAATAATAATAATAATAATAATAATAATAATAATAATAATAATAATAATAACGACAACTATTATTATTATTATTATTCTAATTTCTTCTTTATCCAAATTGTTGGTACAGCCGTTTCAGCGAAGCACGGTTTAAAACAGAAGATAAGAAATTAAAAATAATAAGATACCCAAACCTTGCTTGTGAGATGCTTTTTCTTCAATACACACATACCTTTTGAGGACGAAGGGAATCATGGTCCTCAAAACTGCCTCTCCTTTGTAGCACTAAGCATTGCTTGATCATTTATTACCCTTCCCGATCACTGTTACGCCATCCATTTACATTAAGGCTTACGGCTACATCCCGGTCAAAACCTGGTTCACATATGATCACTGAAGTTAAGCAACGTCGAAGGTAGTCAGTATGTACATGAGTGACTACTTAGGAATACCAGGTGCTGTAAGTTTTGAGTAACAAATGGTATAATGTGTTTCCGGCTAAATCAATTTGGAACCCCGGTTCTGGTACGATCACCGAAGTTAAGCAACATCGAAAATGGTCAGTACCAAGATGGGTGACTGCTTGGGAATACTAGGTGCTGTAAGTTTGATGTACGAGTGGTGTAATTTATTTACAGCCAAATTATGTTGCAACGCTTGTTCCCGTATGATCACGAAAGTTATGTAATTTGGTGTAGTGGATAATGTCTCGGAATGGTTAAACGGAGGGCCGAGTTCTAATTCAAGTTGTGTTCCTTATATTCACTTACACTCAAATACCCTTGATAAAAACATGAATCCCCCTCTTCTCCCCAAGCTATAAGTTACTCAGTAATACTTTCATCACTAAAGCCATTATTATCTCAAAAAAGAACTCCGTGCAAATTATTTAGATTTCGGCATTAAATAATCCATTGAAGTTGATATGCTTCTAAACAACAAAATGATGCAGTTACCCTAGATCGTTAATCGATGTTTTTTTTGGGTTTTTTTTACCCCTAATGTCTTCAGTATATCCTTTGAATGTCAAATTCTCCAATCTTTCTTTCCTCGTTATGGGTCCCAGAAAATTCAGCCATCTTTCTAATTCTAAATACAAGTGTAATTTCTGTTAGTATTTTCCTTAAAATATCCTCTCGCTATTTACATGCGCTGCTCGTGGTATTCTCAGCATCCTGCTGTAGAGCCAAATCTCTGTTGTCTCATCGATAAGGAAATCGTGCAACATTACCTATCATATTGGAGGAGTAATATTACATCACAGTTCAGCACACTTTTCTTTACTTCTAACAAAATTTTCTTGATTCTTAATACCTTGTTTCGTTTTTGGAAGTCATTTTTCGCTATTCCAATGGACATTGGGATTTCGGATTTGCATTTTTCGTCGTCTGTTTCTTCCCAGTTAGTTAAATTTCCGTACTTTGGCTGATTTTCACGTCCCTAATTTGTAGTTTGCTTCTTAGACTGTCCCTTTTGCTAACGACAACTGCCTGATTCAGTCAGTCAGTTAAATGCCATACGTGATACACGCTTGGGAGATCATGTCTCGAAAGAGACATGACTGACTGGGCAGAAGATTATCCCGCAGTAGGTTGCCATTACTTTCTACGGTAGACTGGTTGCCAGCCAGGCAGTAGAACCCAATCAGTCCTGTTATTTAACCCATAACTGGAGGGAAGAGACAGATTAATACCTTTCCCAAGAGTATTTGCGCGTAAGTGAATGCAATGAATTGAACTGGAATTTGAACTCGGCTCCCAAATTTCTCGTTCCAGGCCGATATCCAATGCACCACAACGCACATCCTTAACTGCCTGAATAGGGATCCAAAATGAATTGAGGAAATAGAAATATATTGAAAGTGGCCTGAAACAAGAATGCGTCCAGGAGATCCTAAGAGAATTAGAAATCCAACAAGGATTCATTACTAAAAATGGAAGATACGCAAATATTACCTTATTAATGGTAGATACAGAAAAGATAACGACAGAAACTGCTGGACAGTATATTAAAGGAAAGTGTATGTGCGTTGTGGTGCTATCGACTCGGAACGATAAATTGGGGAGCCGAGTTCGAATTCCATTTGAATTCTTTATATTCACTTGCGCACAAATACCTTTGGGAAAGGTATTAATCCGTTTCTTCCTTCCAGTTATGGGTTAAATAACAGGACTGATTTGATTCTATAGCCTTAGTCGGCAACCAGTCTACTGCAAAAAGCAATAGCAACCTACTGCGGGATAATCTTCTGCCCGGTCAGTCATGTCTCTTTCGAGACATGATCGCCCAAAGCGAGTATCACTTATGGCACTTAACTGATTAATTGAAAACATGATTATGGCTTCTGCTGGTCTTAAACTGGGGGATCAGTTTTATATTGTTATGAAATAATAAATTGATCCCCACTAATTACTACTTAAAATTATAATACGTCTCTTCACTCTCTAGCTATGAGTCAAATAACAGGGCAGATTGGGTTCTATTGCTTTGGCTGGTAACCAGTCTACCGCAGAAAGCAATGACAACCTACTGCAGGATAATCTTCTACCCAGTCAGTCATGTCTCTTTCCAGACATGAATGCCCAAAGCGTGTATCGCGTACGGTACTTAACTGACTGACAGAATAAAGGACTAACCGTCAATCGTATGAAGACGTTAGATTTAAGGTTCAGAGTTTTTGTCCATGATATATAGTCTAATTGAGTGAAGATTTGGTTAAAGCATGCCTGCCTTTTTTTAGGCTGGCGGGCGAGCGTTCGATCTTTGGCGTGGAGATTATTATGAATAAGTTATTTACTCTGGTTCAGTGGAGAAACGTCACGAATTATTGCTAAATTAATTCGGCTTGTTTTTTTTTCTTTGTTCGCCCTAAAATAAAGAGAAATATAAAATTAAGGAAACCTTGTCTTGATTCGAGCCTCTTTCAAAGAGCTCAACAGGCAAATGACGTATTAATAAGACATTGAATTGTTGTTTTTACTATGGCATTAACTCTATAAAAGGACAGGCATAGATTAAACATATATGTAAGAAAAATAACGGTTAACCCTAGACTTGAACAGCTTAAGATTGTACTGGTTGAAGAATCATCCTCTTGGAATTCGGTTCCATAATACAGCGTTTAGTTTTCGGGTGTTTTCATTTATTCAATTTTTATTGTTTGAAAAGATTTTTTGAATTTTTCCCCCAAAAAACTCCCCACAGCTTAAAAGTTTTATGCAGAGTTATAATCATCAGAAAGTTTTCATCATCAGAGGGATGGTTGTCGGCAGGTTGGAATATGTGGAATTGTGTGGAATAGCGTCAGAAGAATAAAATATACATTTTGCATTTTAAAATAGAAATTTATTAAAGGGAAAGTCTAACATAAGTTTTAGGAGTTTATGTACAATTAGAAACATTAATAAGTTAAGGGTAGAGTTCGTACAAAATGTTCTAGTAGTAATTATTGAAAGAGAAAGAGGACAATGTCTGAGTTGCTAGAGGTTGGAAGTTACATTTTAGTGTTGTCTTTCCTTCGCTGCTCCCATGTCTGACTGGTTGACTGACGCTGAGGTCATTTTTATAGTCCTTTTGAATTTCACACTGGATTGCCAAGTCCTTCCAAGTTTTACAAGTCGCTCTCATTGGTCAAAAATCATTTTAACACCTACTTGCGAAATATGGTGTAGACTTTTTCGTTAAGCAGATGGTCAATCCTTTTTCTATTTGGGAAAACCAGGATTTTACACGTCGTTGTGAATTTTTGTAAAAGTGAAGAAGAGAGTTGATTTTAATTAATTTATTACCCGCTTCAAAGTAAATAACATATTTTATTCTTTTTTAAATTATAAAAATAAGAAATTAAAAAGAAAGAAAGAAAGAAAGAAAGAAAGAAAGAAATAGAGCGCCTTCAAAGTTTCGAAAAATTAAACCAGCATTTTATTTTTAAACATTTAAAATTATCTAGCGACCTTTTCGTATATTTTTTTAATATCATAGAATTGTGATTTTTCAAGGGTCATAACTATTGATGATGATGATGATGATGATGATGATGATGGTTGAAGAATTTGTCTGATTCTTGATAAACGTTGGCTTTGAACCATCCTCTTCGAATAGAATATATTTAAGCTAACCAAACTGAATAACCCAGCGAGAAAGTAATGATGGTCCTAGCATCGAATATTTTTGCCACATCTGGTTTGGTTCAATCATCAAATATTTTTGCCATATTGGATTGGTTTGGTCTAATGTTCGAATAATTTTGCCACACCTGGTCTGCTCCGAACAATTTTATACGCATCTTGTCTGGTCCAAGCTTCGAATATTTTTTTATGTCTGATCTGTTCCAAGCATCGAATATTTTTGTTACATGTAGTCTGGTCCAAGTAACGAATAATTTTTAACACATCTGGTCTCTTCCGAGCATCGAATATTTTGCACACATCTCTTCTGATCCGGGTTTCGAATATTTTTAAACATCTGGTCTGGTCCGCGCATCGAATATTTTTGCTACATCTGGTCTTGTTTAAGCACAGAATATTTTTCCCATATTTTGTCTGGTCGTGGCATGGAATATTTTGCCCACTCCAGATCTGGTTCCAGCATCGAATATTTTTGGTACATCTGGTTTGGTCCGAGTATTGCATATTTTTGCACACCTCTGGTCTGAGTATTTTGCCATATTTTGTCTGGCCTAGTATAGAATATTTTACACCAGGTCTGTGGCGAGCCTCGAATATTTTTGGCACATCTGGTCTGGTCCGATTATCTAAATTTTTACCACACCTGGTCTGCTCTGAAATTCAAATAGAATTAGCATAATAACAAAAAGGACTAACAAAATAGATGAAAATGTTTATACAGAAATTTTAGTATCATAAGAGAATTTCTATAACAATTTTGCGTTTCTCTGTTTGTAGTTGTATTGTTGTAGTATTATTTTTTTCTTTACTGATACTGCCAATAGACGTTTCTTGTAACCCATTAGAGTTTTTATGATACCATATGTACTGCAAGCGCAGCTGATGTAGGTGTGTCTGGACGGTTACATATCGATATTTACCCCGTCACCCCATTGAGACGTGATGTCGAGTTTATTGTGGGGAACCCAAGCGTGTAATGTTGCCCGGTCTTCGCAACCGTCAGTTGTGCTAGCCTCGGTGACGATCACCAGTCCACCCTTCTGGTGCAAATGGGTGGTTCTGCCTCAGGCATCTGTTTCCGTATTTATTTTTCTCAAAAGCATATCTGTCATCGGACAGAGACACGACTGAGTCGCACTCTGTCTGAAGACAGTGACGCAACTGAGAGATGATGATCCCTACTTGGCAAGCGGCTATATATCGCATCCTTCTTCAAGCTGATTTTGAATAAAAGAGTTTTCTTTCACACAAGATTAGATGGCCTGCTCAGCGAAAATAGATGCAATGAACTCTATCCAAAGCTGTGACATCTTGCATGATTTAACTTCAACTCTTCTTATTAATTGCATTGTTCATTCCGTAGATCAAACAAAGTCATCAACAGCATATATAATGTTATAATTATCTCGATACTGTTTTCTAGTTTAGTGCTTTTTCACCTTGGGGAACAGATGATAGTCGAATCACGAACATAGACGAAGAGTTCAACCAGTTTAAACTCACTCTCATACAGCAGCCATTAAAATCAAGGACTTGTGTTGAAGCATTGTCCAGACGTCTTCCCTTAATGTCGTAACCATGTCAGCATGACAATTATTAAAGGCTAAACCTTTTTTCTACAGATATTTGATAATACCATGAAGCCACATTTTGTCGATTTTGAAGAGAAATCGCTACTCTTGTTTTGAAGTTTTATTTGAATTGCCAGATGTAAGTTTACCTGAAAAGAAACAATGCAGTTATTAATAATCAGATTATTACATTAATGCATGCAATATTTCACAGCTCCTGCATCTCTCCTTCATAGTCAGTATGAGAACATGTAAGCCCACCTTTGTACGTGAAAGGAAATAATGCAGTTATTTATAAGAAGAGTAGAAATTAATGCATGCAATATGTCTCAGCACTTAGCATCTCTCCTTCATAGTCAGTCGAAGAACATTTCAGCCCACCTTTGTACGTGGAAGGAAACAATGCAGTTATTAATACGAAGAGTGGAAATTAATGCATGCAATATTTCACAGCTCTAGCATCTCTCCTTCATAGTCAGTCGAAGAACATTTCAGCCCACCTTTGTACGTGGAAGGAAACAATGCAGTTATTAATAAGAAGAGTGGAAATTAATGCATGCAATATTTCACAGCTCTAGCATCTCTCCTTCATAGTCAGTCGAAGAACATTTCAGCCCACCTTTGTACGTGGAAGGAAACAATGCAGTTATTAATAAGAAGAGCGGAAATTAATGCATGCAATATTTCACAGCTCTAGCATCTCTCCTTCATAGTCAGTCGAAGAACATTTCAGCCCACCTTTGTACGTGGAAGGAAACAATGCAGTTATTAATAAGAAGAGTGGAAATTAATGCATGGAATATTTCACAGTTTCAGTACTTCCTTCATAGTCAGTCGAAGAACATTTCAGCCCACTTCTGTACGGGAAGGAAACAATGCAGTTATTTATAAGAAGAGGGAAATTCACGCATGCAATATTTCACAGCTCTAGCATCTCTCCTTTCATAGTCAGTCGAAGAACATTTCAGCCCACCTTTGTACGTGGAAGGAAACAATGCAGTTATTAATAAGAAGAGCGGAAATTAATGCATGCAATATTTCACAGCTCTAGCATCTCTCCTTCATAGTCAGTCGAAGAACATTTCAGCCCACCTTTGTACGTGGAAGGAAACAATGCAGTTATTAATAAGAAGAGTGGAAATTAATGCATGCAATATTTCACAGCTCTAGCATCTCTCCTTCATAGTCAGTCGAAGAACATTTCAGCCCACCTTTGTACGTGGAAGGAAACAATGCAGTTATTAATAAGAAGAGTGAAATTAATGCATGGAATATTTCACAGCTCTAGCATCTCTCCTTCATAGTCAGTCGAAGAACATTTCAGCCCACCTTTGTATGTGGAAGGAAACAATGCAGTTATTAATAAGAAGAGTGGAAATTAATGCATGCAATATTTCACAGCCCTAGCATCTCTCCTTCATAGTCAGTCGAAGAATATTTCAGCCCACCTTTGGTATGGAAGGAAACAATGCAGTTATTAATAAGAAGAGTGGGGAAATTAATGCATGCAATATTTCACAGCTCTAGCATCTCTCCTTCATAGTCAGTCGAAGAACATTTCAGCCCACCTTTGTACGTGTGGAAGGAAACAATGCAGTTATTAATAAGAAGAGTGGAAATTAATGCATGGAATATTTCACAGCTCTAGCATCTCTCCTTCATAGTCAGTCGAAGAACATTTCAGCCCACCTCAGGAAGGTGGAAGGAAACAATGCAGTTATTTATAAGAAGAGTGAAATTAATGCATGCAATATTTCACAGCTCTAGCATCTCTCCTTCATAGTCAGTCGAAGAACATTTCCAGCCCACCTTTGTACGTGGAAGGAAACAATGCAGTTATTAATAAGAAGAGCGGAAATTAATGCATGCAATATTTCACAGTTCTTAGCATCTCCTTCATAGTCAGTCGAAGAACATTTCAGCCCACCTTTGTACGTGGAAGGAAACAATGCAGTTATTAATAAGAAGAGGAAATTAATGCATGCAATATTTCACAGCTCTAGCATCTCCTTCATAGTCAGTCGAAGAACATTTCAGCCCACCTTTGTACGTGGAAGGAAACAATGCAGTTATTTATAAGAAGAGCGGAAATTAATGCATGGAATATTTCACAGCTCTAGCATCTCTCCTTCATATTTAGTCGAAGAACATTTCAGCCTACACTTATACGTGGAAGGAAACAATGCAGTTATTAATAAGAAGAGTGGAAATTAATGCATGCAATATTTCACAGCTCTAGCACCACTCCTTCATAGTCAGTCGAAGAACATTTCAGCCCACCTTTGTACGTGGAAGGAAACAATGCAGTTATTTATAAGAAGAGCGGAAATTAATGCATGCAATATTTCACAGCTCTAGCATCTCTCCTTCATAGTCAGTCGAAGAACATTTCAGCCCACCTTTGTACGTGGAAGGAAACAATGCAGTTATTTATAAGAAGAGTGGAAATTAATGCATGCAATATTTCACAGCTCTAGCATCTCTCCTTCATAGTCAGTCGAAGAACATTTCAGCCCACCTTTGTACGTGGAAGGAAACAATGCAGTTATTTATAAGAAGAGCGGAATTTTATGAATGCAATATTTCACAGCTCTAGCATCTCCTTCACATTTAGGTCGAAGAACATTTCAGCCTACACTTATACGTGGAAGGAAACAAAATGCAGCTTATTTATAAGAAGAGCAGGAAATTAATGCATGCAATATTTCACAGCTCCAGCATCTCTCCTTCATAGTCAGTCGAAGAACATTTCAGCCCACCTTTGTACGTAGAGGAAGGAAACAATGCAGGTTATTTATAAAGAAGAGTGGAAATTAATGCATGCAATATTTTCACAGCTCTAGCATTCCTTCTATTCATAGTCAGTCGAAGAACATTTCGAGCCCGATCTTTTGTAACGTGGAAGGAAACAATGCAGTTATTTATAAGAAGAAAAGCGGAAATTCAACGCATGCAATATTTCACAGGCTCTAGCATCTCTCCTTCATAGTCAGGTCGAAGAACATTTCCCAGCTCCCACCTTTCATTACGTGGAAGGAAACAATGCAGTTATTTATAAGAAAAATTGAAGTGGAAATTAATGCATGCAATAGCTACAAAGCCTCAGGCATCTCTCCGTTACATAGTCAGGTCGAAGAACATTTCAGGCCCACCTTTGTACATGGAAGGAAAACAATGCAGTTATTTATAAGAAGAAAGGCGGAATTTTATGAATGCAATATTTCACAGCTCTAGCATCTCCTTCATATTTAGTCGAAGAACATTTCAGCCTACACTTATACGTGGAAGGAAACAATGCAGTTATTAATAAGAAGAGTGGAAATTAATGCATGCAATATTTCACAGCTCTAGCACCACTCCTTTATAGTCAGTCGGAGAACATTTCAGCCCACCTTTGTACGTGGAAGGAAACAATGCAGTTATTTATAAGAAGAGCGGAAATTAATGCATGCAATATTTCACAGCTCTAGCATCTCTCCTTCATAGTCAGTCGAAGAACATTTCAGCCCACCTTTGTACGTGGAAGGAAACAATGCAGTTATTAATAAGAAGAGTGGAAATTAATGCATGCAATATTTCACAGCTCTAGCATCTCTCCTTCATAGTCAGTCGGAGAACTTTTCAGCCCACCTTTGTACGTGGAAGGAAACAATGCAGTTATCAATAAGAAGAGTGGAAATTAATGCATGCAATATTTCACAGCTCGCTAGAGTCAGTCTAAGAACATTTCAGCCCACACTTATACGAGGAAGGAAAAATCCAGTTATTAATAAGAAGAGTTTACATTATGGCACGCAATATTTCACGGTTCTAGCATTACTCTTTCATCATCAGCCTGTGAAAATTTCAGCTTCCTCACGTAACTCGATGTTTCAACCAACAGCAAGTCGATATGTCCAAGTTCAACTCGTCAGAATTTGTCAATTTTTCGTTTCATTAGATAGAATTTTGCCTTCCATATGCGCGAAAGTTATTTTTTTCTTCAACTTGTTCCGGAAGTTATATTATTGTCATAATTTAACCATCTTTCTTTTCCTTTCTTTTTGAATTTTTTTCTATTTATTTGTAAGGGTTAATCAGATAATATATGATCTTGCTTGGAAGAATTCGCTACTTTGATTTTCAACAGCACAAATTGAGAAAAATCGAAAATTCAAACCTTCTCATCTCCAAACTGATTATATCAATTCATGATGCCGAGTTTTAACTGAATTAAAACTTAAATTTGTCTTTTACGCAGTCAAATCAACCTGCTAAAGCAGTTAAAATCTCATAAAAATATTCTAAATAATATCTTCAAAGATAAACACATCCTCTTTTTCGTACTTGATTTTTTTTTCAGTTTAACTTTATAGACACTCTGAATGATTCGTTCTTCCTTTATTCACTTGAAATATTTCATAATATTCGAATAAACATGAATAATTCATGAACAACTGCAGAACGTGTGCGGCAATGTTCAAAAACGAAAACTGCTGACCTTCATATTCATGAATCGGGTTGATATATTAACAGCCGGAAGGCGAAACATATTACGATGAAAAGCAACTAACACGAGTATGAAAGAAAAACTTTCCAAAACTTAACAACGCTTTATAACGTTTCGAATAAAAATTATAGGAAATTACTTTTACTTCATCGAGTAACCGGACATTCAACTTCAGACGGAGTGGTAAAACCTGCAGACTCATGAGAAATCTTCACCGATATATATATATATATATATATATATATATATATATATATATACAGAATGTCCATAAAGTTCGTGTGCACTTTAAAAAATCACAAATCCAAAATAAAGTTATAAATTATTACAGTGCACACGGACTTTATGGACACACTATATATATATATATATATATATATATATATATATATATAAGAAAAATTAATTCGTGTAAAAATTAATTCGTGTAAAATCCTTTGTTAAATAAAGACGGAAGCTGATGACGGTTCGCCTGAAATAGGCCCATACTTCCGATTTATCATGAAATAACATGTCTGCCTTAATTTTTCTTATATTTGCTCTATATGTGTTTATATGCATATATGTTTAGAGCTTTCTTAGAGAGTTATCCTACCACTGTATGTACAGGATACACCTTTGGATTCTTCTACACCCACACTGCATGCTGATATATATATATATATATATATATATATATATATATATATATATATATTAATGCAGGTTTCATTGAATAATATAGACAAGTTTTGTCTATTAATTTTGTGTAGGATCCGTTCATACCGTCTGATATACTTGATGGTGATGTCGTTAAAAGACAACAAAAAATCACAGTATTTGTTGAATTTTTTATCGGGTCTAAGCTTTCGGCTCACATAAGCCATTATCAAAGAGTAAATAATAACACACAGTAAACATAGAACATTTAAGCTATTAACAATAAAGATAATTGAATTGAAAATATAAGTCCATCCCTACCGTGGCGGATGGCTGAAGACAGTGACAAAATAGTGGTGTTGTGGTCCCTGGTCTGATTACAGACTGCCTCTAGGGTTGACTTTATGCTGTATTTACTCGGAAGGTAGGGTGTGATAAGCTGGTTAATATGTTTAGTTAACTGGTATACAGGAGTAGGAATTTGGGATATGATAGGGCGGAGAGGATAGTTAGGTTTATGAGTTTTTATGGTTCCGTATATGTAACCAGGTTTATAGTCACCAATAATTTTAGGGAGTTTTAAGGAATTCTGATCAGCGTTGTTGGCACTAATGAGTTTATTAAGTTTAGATTTTAGTTGATGTGTCGGGTTTTTGTTAATTTTTTTAAATTTTGTGTGGTCATGGAGTATGTGGTTGAGTTTTGTGTTGTAATCTGATTTGTTAAGTACAACAAAGATGTTAGCCTTGTCAGCTTTTTTTACAATTATGTGAAGGTGGTTGCGTAGTTCGTGCGCGGCACTTTTTAGTTGTTTCGATAGAATTTTTGAGGAGCTTCTGCTTTTATCATGGCGATCTTTGATTGCCTCAGCCTTAAGTAGATCTTTCAGTTCGGGTTTAACGGTTATAAGTTTTTCATCTTGTAATTTAGTGATGCTTTGATAGAGCGTTTCTATTTCAATTTTTTTAGTAAGCTGGTTATACTTACGGTATATATGGCAGTTAGGTCCAAGGTTGAGTAATTCTTCTTGGTGCTTAGTTAGTTGGTGGTTGGAAAGATTTATGAATTTATCGAATTTTTTGGGAAGAGTGATCGTGCCATTGTATAGTGAATTAAGTTTTTTGACAATTTTAGCACGGTGTTCAGCTTCAGATTTTGCGGTGATTTTGGATAGTCTGAGTATTATTTCTTCTAGTTGGTTTGAGGTAGTTATATCTTTCAGTTTGTTGTAGAGGTCATGTTTGTTCTTGTATAATGTGTCAAGATTTTCTTTCGCTATTTCAATTTGCCTTTTCACAAGGCTCCATTTATATTTCAAGGTGGTGATGGTGTGTTGGGCTGCTGGATCATGTAATTTAAATTGTGTGTATTTTGGCAGCATTTTTTCATTAATGCAGGTTTCATTGAATAATATAGACAAGTTTTGTCTATTAATTTTGTGTAGGATCCGTTCATACCGTCTGATATACTTGATGGTGATGTCGTTAAAAGACAACAAAAAATCACAGTATTTGTTGAATTTTTTATCAGGTCTAAGCTTTCGGCTCACATAAGCCATTATCAAAGAGTAAATAATAACACACAGTAAACATAGAACATTTAAGCTATTAACAATAAAGATAATTGAATTGAAAATATAAGTCCATCCCTACCGTGGCGGATGGCTGAAGACAGTGACAAAATATATATATATATTGTAATTATTGTTATTACAATGGTTTATAAAAGCATTATATCACTGCACAAAAGTTTCATGTTTTAGAACAATACTGTTCTTCTTCCGGTAATATGTTAAAATATATAGTGAAAATGATTTAATTTAAAAATATAAAATTTATTTATGGTTATTTGGAAAATTAGGGAGTGATGGTTAAAGAAAATGCTTTAGGTGTGTCAATAGTGTTCAATCAAAAATGAGAACTGGATAACCACGGCGTTTGAAGATCTAATTCGTGAAAGGAAGCAGGATGGCCTATTTAGCAGTTTTTAATATAACTGTATAGATCTAATTTAATTCTGACCAATAACTGGTTAATAAGTATATATATATATATATATATATATATATATATATATATATATATATATATATATATAGTCATCCGCAGACAGATCTGTTCCGCTGTATCGCAGCTCATCAGTACGGTTAGACTCCGATTGCTTTTAACCCAGTATTAGAAGCCCGACCGAATTGGCGTCAGTCGGCGATTCTACCTCTGGGCTATGGGCGTTCGGTAGAAGAAAGCAGACTTTTTAGCGTGTATATTGTCATTATACCCGCTATATATATATATATATATATATATATATATATATAAAATTATTAGCCATTTAATAATTATATATTAATATATCATTAATTACTATTAATATACAATAACTGGTTGATAACTGGTTACTTTATTTCGAATCTTTCATTTATTAGACTTTCTTCTTCTGGAAATAATTCGTTCTAGAAGTGAAGTTAGCCATAATATACAGCGCGCATAGATTATGGATGTGCTTTGCGGGGAAGTGGATATCGGCTCGGAACGAAAAATCCGTGAGCCGAGTTCGAAATCCAGTTGAATTCATTGCATTTCTCTTACGCACAAATACCATTGGGAAACATCTCTTAATTTCAGTTGTGGGTTTAATAACAGGACAGATTGGGTTCTATAGCCTTGGTCGGCAACCAGTCTACTGCAGAAAGCAATGGCAACCTACTGCGGGATAATCTGCTCAGCACAATCATGTCTCGAAAGAGACATGATCGCTAAATGCGTGTATCACGTATGGCACACAACTGATTGATAGATTTTCAGGGACTACTTCACACGCACAGTTTCGTTGCTGGAAGTGGGGTTAAGATTTTTTTTTTAACTTTTACTTTTTATTTGGATTAATTCAAGTTTATTATCAAGATACTGAATTAAGTAATGTTTTTTTATTTTATTTGAACTTTCAATATTTTATCTTCAAACAAACTATTTCGATGCGAAATTGGCAAGTGTCATTAAGAATTTTATCACATAAAAAAGTTGATAAAAATTTTATATTTTTTCTTTATGCTATTATTCTTCAACAACGAAGATATTAAGTATAAAATTAACTTTTTATCAGCAATATATATTTTTCTTTAACACAGCACACAGGTATTATTTCTTTTTAAAATTTGTTGAGTTTTTTGTCATTCGTAAATGAATAGAAGCCATTAAAAATGTATTGTTTTTCACTGCGAAATTAATGACGAATGACACTTACTAAAAAAGTTATCAAAAACTTGCATATTAACCAATTACTGGGAAATAACAAGTTCTTTGCTGAAAATATTATTAGTAATTGTTATTTAGTAGTAATTTAGGTCTTTACCTGACCACCTCCAGTCGCGGAATCCAGTTGTATGCTTGCATGGTATAAGTATCACCTTGCATTATTGTATGAATCATATAGATATATATATAGTGGCGGTAAAATTCCGGAAAGGACTAGTAAAATCCGGGATAACCTTGTTAAATAACCCAAGAGGATCCTCATAATATCGTTAAAATATTAAAACTGATCCAATAGAGAGCTCAATACGAACCAATTTAAATTTACAGAGCGGATATTTCTTTATTTATCTGTAAATCCAGATAAAACTTAGTGGGGAAATAGCCATTTTCAACATGTCATTTTAAGGCATGCATTCTTCGACGCCTTATAAACAGAGAATGAGGAAAAATTCTAAGCCCAGAGGTTAGCTTAAGTAAAGAAAGAGGTTGGGATGTATTGATTTTCATTGGGTGGGTTGGGCTACATATATATATATATATATATATATATATATATATGTGTGTGTGTGTGTGTGTGTGTGTGTGATTTTTTTTAGGTTCAGTCCACTCTTAGTAGTTATTCAGTAGTAATTTTAGGTTTTTACTTGTGTTCCTCCAGTTGTAGACCCCAGTCATATGCTTGTCTGGTATAAGGATCATTTTACATTATTGTATTAATCTGATAGATAGATAGATAGATAGATAGATAGATAGATAGATATGGTTAGACAGATCTGTTTCGCTGTATCACAGCTCATCAGTACGGTTAGACATCCAATTGCTTCTGCCGGCATTGACATCAGTTGGCGATTCTACCTCTGAGCTATGGGCGCTCGGTAGCCGAAGGCAAACTTTAGCGTGTTATATACAATGTAAACACACACACCAGTAACCAAGAGTGTTCAAATTCATTACTAAATGAACGATGCGTAGATGCGTGAGCAGCTACTGTTTTTTTTTTTTTAAAATCTACCATTCCTCCATATTGCTCAATCGGGGTGTGAGAGCGTAAATAGTCATCGCAGACAGACAGGAGTATTTCTATTTTAGATACGAACAAAATTTGTCACTCAGCTGACTGATTCAGCGCCTCGACTCTAAAGTTTCGTGGACGAAACTTTTAGAAGTTCAATCCACTCTTCATTAGCTTTCAACAATTGACTACGGTTTTTCTTATTTTTCAGTATCTTTATCGTAAGTTTGATGTAATTAATTTAAGCACGAGTTGTGATTCTCTAATTTTGGGAGTAAAGTTGATTTTTTCTCGCTTGTTTGTGTGTGTATTTGTATCAAGTGTGGTGCTTATTTCTATTTTTAATCATTTACTTGTCTTCTTACACTCTCACACTATTAATTTTCCTTCTTTTTCTTTTCTCCCATGAGTGTCAATAGATAGAAATATATTAACAGACTAAGATAGATAGATAGATAGATAGATAGATAGATAGATAGATAGATAGATAGATACTGAACATGAGAGGAAGGCCCCGAAACGGTGTACATTCTCTCCTGATGACCCCAATTAAAATATAAATTCAAAAGGATCAAAAGAAGTTCAATGAAGTCATATGCCGTAGAGAAGCTTGGTGGATATGCTATTGGTATGAGGAGCATTTTATATTCGGCTCGCTTCAGGTGAGTGTCAATTACTTTCCAGTAATTTACTTCTATTAACATAGATAGATAGATAGATAGATAGATAGATAAAATGTACCTGTTAGTTAAGTGCTATACGTGATAAACGCTTGGGGATCATGTCTAGAAAGAGACATGGCTGGCTAGACAGAAGATTTTCCCGCAGTAAGTTGCGATTACTTTTTGGGGTAGACCGGTTGTCAACCAAAGCTATAGAACCCAATCTGTCTTGCTATTTAACCCATAGCTGGGGAGAGCTAACACCTTACAAAAGGCTGTTTGTGCGTAAGTGAATGCAACGAATTCAACTGGAATTCGAACTCGGCTCTTCGATGTCTAATTCCTAGCCGATATCCATTGCACTACAACGCACATCCTATACACACATCCTGCACCACAACATTTGACATACCTTCATATATCCACTGCATATATATATATATATATATATACTAGCAGTATAGCCCGGCGTTGCTCGGGTGTAATGAAAGCTTTAAAACTAATCCATGGTCTTGGAGCTCAGACTCTTTGGACGTTGGCACGAAAGACTAAAAAGCGATAGTTGTTTCCAGTTAAAGCGAAACCGTAGACTGAAAGAAAAATGAATGGATGTAAGTCAAATTTTGTCTCAGCCAGCCTGCTTCAGTGCGTCCCAGGCCTTCTCCTCAGTGAATGCTCCTTCGTTCCGAGCCGCTTCGAGGCGGGGCAAGTCGGAAGTTGGTGGGGATCAGTCCAGGTTCCTCGGTGAAATGCTCGGGGAAAGTAAGTCCGAAAGGCCTCGCAGATGCCTTCGTTTGTAGTCAGTCGTCGTCCGTCCGGTGTTGTGATACTCGGGAACTATCGGTCAGACGCGCTGCGCAACTCCTCTTGCCGCAGTTCAGGGGTCATGTTCGTCGCCTCGGAAGACAGTCTCTTTAACCAAGCCCTAACTACCACAGCTTGGTGATTCTTTATAAGCGAGAAGGCCAGTCCGTCCACAGCTACAAATACAGCCCCACCGTCTGCTGACTAGATAACCACCTCTAAACTAGATTCGGCTGCCGTTTGCGCTGCTAATTTATCTTGGTTGAGTCGTCGACTAAAATCAGCTTCAAACGACCTGATGACTGACTTAAGGTGGCTCCACCACATGTTTCTTATAACATCTCCTGTCAGTTCCCTCTGTATGGTTAGTAACAACTGATCACGGAAATCCTTCGAATCCAGCAGAGATGTGTTGAATTTTCAATAACCAGTCATCCTAGGTTTAGACATTTCTAAGTTTATGTTGTGGAGTAGTTCTCGCACTGAAAGTTATAATCGTGCTATGTCGGTTGCTAATCAACTTAACGCAGCCAAAATGTGAGGAACTTCTCGAGTTAACTTCCTGTAAAACTCTTATTAATATAGGAGGGAGAGTCCATTATCTGAAAAATAGGTGTGTTTCACCATAACAGTTTATTCGTACCCGGACGAGTCTGTGGTCCGTCTAAACTACCGAATGGAAACTTGGACACCCTAAGAGCCCTACGTTGATTCTCCTAACTAGCACCCGGTTGATGTAGCTCGTACAAACTACCATGTCCGGGCCGCAGATAGATAGATAGATAGATAGATAGATAGATAGATAGATAGATAGATAGATAGATAGATGTATTTCACCTCTTTGTGTAAATACTGAGGGTTGCCAATTCTTAGTGCTCAGAAGTAAAATCCTATGCTTATTCCTGATTTTATTTTGTTGCTTTGACAGGAACAGAAATTTATTAGGTCATTTTTATTAATTGATCTACTTATAACTGTAGCACAGAATTATAATGTGAATTGTTTCAACTCGAAATATTTGCATCGGTAGTTAATATACCGAGGCAGTTAATAGCCTACCGCGATCCATAGCACAAGCATACTTGCCTACTTACCAGTATCGATATGCCACAGGATTTAAGGTTAACTTTTTGTAACTGATTCGACCCCCCATTAGGGTAATTTTTAAAACTTAACGATTGCTTTATATGCATATTAGCTTTTTGGGGGACATTTTTATTCTAACGTTTTAACTGCAATAGTATTTGAATGCATAGTGATAAAAAATTTCATTACTTACATCAAAATATAACCAATACAATTACGGACTATTTTCTTAAGCATGGCCGTCATTTACTTTTTTATTGTATCGATAAACTGCCAATCAAATAGTCTTACTTTTTATTCGTAGTGGAACTTTTGGTATTATAAAATTACTAAAAAAATGTTTTGGAAATATCCGCATTTTTTTATGCACTCATAAAAAAACAACAGTAATGTGTCGTTTGGAAGGAAAAGTATACTGAACTGTAATGTAGTATCAATCCTCTTACATGGCAATGAATGCTCGGAATTTTTTTACAGATAAAGAGGAGACTTGATGCAACAGAGAAGTGATTCTACAGAAAGATGCTGAGAATACAATGGACAGAGCATGTAATCTTCGAGGAATTTTTAAGAAAAAGGGAAATTTTTTTAATAATCATATCGCCCCAAGCAAGGCATTTCACTCTGACTGTTTTTACATAGGACGAAAGTTATGAGAAAGAGTGACAGGTTATAGGGAGGGTCAGGAAATGGTTAAGAGAAGGATGAGAATTCTGATGAGAGTAGAGTGGACGGAGAAAGGATCATGAGAGAGTGGATGCAAGTTGGTGAGATAGGAGATGACTATTGACTTTACATTTAAATCCTTGGAGATTGTAACTGCCAGGAAAGCAAGTAAATGGAAGAGAATTCCACAGGCGGGAAGTGCGAGAAAAGAAGCTGTTGGAGTAGAAATTGCGTTTACAATTTTATAGGTTTCATAGTTAAAGGGTTGGACCTAGTCGCTAATCTTGTCGCTCGAGTAAATTTATATATAGGGGGCACCAGTGAGCTAAGTTTATCGGAGCAGAAGCCGTGAAAGTATTTGTAGAAAAGACACAGGAAAGCCACATTGCGCCGGTGAGAAAGTGACTGTATCTGAGCTGCCAAGTTGGGATCGATCACATTACAGATACTTATACGTGGATTCAGAAAGAGAGAGTTAGAATTTTTCGGACACATAATGAAGAAAGAATGGTTAGAAAATTTGACACTCACGTGACGTACTGAAGGAAAATAGTGAATAGATCATGAAAGAAGCTTGTGTAAATGGATATCAGAACAGAGGGTGAGAGGAATAGTAAAAAGACAAACATTGTTAAAAGCTGCAAAGTGTAAGAAGTGGTGGAGAGCCACAATCACCCAGGTCCTGAAGAAACACGGCACC
This sequence comes from Ascarosepion bandense, assembly GCA_037127315.1. Taxonomy (NCBI): domain Eukaryota; kingdom Metazoa; phylum Mollusca; class Cephalopoda; order Sepiida; family Sepiidae; genus Ascarosepion; species Ascarosepion bandense. The sequence continues at coordinate 1,193,050 of JBBBDQ010000172.1, forward strand.
TAGAAGAAGAAAAAGAAGCAGCTATGAAAACTTATTTCTCATCTCATGCCAATCGCATGCAAAAATATACTTGTTTGAATAGACGTACCAATCAAAACTTGCATCTGTTTTAATTTTCTGAATAATATTCACAACCATCAAACCCAGTGAAGTTTCAACTCGATCGAACCAAAAAATTAACTTACCTGGCTCACGTTCGAAATATTCAGCCAGTTAAGTGCTATACGAGATACACGCTTGGGCGATCATGTCTCGAAAGAGACATGGCTGACTGGGCAGAAGATTATCCCGCAGTAGGTTACCATTACTTTTTGCGGCAGACTGGTTGCCAGCCAAGGCTATAGAACCCAATATGCTTTAATCCATAACTAGATGGAAGAGACGGCTTAATATTTTTCCCAATGGTATTTGTGCGTAAGTGAACGCAAAGAATTCAACTGGAATTCGAACTCGGCTCCCCGATTTCTCATACCGAGGCCATATCCACTGCTCCACAACGCACATCCACGATCGGAATATCAGGTTCTTCAAAAAGAGAATTAGAATACAAGTGTAGCGGAATACAAGATTAGCAGAATACAAGATTAGCGGGTTACAAGAACAGTGGAATACAACAATATATTTTTATATTTTCTCCATGTTTCCTCTCTATTTCTCGCTACTTATTTCTCTCTTCCATCTAACTCCTCACTTCTTCCCGCCTACTTTCACTACTTCTCTCTCTCTCTCTCTCTCTCTCTCTCTCTCTCTCTCTCTCTCTCTCTCTCTTCCATTATTTTCCGGTTGTTATTTCTTCCTCTTTTTCTCTTTCTGTTTTTCAGTCCTGCTTTCTTTCTTTTCGCTTTTTACACTTTTTACGCTTCTTTCTTTCTTTCTTTCTTTTTTCTTGCTTTCTTTTTCTTTCTTTCTTTCTTTCTTTCTTTCTTTCTCCACCTTCTTACTTACTCTTTCCCCTTTTTCTATCTATCTCTCCACTTTTTTCTTTGTCCATCATTCATTATCTCTCTCTCCCTTTTCTCTTTCATTTCATCCTTCTCTTTCTCTATTTCTTTCTAGCCCTCTTTTCTTTCTTTCACTCTCTCTAGCCATTTCACTCTTCCTTTCTACCACTTCTTCTTTATACCTTTTTCACATCATCTAATCTCTCACTATTTCTTCTTTTAAACTTGTCTTTTCCTATTCTTCACATTCAACTCCCAGCATGCAATAGCCAATATGGCGTCCCCATATTATAACTTGAACTATAAATTATAAAAAATCGAAATCTGTAGCAAAACTAGAGATGCCCCACAGATAAGACATTTTTCATTCCCACACATCAAATTCAAATTCCACAAAATATCGAAATTTCTGATTTGTGGTTTGGTTTATGAAATACATGCGCATAATGTTTCCATTTTATTTTCTATATAAATATAGTCAAAAGAAGAAATAAATCATATATATATATATATATATATATATATATACTGTGCAAAAGTATTAAGACAAGAACTATTTTATCTTTAATGGGGCATATTGACAGAAAATAAACAATTTAATTAAAGTGATCTTATTGATTTACTCAACAAATGCTTTAACAAGAAGAATGCTTATTACAAAATAAATTTAATATTTAGTATAATAGCCTTTTGCTTTGATCACAGCCTTCATTCGGTCAGACATTGACATCATAAGCTTCTTCAATGTATCTAATGGTATCTCCTGCTAAGCAGATTGTATTTGTTCCCAAGGTGTGTCTTGCAAAGTAACATTAGATTTATCAAATTTATTTTATTCAAAATATCCCATAGATGTTCAATAGGATTGAGATCAGGACTTTGTAGGGGCCAATTCAAATTCCGAAGCCTTCCTTCCTCTTTCTTTTTAGTTAAATAATTTTTACAAAGGTTTGGCTTTTCACCCTGTATTTGAATTTCAGTGAGTTTTTAGGGAAATCACCCGTCCTAACACGTTTGCCCACTACCGGTAGTGTGCAAAAGTGTTAGAACAGGGGTGATTTTATTTTGATGCCTCATAAAAGATAAAATAGTTCCTGTCCTAATACTTGTGCACAGTACTATATATATATATATATTTCTGTGTTTTTTCCGTTTCTTAGATTTTGGTGAAGCTTTAATAGAAGGAAAACATGTTAGATTGATAAACATTTCCTATTCTTTATCAGTCTGGCGGAATCCGATCCACATACGATCTATATTTGGTTTTAACTCATATATATATATATATATATATATATATATATATATATATAGAACAGAATGTTGGCATTGGCTATTGACTTCAACGTTCACTTTTACATATATATATATTGTTGTCATCCGCAGACAGATCTGTTTCGCTGTATCACAGCTCATCAGTACGGTTAGACTACGATTGCTACACAACCCAGGCTCAAAAACCGATCGAATTGGCGTCAGTCGGCGACCCTACCCCTGGGCCACGGGGCGTTCGGTGGAAGAAAGCACTCTTTTTAGCGCATATCATATTACGCGCCCAATAGCTAGAGTGCTCAAATTAATTTTTACTGAATGAGCGATGCGTACACGCTAGAGTGGCTACTGTTTTTCAAATCTACCTTTCTTCCAGAGCGCTTAATCAGAGTGTGAGAGCGTAATTGAAATGGATATATATATATTTCCAACCACAACTAAAGGTTTCATGCATTCTCACGCAATCATCGGTTTGTCGAGATATATATATATATGCTATTTCAAGCGTTTTTAAAGTGAATACTTCATATTTTATCGGCCACAAAAAGCGCAGTTTCATTTTCCCTTTAAAAGAAAAGCACATTCTCTTTTACACCCAGATTATTTTCTCGAAACCTTCACGTTGTGTCCAAAATGTTCACAAAAAAAAAATTTTTTAAAGAAGTAAATGAACTGGTTAAGAGGCTCATCCCTTGTTCCCTGTTTAGGATATGGCTTCCGGTTTTCACTTTTCTAATCTTCTCACTTTGTTTTTTTTTTTTTTCAATTGCAGTAGCTAGATCTATCTATCGCCCGGTTCACACTCCACCCATGTCTATTTAGCAGGTTAAGAGGCTCATCCCATGTTCCCTGTTTAGGATATGGTTTCCGACTTTCTCTTTTCCGATCTTTTCACTATTACGTACCCCCCTGCACATCAGTGGCGTTACCGCCTTGCTCGGGGTGATACGATTAAAAAAATATATATTTTTAATGCGATATTTTTATTACTTTAAATGTTATTATCGTTGATATTTCGAATTTGAAATTGACGCACAATTTTTATTTATTAAACAGCTTGTATTACGCCTATTGACTCGCGAATTCGAGAGATCTTATTAAAGTAAATGCATTTCCATACTGAAGTTGATGACCTTGTAATAACATGATGACCGTTGTAAATAACAACATATTAGGCTACTAAATTTTTATATAGTCTTGTACCTATTGGGAGATGTCTGGTAACAACAGCACCAATGTTCAAGCATAAACCCGGGTATTTCAATCTGTTATTCTATCAACGAGAACTTGTTAATGTCACAGAAATACATGTGAGGGGAAAACTGAATACTTCAAGGAAAGTTATTTTCCTCCTTTTTTTTCTGTCTATCAGTAGAACCTCGAGTTTTTCTTTTGGATAGGGTTATTGGCCGGAATTTCATAACGTTTCCTGATTTCTAAGACAGCTTCATATTTATAGTGCTATCATTTTTCTAAAAGGTCATTATATAGGTCACTATTTCTGTTGTGGGGACCTACCAACAAATGGACTCGTCCAAACCTTTATAATTGGCTACCAACTCTGAGTGTGGAGGTCACTGCGTAGCAGACTTGCCTCTGCTACTGTTGACACTGTCAGCACTCTGCCTTCGGTAGAGGGCGCTCTCTGCTTCCGAGCAGAGAGCACAAACCCAGTCGTGGTTCCGCCGGAGGGCAGAACCACGGCTCGGTAAAAATAGACAGATTTATTTTTGGCCCGGCTATATGGCTGGGAACTCCCACTTTAAAATGACCATGTGTCACATCCGGCCTTGTGTGGGGAGGCTAGTGAATATAGTCACTGAGTAGTAGACTTGCCTCTGCTACTGTTGACACTGTCAGCACTCTGCCTTCGGTAGAGGGCGCTCTCTGCTTCCGACAAGAGAGCACTAACCCAGTCGTGGTTCCGCCGGAGGGTAGAACCACGACTCGGTAAAAATAGACAGACATATTTTTGGCCCGGCTATATGGCCGGGAACACCCACATTAAAATGACCATGTGTCACATCCGGCCTTGCGTGGGAAGGCTAGTGAATATAGTCACTGAGTAGTAGACTTGCCTCTGCTACTATTGACACTGTCAGCACTCTGCCTTCGGTAGAGGGCGCTCTCTGCTTCCGAGCAGAGAGCAATAACCCAGTCATGGTTCCGCCGAAGGGTAGAATCACGACTGGGGAAAAATAGACTGACATATTTTTGGCCCGGCTATATGGCCGGGAATACCCACTATAAATGACCATGTGTCACATCCAGCCTTGCGTGGGAAGGCTAGTAAATACAGTCACTGAGTAGTAGACTTGCTTCTGCTACTTTTGACACTGTCAGCCCTCTGCCTTCGGGTGAGGGCGCTCTCTGCTTCCGAGCAGAGAGCAATAACCCAGTCATGGTTCCGCCGAAGGGTAGAATCACGACTGGGGAAAAATAGACAGACATATTTTTGGCCCGGCTATATGGCCGGGAATACCCACAATAAAATGACCATGTGTCACATCCAGCTTTGCGTGGGAAGGCTAGTAAATACAGTCACTGAGTAGTAGACTTGCTTCTGCTACTATTGACACTGTCAGCCCTCTGCCTTCGGGTAGAGGGCGCTCTCTGCTTCCGAGCAGAGAGCAATAACCCAGTCATGGTTCCGCCGAAGGGTAGAATCACGACTGGGGAAAAATAGACTGACATATTTTTGGCCGGGAATACCCACAATAAAATGACCATGTGTCACATCCAGCTTTGCGTGGGAAGGCTAGTAAATACAGTCACTGAGTAGTAGACTTGCCTCTGCTACTATTAACACTGTCAGCCCTCTGCCTTCGGGTAGAGGGGGCTCTCTGCTTCCGAGCAGAGAGCACAAACCCAGTCGTGGTTCGGCCGAAGGGTAGAACCACGACTCGGTAAAAATAGACAGATTTTTTGGCTCGGCTATATGGCCGGGAATACCCACTATAAAATGTGTCACATCTAGCCTTGCGTGGGAAGGCTGGTAAATACCGTGACTGAGTAGTAGACTTGCCTCTGCTACTATTGACACTGTCCGCTCTCTGCCGTCGGGCAGAGAGCACTAACCCAGTCGTGGTTCCGCCGAAGGGTAGAATCTTTGACTGGGAAAAGATAGACAACTGTTTTTGGCCGGGCTATATGGTCCAGAAAACCCATATTAAAAAGACCTTGTGTCACATTTTGCCTTAAGTGGGGGAGGTGACTAAATACTGTCAGTGAATAGTAGCCACAGTGTGAGTGAATGAGTGAGTCAGGGCGCCTGCCAGAGGAAGTACTCTCCGGTCCACGTTTACCTTTGTACTTCGTTTCTTGAGAATATACTATTCAACCTTATATCCGAGTCCATGTTATCTTTCTATGGCCCTTCGGTCATAACACTGGCGAGGAAGAATATTCGAACCACAAAGAGAAAACTCTACCTAAAATGTTCCACAAAAAAGGTTACGCCATAACAATTTCTGAGATGAGCTATTGTAATTATTTACACTATTTACATTGTTCGAACTGTTGTCTTCATCTTCGTTGCCATATACACGACGTTTAGGCTGTTGCACGCTCCGACCTTCTTCAGAAAACTGAAATTTCGAACTAAACCCTTTATTTCGTTCACCGGGTAAGATTGTTCTAGTTCCACGAGTCATGCCGCTTACACATGTCTCAATATCGGTTATCTTTCTGTGACTCAATTCTTTCACCACTGTTGGTAGCCAGGTAACTCACAACTCTTTGGGTCAAGTCACCAGATCCAGCCAACGCCTTTATACACTGGGTTAAGGCGTTAGTAGGATCCAATAATTATTCGCATTCTGACTAATATCCCCACCGTAGTTATAATCAAGACGTTTCGCGCTTTCTGCCCTCCAGCCTTCATCAAGTTACTTGTCGATCCGGGCAACCTTTAAACTAAACCCTTTATTTAATATTCCTGTTTAGGATGTGGTTTCCGGCTTTCTGTTTTCCAATCTTTTCACTCTTATCTTTTCTTTATTTTTTTCCAATTGGAGTAGATAGACTAAACTATCGCCCGGTTCACACTCCACCCACGTCTATTGAGCACGTGAAGAGGCTCATCCCTTGTTTCCTGTTTAGGATGCGGTTTCCGGCTTTCTCTTTTCCAATCTTTTCACTCTTTTCTTTTCTTTATTTTTTTCCAATTGGAGTAGATAGACTAAACTATCGCCCGGTTCACACTCCACCCACGTCTATTGAGCACGTGAAGAGGCTCATCCCTTGTTTCCTGTTTAGGATGCGGTTTCCGGTTTTCTCTTTTCCAATCTTTTCACTCTTTTCTTTTCTTTATTTTTTTCCAATTGGAGTAGATAGACTAAACTATCGCCCGGTTCACACTCCACCCACGTCTATTGAACACGTGAAGAGGCTCATCCCTTGTTTCCTGTTTAGGATGCGGTTTCCGGCTTTCTCTTTTCCAATCTTTTTACTCTTACGTAGCCCCCAGCGCATCAGTGGCGTTATCGCCTTGCTCGGGGTGATATGATTAATATATATATATATATATATATATATGGAAATGGATTATTCTAATTCTGCTCTCTATGTCTCTGATCCTTTCGTCTTATTCTTATTTATTAATTCTCAATTATTAGCCCTGTTTCTGGTTGGGTTTACCTGGTCTATGGACTGAACGAGCAGTTATTATATTTCTGTTGGGTTTACCAGGTCTATGGACTGAATGAGCAGTTATTATATTTCTGTTGGGTTTACCTGGTCTATGGACTGAACGAGCAGTTATTATATTTCTGTTGGGTTTACCTGGTCTATGGACTGAACGAGCAGTTATTATATTTCTGTTGGGTTTACCTGGTCTATGGACTGAACGAGCAGTTATTATATTTCTGTTGGGTTTACCTGGTCTATGGACTGAACGAGCAGTTATTATATTTCTGTTGGGTTTACCTGGTCTATGGACTGAACGAGCAGTTATTATATTTCTGTTGGGTTTACCTGGTCTATGGACTGAACGAGCAGTTATTATATTACAACAAATTCACAATCCAACGCTTCAATATACTGTTCTTATCCCGTGTAATTCCAGAAATCTATACAGCTTTTCGTAATACAGAAAAGTTGATGTGCGTTGTGGTGCAGTGAATATTGGCTCGGAACGAGAAATCGAGGATTCGAATTTCAAGTTGAAATCCTTGCATTCACTTACGGGCAAATGCCTTTGGGAAAGATATTAATCCGTATCTTCCTTCCACTTATGGGTTAAATAACAGGACAGATTGAGTTCTATAGCCTTGGCTGGCAACCAGTCTACCGCAGTAAGCAATGGCAACCTACTGCTGGATAATCATCTGCCCATTCAGTCATGTCTCGAAAGAGACATGATCGCTCAAACGTGTATCACGTACGGCACTTAACTGACTGACTGAACATAATAGTTGAAAACATGATTAAGGCTTCTACTGGGCATAAAGTAGGGGATCAGTTTTATATTGTTATGAAGTAATGAACTAATCCCCCACAAATTACTACGTAATAATATAATACATCTTTTCCCGCACTAGCTATGAGTCAAACAACAGGACAGATTGGGTTCTATAACCTTGGCTGGCAACCAGTCTACCGCAGAAAGTAATGGCACTCTACTGCGGGATAATCTTCTTCCCAGTCAGTCATGTCTCTTTCGAGACATGATCGCCCAAGCGTGTATCATGTATGGTACATCACTGACTGACTGATTATCGCATCATCGGGACACAACCAAATAAAACTTTTACTGGATTAAATTTAATATATTCTAATTAAAAACTTAGTTTCAAATAAATTGTAATTAAGTCAACTATTTACAATGTGTTTTTTAGATTAAATAAGAACTAATGGTCCTGATTTTGTAGGGAAAACATAAATGTTACATTCATTTTGTGATCGACTTGAACTAACGTAACTGACAATGAAAGCCGATCAGTTTCATTTGAAACGTCAATCCCGACCCTTAGTCGATGTTACTTCAGTAAGCGAATATTTCATCCGAGTAAATTGATATCCATTTGATTCATCTCCAACCTGTCATTGATGAATCAAATGAGGTTATCGGGAACTTTGATTACAAAACCTGATTAATTGTTGAAAGTTTGAAATCCATAAACAGGAGATCTCGCTACGAACTCTCGCTACACACTTTCGTGGCTCGAGATTTCGGGTAACTAAGTCAGAAATCTAAAATTATTTATAAATTGAACTTTGTCTCTCTCTCTGTGTGTGTGGGTGTGTGTGTGTGTGTGTGTGTGTGTGTGTCCATAACCTATAGACTCCGAAACGGCTGAACCGATTTTCTTGAAAGTTTACAAAGTTGTACTATAAGCGTCTGCGAGTGTTCTTAGCTAGGTTTTGTGTCGAGGTACCCCCGATAAATATCGAAAATCGATAATCGAAAAAATCGGGTGATAGAAGGAGTGGTCCGATTTTAATCAAATTTGCTGCACTCATAGACAAAGACATAAGAAACGATATTCATAAGTTTCAAGGTTGCAGTTCTTACAATAGTGCAGAAAATCGATAATATATATATAAAAGGCAAGATGTTTATGTGTGTGTGTCTGTTTATCTGTTTGTATGTCCTTTATACAAATCCACAATTTTTATCCGATTTTCACCAAACTCCAAACTTCAAAATTTGACTTACATCCATTCATTTTTCTTTCAGTCTACGGTTTCGCTTTAACTGGAAACAACTATTGCTTTTTAGTCTTTCGTGCCAACGTCCAAAGGATCTGAGCTCCAGAACCATGGATTAGTTTTAAAGCTTTCATTACACCCGAGCAACGCCGGGCTATACTGCTAGTATATATATATATATATATATATATATATATATATATATATATACTAGGTGCGATTGGTAAATTGTCGCAATTATTTTATTATTTCCAATATTCTTTAGGCTAAGTCTGATCTCCGGGACCATCGATTAGTTTTAAAACTTTCATTACACCCGAGCAACGCCGGGCTACACTGCTAGTAAGTTGATAAATGAAACTGAATGCTAGCTAGTAAATATATGCATTGTCTATACACAGATGTTGATGTTATGTGATACTAAATAGGTTTACATTTTCTGTGCATTCATAAATCACAGCTAAGTAGATGAACAATATCACACAGTACAATGTTTTGAATCTTTGTAAGCAGGTCATAGCAGGGATTTTGTTAATGTTCTGGTATTCCTTTTTATCTTAACTACTTCTCCAACTGGATGTGCGTCATAGTGCAGTGGATATCAACTCGGAACGAGAAATTAGAGATCCGAGTTCAAATTCCAGTTGAATTCGTTACATTCACTTACGCTCAACTACTCTTGGGAAAGGTATGTACCCGTCACTTCCCTTCAGCTATGGGTTAAGTAGCAAAACAGACTGGGTTCTATAGCCTTCGTTGGCAACCAGTCTACCGCAAAAAGTAATGGCAACCTCCGGCGGGAAAATCTTCTGCCCAGTCTCTCAGGTCTCTTTCAAGACATGATTGCCCAACCGTGTCTCACGTATGCCACTTAACTGACTGACTTTACATTTTTTCACCAGAATGTTCTATAAAATTTTCACCAGACTGTTCTATAAAATTACTGATAACATAGCAATAAAAACTCGTTCTTGATTTGTTATCTTTAACATTGTTTTGTCACAAATTTAAAACAATCTTGTTGCTTTTTATCACAGCACCCTTGATAGGTGATATGTCCCGGAAAGGGATATACATATATATAATTCGAAGTAGCTAAGTGGTTTTGGCAATGTAACCGGGTAGGACAATCTAGCAAGTAGCTGTAATGGACTGGTAATCGTCGTAGTCGTATGTAGTATACTTAGGCGTAGGCTTATGCAATAGGCGTACTCCATAGGCGTAGTCCATAGGCGTAGTCCTAGGAGTCCCCGCCTTAGTCTATATTTATGGTTGACACCAGCCAATCATATTACTGTGAGGGGGAACCAAGGTGTATGCATATTCATTACAGCAGTAGGTAAACCTCAATATTCATTAACACTGTTGTTTTATTCATCATTTTTTCCACATAGATGAAAAGAAGAACTGAAGCTACAAAAACGTCGTTCTACCGATTGATACTGAGAACACTATACACAGAGCATGAATAAAACTGATGCAATCAGTAAGAGACAGCTGAAACTTCTGCAAAAAAAAAAAAAAAAAATGAAGAAAGAAGGCTCGGAGAATTTAATATTTACACGTTCACAGGACATAGGAAAGAGAATCAGCGAGTAACATTGAGTAACCTACTTAACTAGTCCGGGGGAATGGATGACGGAACACGGACGAAGAGGGACGGTAAAGAGTTACTTAGAGCAACAAAAGGTAGGAAGTTGTGGAGGGTAATGATCACCTACGTTCTGAAAAGAATATAGTTCTTAAAGATTTTTTTTTATCTCGTCTTACAATTCTGGCTTTTTATCTGGATTATTAGATTCTCGGTCGATACACGCTTCATTATTATTATTATTTTTTTTAATTGGAAAAGAAAAGAGATCTGTTTATTCAATATTCTGTAACAGCTATAATTAATCTCTATATGCGTAGACTCAGGTGGCAGAAATTTAAGCTTGTAGAATGTTTATATAAGGTGGAGTTAACAGTGTGGCTCTTATAGGCGTATAAGAAAGATATCCTATTTTAATAATATCAGTCAGTTAGTGAAACGCCATACGTGATACACGCATGGGTGATCATGTCTCGAAAAAGATATGACTAACAGGGCAGAATATTTTCGCCCTTACTTTCTGCGGTAGACTAGTCGCGAAACAAGACTATATAATCCAATCTGTTCTGTCATTTAACCCATAGCTGCAGGGAAGAAACGGATTAATACTTTTCCCAAAGGTATTTGTGCGTAAGTGGATGCAAGGAATTCAACTGGAATTCGAACCCCCCGATTTCTCATTCCGAGCCGATATCGGCTGTACCACAACGCACATCCGCCGATATACATTACACATTTAATAATGTACTTCTACGTAACTGCAATTCAGTTTCGATGCATTTGAATGAAAATTTTATTTATTGACAATTTTTTTGTGGCTAGGATAAAATATAATCAACATATCTATTATAAATCGTAAGTTTAACAATTTTTTAAATACTCTATTTTCTCGTAAAAATATGTTGTAATTAGAAAATATCGGTCTAAAAAGCGATCCCATAGCAGTGCCACCAGCCTCTAAATTAATTTTGCGATTATAAATATCAGACGATACTTTAATAGTAGGTTCGAACAGAAGCCTCAAAAAATATTTAAGTTTTTGAGATGAAAGGAAAGAGCGTATATATATTTTGAAATTATGTTTATAACTTTTTCTAAAAGAACGTTATAGAACAAGTTCTTCCGCATCTAGAGACGATAAGATATCCTTAGGTTTTACAGAATTAAAAATAAGAAAATTATGTGTAAAGCTCGTGCGTTTAATGCATAAATATTAAAATATAAGAAAATTTAATACTTTAAATAATTGTTGTTTAAGGGTTGAAATTTGGGAATGATAGTTTCTAAAGAAGCACTCAATTTCTAGTTCCTGTAATCGTACAACTTGGGCCTCACCCATTTTCCACCGGCAGACCAATGACTGATCCGCGTTGCGTTTCAATTCGTGTTCGCGTTGGTGCGCATAAACAACTGAGAAAGTTCCGCTGCAGGTTCACAAGGAAGGGAAATATGAAACAAAAATGCAGCAGTAAGAAATGAGAACTCGAATTTTGTTCCCATCATATTTCCAACAAATTTATTCAGAGCCTCGCTTGCCCGGTCTGCGAGGGTCGGTAGGTGACATCTTCAGCCATGTCAGTCTAACAGATCAGCTCTTCCTCTTTCTGAACCCTCTACCCATCTCCAACATCACGAATTGTGGCTGGCTATACGAACGGGTGGCGTCGGAACTACTCGAGTTCATCGATCGCAGCTAGTGCTTGCAAAATCCGATAATTCTCAAAACCAAAGTTAAATGTTAGTCATTCTCATAACCAGTTAAAAAGTAGTTTTGGCCGATTTAGAGAAATGTCCCCCCCACCCCAAATTTTGTTTTGCTTTTTTTTTTTTTTAATGAATTGATATTGATTAGACGTTAAACTTTAAGATTATTGCGATAAAAAATCGGAAAAAATAATTATTTTCAAAGTTTTCGGCGGTGGGGGGGGGGTCATTGCGTCATTCAAGCTTATAGTAAAATGGTACCCTAAAAGAACCGGTCATAGAAGTTTAAAAATTTATTTCATTTGTGCACCGTTTTTAACACCGAGTGTGCAAGGGTGTAAAACTTTTAAACTGTTTTCCGGATTGTAGATATTTCCATCCTCGCAAATTCCGTGTTAAAAACAGCGCGCAAATAAAACGAAATTAAAGATGAAATGAAAGAAAACGCATGAGTGAGTTATTATAAAATTAATTTGTTTTCGTTAAAAAAAATCAAATTGGGGAATTATTTTCATTTGTGCACCGTTTTCAACATAAAACAATCGAGTCTATGATATTTAAGTTTTTACACTGGTGTAGGCTACGACATTTGACTTGGAGCAATGAATGTAAATAAAATGTTTACGTATAAAACACCAGTCACCGTAACAGAAAAATGCTTTTTTTGTGACAAACGTGCAATCAGGATCGGAAAATGTCTATTCCACACATTCAGTCACTCAAAGTTAACAACGGGACACAAATAAAACTTTATCATTCAAATTCATTTAATGCAACGAAACATACTCTCTCTTTATTTCTGTCTACCTTTTTTCACCTTCTTGCGTATTTTTTTTGTTTTGTTTTTTTTTGTTTTTTAAGCGCTGTTTTTTTTTTTTACCGTTGTGTGTGCAAGGGTATGACAATTAACAAAACAGGAACCACTTCCTTTACATTATATCCAAATCTATGCTGAGAAATAAGCGAATGAAAATGTTAGTTACCAAAACAAAACAAAAAATTTAAAAACTTAAAAAGACTAAGGGAATTCTAAATACTTAGTCCACCCGGTTTTTAATTGAAAAAAAAGGTTGTTCACCCGGATTTTTTTTTATAAAATCAAGAACAGACATACAGTACTATGCAAAAGTATTAGGACAAGAACTATTTTATCTTTAATGAGGCATATTGACAGAAAATAAACAATTTTATTAAAGTAATTTTATTTGATTTACTCAACAAATGCTTTAACAAGAAAAAATACTTGTTACAAAATAAATTTAATATTTATTATATCCTTTTGCTTTGATCACAGCCTTCATTCTGTTAGGCATTGACATCACAAGCTTCTTCAATGTATCTAATAGTATCTCCTGCCAAGCAGCTTGTATTTGTTCCCAAAGTCTGTCTTGTGAAGTTACATTAGCTTTATCAATTTCTTTTTATCCTAAATATCTCATAGATGTTCAATAGGGTAGTTTCAAAATAATTTTATTAGAAAATAAAAAAATTAAATATAACTTCTTTTTAATAAATTATTTTGACACCTAGTTTTAAATAATCAATATTTATTAGCAATTTACTTGGTTTTTCACCCTGTATTTGAATTTCAGTGAGGTTTTTAGGAAAATCACCCCTGTCCTAATACTTTTGCACACTACCGGTAGTGTGCAAAATTATTAGGACATGGGTGATTTTAAACTTTATGCCTCATAAAAGATAAAATGGTTCTTGTCCTAATACTTTTGAACAGTACTGTATATAATTTATTGCATTTGTATGTATGGATAAAAACTCTCAATAAACAGTTACTAAAAGGATTAAAAGATAAACTCTAGATTTACTTGTATTTTTAAGAATTAATCATGGTTAAGGTGAGAATTGATATACTGATATGTCGCGATCTGTTTCAGTGAAACAGACAGCACTCAACTAGATAAAGGCTGACTGACTGCAGTTACAATGACATTTCTTTAAAGAAAAACAATAGAGAAATGTTTCATGGAAATCAGAAAGTACAAACATTAAAATCGGTTTTGGCAAATCGGTTTCGGTTATAGTGATCATCATATGAAAATCGGTTTTATAAAATCGGTTTCGAGCCCTATTCCCAACTGTGACTGTTAAAATAAACAAGCAGCCTGGAATATCCAGCTTTGATGTTTACTTGACACCAGAAAAACTTTATTCATTAGTTCTTTTGTTTCCTTTCGGTCAAATGAAAGCCACTTAGAAAACCCAACTTCAATCGGCCAAAAATATTTGAAAACTTATGAAAAATATAGGTGTTGTGGCTCTCGAATTCTCGTTGCCAAGTTGTTGTGGATCCTGGGAATGGGGTACGCACAAATAAATCAACAACGACCAGTAATTGAGATAGAAAATAAGTGTATTAACGTAAGGATACGGACTTGAATGAAGAATAGTAGTCCAGGAATGCGGGTTAGTAACAAGCATATGTACTAGTCTCTGGAGGTGAATCCGTAGTATATTGAGTATGTCCGCGCCGGAAGCTGACGGGTAATGCGTAATAATCTTCTCAATGAGTGGAGAACAGAGCTACTATGAACTACTATGTACTTCCGGTTAACTCTCTGTGAAAACGCGGTATTCGGTATTTGTTTACTCTCCCACTAGAGCAAAATGTGGCCCAAGGCCTTTTTAACGTGGGTCCTCCTGGCCATATAGCCCAGTCAAAAATATATGTCTAATTCTTCCCAGTCGTGACCGTACCCTTCGACGGAGCCCCGCCTGGGTTAATGCTCTCCGCCCGAAGGCAGAGAGCTGACAGTGTCAGTGGAATTACCGCGAGAAAACGCGGTGTTCTCTCGTCTCACTTCTATAGCAGTAGTATAAGTATACTCTGGACGTCCATGTTTATGAAAAAAGGAGAACCCCACAACAATAGGTTATCTCTCATTGGACCCCTGGTTAATAAAACGAGTCCACTGATCTTGTATAAATTGGTATGAGCCATATTTAGGCGCAAAACGGGCTTGGAAACTAAAAGAGATTTGAAGTGAAGTGAGGCTGACGACACCATGCTGTGAAGATGTGTGTTTTGAATCTGCTCCAGACGCTGAAATAAAACCACCGAGATGTGGAGGTGATTCGCCAAGCCAGTGACGAAAGCCGATATCGGAAACGGAGATAGGATCAACTTAAGTGCAGCTGACCGTTCTCAGTCAGTTGGACTTCGTTCTCTCAAAAATGGCGATTACTGCTAAAAAATATATATTTAGAAACTTTTCTCTCGTCTCTTTCTAATCATACAATGTACGATTTATATCGGGATCTTGAATAAGTTTTCACTGATTTTTCATGAAAAGTAATGTTTTATTTACACAAATTAGTAAGAAACATATCCTGAAATTATTGTTCATCGCTAGCCATTACTTTGTCTATATTTCTGGCAGCATTTGAATTCTACGTCAGAAAAACAACACGTCTTTTGAGGCTAACCACGAGTCTATCCATTTTTTGGGCATTTTCATAAAAATGAATGTGCTGCTCAGCCAGACCATGTGTCATCGATTGGATCAGTCTGATGAATATGGCGGGTGGTGTAGTACTTCCCATTTAAGCGTTTCCAAATACACTTTCATCTGTTTGCAACGTGTGGCCTAGAGTTGCCATGTTGCAAAATCACTGTCATGTCTATTTGTATAGCGGGCTTTTATCTTCAATGCTTAGCTCAAATGCATCAGTTGTAGTCTATAGCGATCTCTCATTATGCTTTTGGTCAGTTTGAGCAGTTCATAATAAACTACACACAGCTGATCCCACCAAATCCAGAGCAGAAGCTTTAAACCGTGGATGTTTAGCTTTGCTGCCAATGTTGATGAACGGCTGGGCTTATCCGACAATCTTCTATGACTTCATGAAGTAATGTCTCCAATTCTTTGTTTTCAAACTTTCTTGGTGTGCTAGGGCATTGTTTGTCTACAACAACGATTCCCAAACTGGGGTAAATTTGAAGCTAAGGGGAGGGGGAAGGAACATTTTTATGAGGAGACAGATTACTTACAAAAAGATTTTAAAAGTATATGAGTACTTTAAAGATTTGAAAGAAGTTTTGATCAAGATTGAAATAAGTTATATTTTTATTTTAATAAGAATTACACTACCTACTAAATAAAAAAAATCTCAGATGGATTTTCTCATGTCTGAGAGAGAGAGAGAGAGAGAGAGAGAGAGAGAGAGAGCTTGTTGCAATTATCTGGTCAAGCCTACATAGAGGTCAGTCAGTCAGTCTCTCCCTTGGCCCTTTTCAGGTAACCCCCACACCTCGACACAAAAATGTTGTGTACCCAGCCCAAATACTATTTTTTTTTGTCTTACCAATATACATGAGAGAGTACATTTGACTTTCCTACTTTAGTGGAATGAGAAATGCAGTGATGGATGAATCTTTCTAGTTTCTTTCTACAACAACAATTCCCAAACTGGGGTAAATTTGAAGCTACCGGTGTGTGTGTGGGGCGGGGGGGAGTTAATTACACGACCTACTAAATAAAAAAAATCTCAGATGGATTTTCTCATGTCTGAGAGAGAGAGAGAGAGAGAGAGAGAGAGAGAGAGAGAGATCGCTTAAGGTAAAGATAAATTCTTTTATTGATATGTTTAACAATAAGCTATATTTAAAAAGTGTAAAAAGAACACAGTTATGATTTAAAAATAGACCATTGTGTCTTTTTCTTAGTTTAACTTGGGCTCACGACCATCACCGATTTGGTAAGATAGGATTTTAAGCTTCTCAGTTAATCAAGGCCATTTCCTAATAGTGCAGGTTGATTCTGGAAATGTGGCATTGCACTAAATTTTAAAGTTGAAGTTTGACATAATAAACACTGACAAAATATTTTTTTTCCAAATGTTGACTGTTTTTTGAGAAAACAAGTTTAAAGATTAAGTTTATATTCAAAATTGTAGAACTGGAATTTCATTCTGGGCAGCCTTATAGCACAGCATTATATAAAATTTATAATTTAGTGAAACTTTACAAATTTTGTATCGAAAAGATGCATAGCACAGACACATTATTACTAAATCGTTGTGCAATCAAATAAGACCTTCATTTTTTTTTTTTTTTTTTTTTTTTAATCATCTCACCCCAAGCAAGGCATTCCACTGCCACTATTGCGCATGGGGCTACATAGGGGAAGGTAAAGAGAAGGAGTGGATAGACATAGGGAATGTCAGGAGAAAGGTAATAGATGAGTAAGGATAGCGAGGATGAGTGTCGGGCAGATGGGAAGAGTGTTTGATAGAATGGGAGCAGGTTAGTGTGTTAGGAGGTGTCTATTGACCTTACATTTAAACTCCTGAAGATTGTAGCCGTCGGGGAAGCAATCGTTTGGAAGAGAATTCCACAGTCGGGAAGTGCGAGGAAAGAAACTGTTGGAGTAGAAGTTACGGCTGCATTTTATCGATTTCACTGTAAAAGGGTGGGATCTAGTTGCTAATCTAGTATCTCGTGCAAATTCGTATTTAGGGGGCACCAGTGATCTAAGTTCATCGGAGCAGAAGCCGTGAAAGTATTTATAGAAGAGACACAGCGAAGCCACGTCTCGCCGGTGGGAGAGAGACTGCAGGCGGTCTGCCAAGTCGGTATCTATCACATTACAGACCCTCCTCTGAACCTTATCGAGAAGCCCGAGGAGAACAGCAGGGGCACCCGACCAGATATGGCAGCAGTATTCAATGCACGGGCGGATGGTAGATTTGTAAATGTGCAGGATAGATTTAGACGGAAAAAACTTCCGGGCCCTACACAGAGAACCGACTTTCATAGCAGCGGATTTAGCAATGGATTCGATATAGTCATTCCATTTGAGGTCCGCTGAAAGTGTGAGACCAAGGAGGCGTAGTGTTTTACTCTCTGGGAGGCAAGCCTGGTCCATGCTAATGGGAGGTAGGTGAGATTGTCGATGATGGTTAATTGACAGTAGCTTCGTTTTAGAAGCATTAAAATTTACTAGCCACTTCTTACCCCAGTCCAATATGGATTGGAGGTCTTTTTCAATCTCGGCTGCGAGTTTAGCTTTGACGCCTACACCAGATTTTTGTTGGAGGCGAGAGTAAACTGTGGTGTCATCGGCGTACAAACCTATTTGGGTTCTTATGGAATCAGGCAGATCATTAATATATATCAGGAAGAGTGTAGGACCTAAGATGGAGCCTTGGGGGACACCTGCGTTTGTATGGTAGTTCTGAGAGGCATGTCCGTTTAATACCACTTTCATTGTGCGGTTAGAGAGGAATGACTGGATTAGTTCAAACAAATGTCCAGTTATACCATAGCTCCGCAGTTTACATAGAAGGCCAGCATGCCAAACTCTGTCGAACGCCTTAGATATATCCAATGCAACGGTTCGAGCTTCGCCATTCCTGTCGAGTGCCTGGTATATGTACTCGGTGATGGTCGTTAGCATATCAGCAGTAGACCTGGTGAAGCGGAAACCATATTGCTTGTCCGAGAGGAGCCTGTGTGCTGTGAGATGCTGAACCACCTCGGCGTTGATAATGGCTTCGAACACTTTGCCAAAGATCGGAAGAAGGCTGATAGGGCGGTAATTTGCAGGGTCAGAGGGTTCTCCAGTGTTTTTAAATATAGGAACTATAGAGGAAGATTTCCAACAGGCAGGAAAGCAGGAAGCAGATAGGCAGAGGTTGTAGAGCTTAGAAAGGATAGAGGAGAGTTCAGGGGCACATTTCTTTAAGACTATGGTTGGGATTCCGTCACCACCGCTCGCTTTGTGAGGGTCAAGTTTTAAGATTATCTTAGAGACAAGCGAAGGTGTAATGTGGACATCATTCAGTTGTGCCTCGGTTCTAGGTGAGAAGTCGGGTGTAAAAACTCCAGACGAGTCCAGACTCGAATTGTTCGAGAATCTGCGGGCAAAACATTCAGCCTTATCTGCTGGGGAGGTGAGGACCTCAAATTTGTTGATTAGCGGGGGTATTGTGGACTTGCTCTTGTTAAGTACTCTTTTACAGAGTCGCCAGTAGTCTTTAGAGCCGAATTTAGAGCATGCTATGCGTTGCTTCATTCTGGCAGCAAACAACATCTTAGCTTCGTTAAGTACCCTTTTACACTTATTACGAGCTGAAGTGAAAAGGCGCCTGTTTTGTTCCGACGCATAGTTACGATAAAGTCGGAAGAAATGATTCCGGTGGGCAATGGCAGCCGAACAAGCGGGTGAGAACCATGGAGACGAATGAGATTTAAGCTGGAATTTCCTAGCAGGGATGAAGGCATCAATGCCAGCCTTAACCCAGGAGGAGACCTCGGATGCACATTCTTCGATGGGAAGACTAAAGACGTTGTTCCAAGGGATGTCACAGAGGAAGTCTCGGAACGAATCCCAGTCTGCTCTTTGATAGCAGTATGATATTCTACTTGTCTGTGTTTCATGGGTCGGGCGGGAGTGGAGTGAAATATTGACGGACACTACAGTGTGGTCAGAGTTTCCAAGTGGGCAGAGTTGTCTGGTAGTGCAAGAGTCTGGGATGGAAGTGAAGCAGAGGTCTAGAAGTGAGTTCCTTCCGTTAGGGTTGTCGGAGAAACGCGTGGGGAAGTCCACTACTTGCGTAAGGGATTGGGTGATTGAAAAGTTCATGGTGTGGACACCAGCAGGGTCAGTGACAGCGTTCTTCAGCCACTTGGTGTGGTGGGCGTTAAAGTCACCAAACACGAATACATGGGCAGAGGGATGGGTAGAAATGGCTTTGTCAATATTGTCAGAAATGATGTCAAGTAACGAACAATCAGGGGAGGAAGGAGAGCGGTACAGAAAGAAGAGATAGCTAATCGAGCTGAGAAGTGAGAGGCGGAAGCACATGAAAGAATGATCTGGGGATTCAAAAGATGACACCCTAGCTAAGGGAAGGTGTTCGCTGACATAGACACCAAGCCCATGCATATGAACATTGGAGTCCTTCCTGAAGAGGGGAAGGTAGCCAGGAACGCAGAACTCAGATGAGGGGATAGAAGGGTTAAGATTAGTTTCACATAGGGCTAATATATCAGGTGAGTTATTATGGAGGAAAGAATCTACGCTGGGGAAGTTGGTGCGGATGCCGCGTATGTTAGTGAAAGAGATGCAGACAGGTTTGGGCGTTTTCAAATGAGCTGGTTTAGTTTTGTTATTATGTTTGCTTTTTTCCATAGTAATTCAGTTAAAGGAGTGGTCTTAGAATAGAATCAGTCGGTCAATCATTTGCAACTTGTGAAGGATGGAGACTGGCGCGGCCTACAACATAATGTGGCCTCGGGGTTGCCCACCGAACGTTCATGCAGGGACGCCCGTCCATGCGCGATATGGCACTACAAGAACCCCGGTATTATTCAACTGTTGATCAGAGCGGCCTCTCAAGACGCTACGCAAGAGTTCGGGCTCCTAACTACCAGTCGGAAGCAGCAACCAGGAAACTGCCAACCCGGTACCCTCAGAATGTAAAGACTTTGCCACCATACTCCGTAACTGCAAAGAGCTTCCAGCTGAACTAACCACCAAGACCAGAGAAAGGGGATGAACCGGGAACCCCTTCCTAAACAAGAAACAAGGTGATCACCTCTAAACTCATTCAAAAGAAGGGGGTGGAGTGTGAGACCGGGCGATAGTAGAAACTATCTACTCCAATTAAAAAAAAAAAAAAAAAACAAGGAAAAAGTGACTGAGGCTTACAAAGTTTTAACTTAGTAAAAGTCGAAAATACCCTTGAATAGCAAAATTATTTACACAAATTAAGTGACGAAAAAAAAACAAAGACGGCCAAAAGACGAAAAAAAAAAATAAATAAATAAAATAATTTCCAAGAAATTTCACAAAAACAGACTGAAAAATGGACTGAATCCCGGTTGACTTACCACAAGCAGCTAACACTGTAAAGTTGATTTAATTCAATTTCTGAAGACAAAAATAGAAATTAAACCGTTTTTTACAGAATATAGTCGAGTTATGTTGCTTGCGTTCGCTTACCAAACCGTTAAGAATTTGCTTCAAAGAGAAATTATACTAAACAATTTCACTATATTATGTTGTAATTTATTATACAGTGTAGTAGTTTTTATTTGATTTTCAATAAATAATGCAAATTTTAAACAATTTGTCTTATTATTTGTGGTCAGCAGGTGTTAAATATACTTTTCTCTATTTTCTGTTATTAATTATAACCTACAAAATGGCATAACATCTTATATATCGAGTAGACTTCACTTCCCGACTGTGAAATTCTCTTCCACACGATTGCTTCCCCGACGGCTACAATCTCCAGGAGTTTAAATGTAAGGTCAATAGACACCTCCTAACACACTAACCTGCTCCCATTCTATCAAACACTCTTCCCATCTGCCCAACCCTCGTCCTCGGTATGCTTACTCATCTGTCACCTTCCTCCTGACATTCCCTATGTCTAACCACTCCTTCTCTTTACCTTTCCCTATGTAGCCCCATGCGCAATAGTGGCAGTGGAATGCCTTGCTTGGGGTGAGATGATTTAAAAAAAAAAAGACTTTTTCGTAATCTTTTATAATTTTTACTTGTCAAATGCAGCAAAAAAAAAAACAATCCATATTTTGTTTGTGGTTATTTATAATTAGAATTCTGGTTCTATTCAATATATCAATTAGGCCCTTGAATAAGTTCTAACTGATTTTTCATGAAAAGTAATGTTTTATTTACAAAAATTAGTAAGAAACTGAAATTATTGTCCATAACTAGCCACTACTTTTTGCCATATTTCTGGTAGTATTTGAATTCCACGTCGGAAAAACAAAACGTTTTTTAGAATAACCAGGAGTCGACCTATCTTTTGGAATCTTCCTAAGAATGAAAGTGCTGCTCAGCCAGGCCATGTCCCATCGATCGGAGCAAGTGATAATCGGACGGAGCAATGTCTGGTCAATACAGCGGGTGGAGTAAAACTTTTTATTTAATCGTTTCCAAGTAGGATTTTACCCGTTTTGCAACATATGGCATTGCGTTGTCATGTTGCAAAATCACTCTGTTGTGTCTATGTTCATATAGCGATTGTTTTTTCTTCAATACTCGGCTTAAACGCATCAGTTGCAGTCGATGGCGATGATTTTGGTCGGTTTAAGCAGCTCATAATAAACTACACCCAGCTGATCCCACCAAATGCAGAGCAGAAGCTTCAAACCATGGATATTAGGCTTTGCCGCAGATATTGATGCATGGCCAGGCTTACCCAACAATCTTCTACACTTTGGGTTATCGTAGTGTATCCACTTTTCATCACCGGTCACGATGCAATGCAGAAAAAATATTTTCTTTTCTGCCGTTGAAGTATCTGTTCACACAAGACAACACGCCGTTTGATGTCTCTCGGTATCCAATGTCCTTGCTTTTGAATCATTCCTAATGCTTTCAAACCTTCCCTCTTCTACCGTTGAAGCATCTGTTTAAACGTGACAAGACGCCGTTCGACGTCTCTCGGCTTCAACTCGTACGGGACCCAATGTCCTTGCTTTTGAATCATTCCTTATGCTTTCAAACGTTTCGAAACTGTTTTGTGAGGAACTCCTAATGATTCTACAAGTTCATCTTGCACCTGATAGGAGTTTTCATGAAGTAATGCCTTCAATAATTCGTCTTCAAACATTTTCGGTGCTCCAGGACGTTCTTTATCTTCAACACCAAAATTATTATTTTTGAAGCATTTAAACCGAACACTGCATGTTGTTTCCGACAGAGCATGGTCGCCGTAAGTCTCAACAAGAACTCTGTATACTTCAGCTGCATATTTTTGTAAATAAAGTAGTGCAGTAAAGTTCTCCGCAAATACACTCTCTTTGACACGAAATCCGACATGTTTAACGCTATGAAAAACAAAGTTGTTTACACTTCGGTGAAATGACATACACTGAATTTCAAGCTTGTTTATCGTACTTCCTTATAGATGCCTTACCATCTGAAGCTACACGCACGCAATTCTGGGAACGTCATATGTTCGAAAACAGTGAGAACTTATTCAAGGTCCTAATATAAAAGTATGTTTTTGAAATAATAAATGTGCCTAGTTGGTAGTTCCTCTTGCATCGACTTCTGTGAAGTCGTTAAATTTTCCAAAATCGAGATAGAATTACACCTATGTCTTCCATGTGGGTGTCCAGCTGCGTAATGTCCCCTTACATAGTGTCCCCTACATAGTGTCCGGCTACATAGTGTCCCCTACATATTCTCCCCATACATAGCCCCCTACATATTGTCCGCTACATAGTGTCCCCTACATAGTGTCCCACTACATAGTGTTCCGCTACATAGTGTCCTCCTAAATAGTGTTGTCCGACATAGTGTCCCGCTACATAGTGACTCGCTACATAGTGTCACCAACATAGTGTCCGGCTACATAGTGTCCCCTACATATTCTCCCCATACATAGCCCCCCTACATAGTGTTCCGCTACATAGTGTCCTCCTAAATAGTGTCCCCCTACATATTGTCCCCCTACATATTGTCCCCCTACATAGCGCGATAGTTACGTACAGCTATACGAGATGATACCCTCAATGATTTTCTTCGGTTTTACTAAACCTATTTTAATATTATTAACAATACTAATTTCTTTAACTATTTTAATGGGTAGCCTTCTTAATTCTGTGAACTTTGTCAGATCATCGAGAATGTTTTGTAATGTGGAATTATCGTCCTGACATTTTAAAATTACATATATTTTGAATTTTTGATCTATTTCTAATTATTATATCTGTATTAATGTTAAGTTATTCAGCATTTATTGTTTTGGATATAATTTGAATTCCTCTCTATCAGAACAACGTTGGATAACTGAAATGAAACGTAAATGAATAACAAAATTGAAAATAATTCTATATCATGCGTTTGGGGCTCTACAAAGGTTTCATGTGACTGAAATAATATTCCTATTGATGAGATCAAATATCTAAGGGGAGGGGAAATATAATTATGCACTTAAGGGAAACGATGGAGATTTCGGAACACTAAAATAAAAAGAAATAACATTTCTGTCGTTCGACGTGTCTAGACGCACAGATTAACAGATCTCATTTGCTTTTCCAACACTTTTGTTTTTGTTGTGATCGGTACTGTTTTTTCCTTTTTTTTTCTTTTTTTTTTTTCGTTTTTAAATATCGACAATGCCTACGACAAAAGATTTGTTCAGAAATGTGAAATGCTGTGAGAAACGTGTTTATACATTTTCGCCTGAATTAATTACTTTCTCTTTTAATTAAACAAACATTGTTGTAACACGAAATTAAGGCCAGATTCATTAAGACGGACGACTATCGTATTGCTTTGCCAATTTCTTTTGCTTTTACATAATATTTAATTTGAATTCCTAGAAGATTCTCTTATGTTTGTGATAATTATTAGAGACTAGTGCAGTGGTTCCCAAAAGGTGTGGTCCGCCTTATAGGTGTGGCCGAAAGGGATAGCAGGTGAAGCAGAATGATAGAAAGACAAAGATTTAGAAACAGTTTCCAAAAATTCATATGATAAAAATAAATATGATTTCAAGATTTAAAATATTATTATCGATTACTTGTAGTTGCATAAATAGTCCGTAGTATAAATAGTTGTAAATAATAAATAGTTATCAGTAATTATTGATCGCTTTTATCGTTTTGATGTTTTTGCATTATATGAAGTACTGAGAATGTAGTAACTAGGGTCCGGAAATTGGAGGAGAGAGTTATCAATGATAATGTTCAGACTTCGATTTTGTGGTTATCTCCCTTTAACCTTCGCTCTCTTTTTGTGTGTGTTTTTTTGTTGTTTTTTTTCTAATGTAATTTTTATCACATGATTTGGCGAGGTGCCAGCAAATTTTCATTCCGAAAATGCGACTAGGGAAAAAACTTTGGAAACTACGAAGCTAGAGTGCAAATTTCAGCTTCAAATTTCAAGTTATTATGCTCTTGTGTCCCTTACTGCTTTAGAAGTCAGTCAGTTAAGTGCCATACGTGATACACGCTTTGGGCGATCATGTTTCGCAAGAGACATGACTGACTGGGCAGCAGATTATCCTGCAGTAGGTTGCCATTATTTTCTGCGGTAGACTGGTTGCCGGCCAAGGCTAAAGAACACAATCTGTCCTATTGTTTAACCCATAATTGGAGGGAAGATACGGATTAATACCTTTCCCAATGGTATTTGCGTGTAAGTGAATGCAAGGAATTCAACTGGAATTCGAACTCGGCTCCCCGATTTGTCGTTCCGCGTCGATATCCACTGCACCACAACGCACATCCCAAAAATTTTAGAAGTAGTTGTTAGAAATTTGATATTTTTACATGAATTCTTTTCACTTGGGTTTGGGATTGAGTTGGTAAGTATCCTTTATCTTGGTTATTATTATCGTTCATTCTTTTATATTTATAAATTTGAAGTGCTTTCTGTTACGCATTAAAATTTTTTTTTATAAGCGTTTCACCCCGACCAAGGCATGTCATTGCCACTACTGCGCAGGAGGCTACATAGAGTGGAGAAAGGATGGTTAAATAAACGAAATGTCAGAGGGTGGGTGATAGGCGGGTAAGGATACCGAGAATGGTTAAATATAGGAAATGTCAGAGGGTGGGTGATAGGCGGGTAAGGATACCGAAAATGAGGGTTGGGTAGATGAGAGTGTTCTGAGAATAATTGGGAGTTAATGTGATAGGAGGTGTCTATTGACCCTACATTTAAACACCTGGAGAGTGTAGCTGTCGGGAAAGCAGACTTGTGGAAGGGAATTCCACAGGCGGGAAGCGCGAGAAAAGAAGCTGTTGGAGTAGAATTTACGGTTACATCCTATCTGTTTAACTGTAAAAGAGTGGGACCTAGTTGCTAATCTAGTATCTCGTGTAAATTCGTGCTTAGGCGGCACCAGTTCATCGGAGCAGAAGCCATTAAAGTACTTGTAGAAGAGGCACAGGGAAGCCACATCACGCCGGTTAGAGAGTGGCTGCAGCCGGTCTGCCAAGTCAGTATCAACCACGTTACAGATCCTCCTTTGTATTTTGTCAGGAAATGTAAAATATTTGAGATATTGCGGGAACATTAAAGTATTTTCGATGTCATTCTCCTCATTACGGAAATATGGAGAGCTACAAATATGAAGTGCTCTTAAAGTGAAGTGATAGTGAAGGTAGAGGGGTGCAGTGAAAATGTTTATTATGAATGAATTAAGTGACAGGAATAGAATAGAAAATGGCTGGAAATTAACATTATCAGGAGAATGAGGAACGATAACGATTGACATTTGTCTTGAAGAGGTACAGATTGAAAATTTCCGGGAAGAACATACGCGGGTTTTTGTTTCAAAAAAGGGACTGTCCTTGAGAAAAAAAAATAGCAGTCTAAGTGAAACTTTCTTAGAATTGGAACATCAAGGAAGTGATTCTACTCCGTGAAGGTGGCATAGTGGGTCCTAGCTGTAAAGAATGGGACATCTGAACACTGAGGCGGACTGAGCCATCGGTCAATTGGACCATGCCCGAGAGCGTATAACACTCTCAGTCCGCCCCTATCTGAACATGGTGTAGCAATAAGAAGTTGCATGTGCTGGAAATAAGTATTCCTCCAAAAGATCGTGTAAAAGATTTTGAACTTTTTTTTTACAAACATATCGCCCCAAGCAAGGCATTTTACTGCCACTGTTTTGCAGGGTTTTACATAGAAGGAAAGTTATGAGAAAGAGTGACAGGTTATAGGGGGGTCAGGAAGTGGGAAGGATGAGAATACTGATGAGAGTGGAGTGGAGGGAGAAAGGAGCATGAGAGTGAGGATGCAGGTTAGTGAGATAGGAGATGACTATTGCCTTTACATTTAAATTCTTGGAGATTGTAGTTGTCGGGGAGGCAAGTAAATGGAAGAGAATTCCACAAGCGGGAAGTGCGAGAAAAGAAGCTAATGAAGTAGAATTTGCGTTTACATTTTATTGGCTTCACAGTAAAAGGGTGTTAAGAACTCTATTAAGATTGAAAAGTGAGGACTGAACAATTACAGCATTTTTAATCGGTATCAACCCATGCAAGGCAGTAAAGCCACTATAATCGGTGTCAACCCATGCAAAGCAGTAAAGCCACTATAATCGGTGTCAACCCATGCAAGGCAGTAAAGCCACTATAATCGGTGTCAACCCATGCAAGGCAGTAAAGCCACTATAATCGGTGTCAACCCATGCAAGGCAGTAAAGTCACTATAATCGGTGTCAACCCATGCAAGGCAGTAAAGTCACTATAATCGGTGTCAACCCATGCAAGGCAGTAAAGCCACTATAATCGGTGTCAACACATGCAAGGCAGTAAAGCAACTATAATCGGTGTCAACCCATGCAAGGCAGTAAAGTCACTATAATCGGTGTCAACCCATGCAAAGCAGTAAAGCCACTATAATCGGTGTCAACCCATGCAAGGCAGTAAAGCCACTATAATCGGTGTCAACCCATGCAAGGCAGTAAAGCCACTATAATCGGTGTCAACCCATGCAAGGCAGTAAAGCCACTATAATCGGTGTCAACCCATGCAAGACAGTAAAGCCACTATAATCGGTGTCAACCCATGCAAGGCAGTAAAGCCACTATAATCGGTGTCAACCCATGCAAGGCAGTAAAGCCACTATAATCGGTGGCAACCCATGCAAGGCAGTAAAGCCACTATAATCGGTGTCAACCCATGCAAGGCAGTAAAGCCACTATAATCGGTGTCAACCCATGCAAGGCAGTAAAGCCACTATAATCGCTGTCAACCCATGCAAGGCAGTAAAGCCACTATAATCGGTGTCAACCCATGCAAGGCAGTAAAGTCACTATAATCGGTGTCAACCCATGCAAGGCAGTAAAGCCACTATAATCGGTGTCAACACATGCAAGGCAGTAAAGCAACTATAATCGGTGTCAACCCATGCAAGGCAGTAAAGTCACTATAATCGGTGTCAACCCATGCAAAGCAGTAAAGCCACTATAATCGGTGTCAACCCATGCAAGGCAGTAAAGCCACTATAATCGGTGTCAACCCATGCAAGACAGTAAAGCCACTATAATCGGTGTCAACCCATGCAAGACAGTAAAGCAACTATAATCGGTGTCAACCCATGCAAGGCAGTAAAGCCACTATAATCGGTGTCAACCCATGCAAGGCAGTAAATCCACTATAATCGGTGTCAACCCATGCAAGGCAGTAAAGCCACTATAATCGGTGTCAACCCATGCAAGGCAGTAAAGCCACTATAATCGGTGTCAACCCATGCAAGGCAGTAAAGCCACTATAATCGGTGTCAACCCATGCAAGGCAGTAAAGCCACTATAATCGGTGTCAACACATGCAAGGCAGTAAAGCAACTATAATCGGTGTCAACCCATGCAAGGCAGTAAAGTCACTATAATCGGTGTCAACCCATGCAAGGCAGTAAAGCCACTATAATCGGTGTCAACCCATTCAAGGCAGTAAAGCCACTATAATCGGTGTCAACCCATGCAAGGCAGTAAAGCCACTATAATCGGTGTTAACCCATGCAAAGGCAGTAAAGCCACTATAATCGGTGTCAACCCATGCAAGGCAGTAAAGTCACTATAATCGGTGTCAACCCATGCAAGACAGTAAAGCCACTATAATCGGTGTCAACACATGCAAGGCAGTAAAGCCACTATAATCGGTGTCAACCCATGCAAGGCAGTAAAGTCACTATAATCGGTGTCAACCCATGCAAGGCAGTAAAGCCACTATAATCGGTGTCAACCCATGCAAAGCAGTAAAGCCACTATAATCGGTGTCAACCCATGCAAAGCAGTAAAGCCACTATAATCGGTGTCAACCCATGCAAGGCAGTAAAGCCACTATAATCGGTGTCAACCCATGCAAGACAGTAAAGCCACTATAATCGGTGTCAACACATGCAAGGCAGTAAAGCAACTATAATCGGTGTCAACCCATGCAAGACAGTAAAGCCACTATAATCGGTGTCAACCCATGCAAGACAGTAAAGCCACTATAATCGGTGTCAACCCATGCAAGACAGCAAAGCAACTATAATCGGTGTCAACCCATGCAAGGCAGTAAAGCCACTATAATCGGTGTCAACCCATGCAAGGCAGTAAAGTCACTATAATCGGTGTCAACCCATGCAAAGCAGTAAAGCCACTATAATCGGTGTCAACCCATGCAAGACAGTAAAGCAACTATAATCGGTGTCAACCCATGCAAGGCAGTAAAGCCACTATAATCGGTGTCAACCCATGCAAGGCAGTAAAGCAACTATAATCGGTGTCAACCCATGCAAAGCAATAAAGCCACTATAATCGGTGTCAACCCATGCAAGACAGTAAAGCCACTATAATCGGTGTCAACCCATGCAAGGCAGTAAAGCCACTATAATCGGTGTCAACCCATGCAAGGCAGTAAAGCAACTATAATCGGTGTCAACCCATGCAAGGCAGTAAAGCCACTATAATCGGTGTCAACCCATGCAAGGCAGTAAAGCAACTATAATCGGTGTCAACCCATGCAAAGCAGTAAAGCCACTATAATCGGTGTCAACCCATGCAAGGCAGTAAAGCCACTAAGACACAAGAGATTAAATGGTGTGGAAGAATGAGGAACTGAAACATTAATATGGAGGAAAAAAGTAATCAGGAGGATATTCGACTGCGATTGACATTGCATTTAAATTTTTGCAGATTAAAGTTGGTTGGAAGGCATAGAGACGGAAGGGAGTTCCACAAACGAGAAGTGCGAAACAAAATCTGAGCATAGAACTTACGACTATATCTAGCCAGCTCAACCATAAATTGATAAGATCTCGACGCCAACCTTGTCCTCCGCTCCAATGAAAAAAATCTAGGTACCATAGCGAAGAGCTTAATTGCCATGAAAATACGTTATAGATACGTTGGTAGAAAAGAAACGGAATCCGAGCCGCCAGATTAGAACCAATAATATTGCTGATTTTTCTTTGGATTTTATGAAGGAGCTCAAACCTTCAGTTCCTTGATAACCAGACCATATTTGGCAGCTGTATTCTAATCAGGATGTGCGTTGTTTTGCAGTGGATATCGACTCGGAACGAGAAATCAGGGAGCCGAGTTCGAATTACAGTTGAATTCCTTGCATTTACTTACGCACAAACAGCCTTGGGAAAGGTATTAATCCGTCTCTTCCCTCCAGTTATGGGTTAAATAACAGGATAGATTGGGTTCTATAGCCTTGCCTAGCAACCGGTCTACTACTTAAAGTAATGGCAACCTACTACGGGATAATCTTCTGCCCAATCAGTCATGTCTCTTTCGAGACATGATCGCCCAAGCGTGTTTCACGTATGGCATTTAACTGACTGATTCGAAGCATGGACGAATGGTAGAATTATACATGGCAGTTATTATTGTCTCATCTTTGTGTAGAAAGAGCCAGATACTTCCTTGAACTTCAGGTTGATTTGGCCATTTTCCCCCTTCTTTAACAATATATTATATAGATGAGATTCATAAGTTAGAAGTTAACTTGTGACATGATAGATGTTCAAAACGTGGAGTATAACTGCATGTAGAATTATTCGTTGTGACTCAATTTAAGGAGAGGTAAAATTAAGAGCATTAGAAAAATGGGTAAGAATTGTCATGAAGTAATTACGATTACAGTGCCCAGAAAAGCATCTCCACCGGAGTCTGTTCGGCAAAGTAGCAGTTCTTGCAAAAAAAAAAAAAAATAGTTTTCTAAGCATAAGAAGAGAATTAATGTGACTTTACTCCGTGGCATAGTGTGTGTCCTAGCTCAAATGGTCTGAAAATGTTGAACTAAATAACGGAGCTCATCTGAACATTTGCCATGGAAATAGCGATAGAGTAGTAAAAAAAACCTGCACCGTTGCATCTGTGGGGTAAGAAACTGTAGTGTGATTTAATGTTGAATTAATATAAGGCACAAAATACACTCAAGGTAGAGTCACTGAATGAAATTGGTGATAATAACAAAACAGCAATTAAGAGGTGGATCCACGCTCCTCAAACACTCCAATTACTTGATCAGAAGTCTTGCTGTTTGATGTAGTTTATTTTCATACCGAGGGCTATTTTTGATCTGATCTAACTCTAAATTTGAAAGGTAGAATCAGGTACTTTCTTGAGCGGATGAGGAGCTGGCTATTTTCGCAGCATTTTTCAACGATTTTGAATTAGGTCAGTGTAAAAAATGAAGGATTGAATAACTCCAGTCTAGATAAAGTAGCAATGCTACATTTTTTAAGCGAATGTTATTATTGAATGTACTAAATATAAATATTGTCTAAACGTTTATAATGTAAGACGATTCGTTTTTTGCCGTTTTCAAGATAATAGAAAACTATAATAGAAGACTATAATAGAAAACTATAATAGAAAACTATAATAGAAAACTATATATCTCATTCAATTTTCTTTTAAACTTTACATTATAACATTTGTCGCTTGTGTACGATGATGGCATAACGTATATCGTGACATACAAGCGAAAATATTCACTGTATATACAAATTATCAAATACACTTTAAATGGCACTTTCACTGGGCCAATGTTAAGTTAACTTCCTTTTTTTTTAATCATTTCACCCCAAGCAAGGCGGGTCTCCACTAGTACATATTGGGTTAGGTGATAAAAGGACTGGGTATAGTGGGTATTGAAAGGATAAAAGATGAACGGGATTCAAGAAGATAGAAGATTGCGATTGATGTGGGTTTGGGATTTTTGAAGATTATAGCTATCGGAGAAGCAAGCAAACGGAAGAGAGTTTCACAAGCGGAAAGTGCGAGTAAAGAAACTGTTGAGTAGAAGAGGTGGTTATATTTAACTATTTCAACAGTAAAAAGGTGGGACCTAGATGCCAATCTAGTAGCACGCTTAAATTCACGTGAACGATGCACCAGCGAAAAAAGCCCATCAGAGCAGTTGCAATGAAAATATTTACCGAAAAGACAGATGAACGCCACATCACGTTGGTGTGAAAGTGACTGAAGTCGAGTTGCATTTGACCACCGACTGCTACTGCCACTCTTAGATTTTTCCTTACGACATAGTGTGCTCGTTTTAAGTAAATTGGCAACGAACCTTATGGCAAACTGTACAAAGTTATCTTTTGATAATGTTGCTCGCCCACTACAAGGCTTAAGAGCCACTCAAGGTAATTAGTTACTGAATTAAGTTGTTTAAAGGGCGTAAAACGGAGAAATAAGACGTGCATATTATGAGGCTATGAATGGTGATATATATTCATGTATATAAGAATCTATTATGAGAGTAATAATTGATTGTAGACTTGAGGAGGTTAAGAAGTTTAATAACCAAGGAAGCATTCTCTCGGGAGTTTGATTCTCAAAGTAACAGTTCTGTGGAAGAAGTGGAATGCGAAGGGAATGGTAGTTATTCTATCGTGCAGTCATGGTATGGCGGGTACTAGCTATGAATATCGGAGGGACCAAGGATTGTGGCTTGCCCAAACTCGCTCACTTTAATTTGTTCACGATGTCATATGACCAGATTCTTCTTTTCCCTTTCCTCTGAGGATTCCAGATCAAACTTTCGCGAGTAATGCAGGATTCTGGTTTCCTAAGGGTGTATCTTGTCCATTACCACTCACTATGAAAGATTTTTTTTTTTTTTATAAGCGTTTCACCCCGAGCAAGGCATGTCACTGCCACTACTGTGCAGGGGGCTACGTAGAGTGGAGAAAGGCTGGTTAAATATAGGAAATAACAGAGGGTGGGTGATAGGCGGGTGAGGATACCGAGAATGAGGGTTGGGTAGATGAGAGTGTTGTGAGAATAGTTGGGAGTTAGTGTGATAGGAGGTGTCTATTGACCCTACATTTAAACACCTGGAGATTGTAACTGTCGGGAAAGCAGACTTGTGGAAGGGAGTTCCACAGGCGGGAAGCGCGAGAAAAGAAGCTGTTGGAGTAGAATTTACGGTTACATCTTATTTGTTTAACTGTAAAAGGGTGGGACCTAGTTGCTAATCTAGTATCTCGTGTAAATTCGTGCTTGGGCGGCACCAGTGATCTAAGCTCATCGGAGCAGAAGCCATGAAAGTACTTGTAGAAGAGGCACAGGGAAGCTACATCACGCCGGTGTGAGAGCGGCTGCAGCCGGTCTGCCAAGTCAGTATCAACCACGTTACAGATCCTCCTTTGTATTTTGTCAAGAAGCCCAAGGAGAGCAGCAGGGGCACCCGACCAGATATGGCAGCAATATTCAATACACGGGCGGATGGTAGATTTGTATATGTGCAGATGCTACTTGGAAATGTTATCTTGCCTTACCCTTCGTCATCCTCATTAGCGATCTTGTCACGCCATCTGATGTTGAAAATGCGCCTCGGGCATGTGCTGAATCATGATTCATCAATATAAGTGTATATATTTTACATTAAATTGTTAATAAATGGAATGCATTCATTTCGGAGTGTACTTTGTATAACTATATAAATAAGGATACTAAGATTAAACTCGGATGGCGACAGTCTGTTTCATGCTAGAAATACATGCTTTAGAATAATCTTCAGATGACCTAAAAATGTACACTTCACTGTCTTTTGCATTCATATTTATACCAATATATAGAGCATACTGTGAACATGAAAGGGCGACTAGCGGCGGCTCTGGAAAAAAGAGGGTTCGTTTGTGTCTGGCGTGCAGGGCAGTAATCTGTTCCAAAGAAAGAAAATAATAATAATACTCACCGCTGTCTTAATAATCCACCTTCAGCTCATTCTAAAGGAAAAAAGAGAGGAGGCCCTCGAGTGGAATTTTTATAGACTGAGGAAATGGATTATGGGTAGAGAAATGGATTATGGATAGATAAAACCGACCGACCAAGTTCACCGATGAGTTGGTGGCGTCAATTTCTTGGCGAGAAGCTGACGCAGAGAGACGCAGTGAAAAGGTGGAAGGAGGAAAGTGGAGGAGGAAGAGGAAGAGGCGTAGCAAGAAGCCAGCTGGGAGAGCGTTGAATTGAAATCCAACGGTATGTGGTTCGATCCCTGGCTCTGCACTCACTAGAAGAAAGTGTGCAACACATACATTAAAACTATATATATATATATATATATATATATATATATATATATATATATATATTGTAATTTTGTTATTACAATGGTTTATAAAAGCATAAACCACTGTAATAACAAAATTACAATATTAAGCTCTACTCTGTATCGAACACTCATTATTAAAGTATATGCTTGGACAGTGGGTTTTAATCTACGTATTCTTCCACTTTCTTGTATATATATATATATATATATATATATATATATATATATAAACATTCCAGACCATTATATATATATATATATATATATATATTGTCATGGATCCTTACCTGTAACTCCAGAATGAACTCTTCCTATCACTATATATACTACGCCTCTTAAGAAAGTTGAGTTGGTAATAGTTCAATTCAAACCAGACTGACAGTCATACCTTCCACATTTTGTATTGTTAATTCTTGTTAATATATATTTGTTATTTCTAGCCTTGTGGTCGTGGTGTTTTTTTTGTTTTTTGTTGTTTTTTTTTTTGTTTTTTGTTGTTTTTTTCAGATCTTAACTTGTTCCATAACAGTGGCGACGAAGATATTGAAGAAACGAATTCTATGCGGAGGACAAAAGAAAAAAAACTTTTGGCCATCGGTCGCCCGATGTGGTAACTATGATATTGAAGAAACGGATTCTACGCGAAGATAAAAGTTAAAACCTTTTTGAACACCAGCCATAACCGTGGTGACGAAGATATAAAGAAACGGATTCTACCTGTCGACAATAACAGTAATCGAATTCTACGCAGGAAAAAAATTCTCACCATGTTTCCAGAATAACGAGGGACAAAGGCCTGAATTTTACACTGAGAAAAAAGGAAAAACCTTTTATTCAAGTACAAAACTCTAGCTACGAAGTTCTTAAGGAAAGATTTTTCACACATAAAAGCGACCAGTATTCACAACAGCGGTTTTCGAAAACCGTAAACGCAAAACACAGAGGAGCTAAAACACGGTAATCGGTGTAACAAGAAAGGAAAAAATCTGTAAGTTGATTTTTTCTTTAACCAAAGTGATTTTTTGTTTTTCTTCCTTGTGAAAAGAAGAAATAAGTCATTTTTTCCTAATAAGAAAAGGGGAAAAAAATTTTGGACCACCGTAACTATAAGCATTATGTGCGTGAATAACGTGGTGTGAAAAAAAAAGAAACGAAAAAAAATGAATTTTTTTTCCTCCTCTCCTCGTGGCAACAGATAGTGTGTGTTATAATTAAATTACGTTATAAACATACAGGACTTTAAGACAACCATGTTGGAACTAATGAAAATGCAATTTCAGCAGCAACAAAAAAAAATGAGGAAAGACAGATTAGGCTCGAAGAGAAACAATTAGAAATTCAACAGACAAACGAAGAAAAGCAACTTGAACTACAAGAATTACTACAGTGAAAAAAATCGGCATTCTCGCAAAATGCTATATGGAGCTTAATGGAAGACTTCATTTATGCACCGGACGAAGACAAAACCTTCGCGAAGAAGATATGAAGATTTATATGAGATTGATTGCGGGAATTGGTCGGATGCGAAAAAAGTGCGTCTATTACTTAGGAAACTAGGATCAAACAAACACACTAAATTCGTAGACTACATCCTACCGAGGAAAACGAATTAGTTGACTTTCGAGGAAGCCGTGAAACTCTTAACGGAATTATTCAGTCTGAAAACTTCGTTGTTCCACAAAAGGTGGAAATGTTTAAATTTAACAAAAAAGGATAACGAAGACTATATAATATTCGCTTCCGTAGTAAACAAACACTGTGATGACTTTAAGTTATCTGAACTCAGCGCTGACAATTTTAAATATTTGATATTCGTCCAAAGCCTGGTTTCGACTAAAGACACGTAGATCAGAAGGAGAATTCTAACAAATCTTGAGAGTGAACCAGAAATGACACTACAAAAATTAGCTGAGGACTGTCAGAGATGTATGAACGTAAAAAAAAACTCGAAAGATATCGAAGAGTCTGGCGTCGTAAGAAC
Organism: Ascarosepion bandense; assembly: GCA_037127315.1. Classification (NCBI taxonomy): domain Eukaryota; kingdom Metazoa; phylum Mollusca; class Cephalopoda; order Sepiida; family Sepiidae; genus Ascarosepion; species Ascarosepion bandense. The sequence continues at coordinate 1,229,214 of JBBBDQ010000172.1, forward strand.
TTCGGACCCTGAATTATGTAAATCATGTTCCCGATCCGTTTCTCTATTGTACGTGGCTCCCAATAGGATGTGCTGTTTTGAACTTTAAAAAAAATTATCCCCTGGTTTAAATTTTCTTTTTGGTACAAACGATGTCGGTGATTGCTTTGTCTGTTTCGGCAGTACCTTATCGAATACCGATTTACTTTTTCAGGTGAACATTATTTCCGTCGGCGATAGTGCCGATGGCATAATACTGTTCGGTGTAATTCTATACACTTGCAAGAATTGTTGTAATGTCTTTTCTGTTCGTACGCCATAAATTTTCCTTAGTGCTCTTTTTGGTGTGTCTACAAATCTCTCCGCTTGACCGTTTGACCTTGGGTGATATGGCGGAGATTTGATGTGTTTTACTTTCACAAAATTCTTGAAAATCCGCAGATGTAAATTATGTCCCATTATCGGTGACTAGACAATTCACCACTCCGAAGCGAGCAAACAGCTCGTGGAGACAATTTATTGTTGTCTCAGAAGTAGGTTTTTTAGAACGAAATACTTCTGGCCATTTTCTATAACTGTCTATTACAATCAAGTAATGTTCACCTGAAAAATTAGATCAGTATTTGATAAGTTAATGTCGAAACAGACTTAGCAATCACCGACATCGTTTGTACCAAAAAGAAAATTTAAACCAGAATGTTTTTTAATAAGTTCAAAACAGCCCATCCTATTGGGAGCCAGGTACAATAGAGAAGTGGATCGGGAACATGATTTACATAATTCAGGGTCCGAAGTTCTCACAGAAAAAGGCATTTAAATCAGATCAGAAAGAGGTTGTTAGAGGATTCTAACGGTCTACCTCGTGAAGAGGAAGAAGTAATAGACACAATATTTGACACATTCGATATGCAAAGGCCTCAAGCAGTTTCAGAACCACGGAAATCTAGTAGAAAAAGAAATTTTACAGAGTCTTAGACGATTAATCCGAAGAGGAAAAAATATTAAAGACCCCTGCGAGGTAAAAGCTTGGAAGTGGGGTGCCATGAGTCCTTACCTGTAACTCCAGAATGAACTCTTCTTAACACTATATATACTACGCCTCTCAAGATAGAGAGAGAGAGGGTCGAGTTGGTAGTAGTTCACTCCAAACCATACTGACAGTCATACTAACACATTCCACATTTTGTATTGTTATTCCTTGTTAATATATATTTGTTATTTCTACCCTTGCGGTCGTGTTGTTTTTTTCGAACCTTAACACCTGCTCCATAACACACACACACACACACACACACACACACACACATATATATATATATGGATGTATTATTAACTTCCAAGACCATAGCTATTATTACTTTCCTAAACCAAAACAAACTACTAAATAAACGTTCTGAAGTCATCTCCAGATGCAGACATGGAAACAAATTTTTACTATGTTATTAAAATTTGAAAACTGAAAAGAATAAATAAGTGAATAATAAAGAATTAATAATTTAATCCAAGCAAATAATAAACAAATTAACAAACCACTGCTGCCATAACAACCATTAGAATAGGTCTAATAAAATAAAAATAAAATAAAAATATAAAATAAAACTATAAATAAATAACAAATCCAAATAAATAAATAAATAAAACAGCGAATAAATAAATATAAATATAAGAACAAGTAAAATAGATTTAATCCAAATAAATAAACAAAATACTCCCGTTAAAATAACCGTTAGAAGGATTACCACAATGCACTACTGACCAGTATATATAAATATCCGAGGAAAAATCCAGTACATGTGGCCTAATGATTACGCCTAGCATTAATCAGTCTGTCACCTCTAAGTAATGACTCAAGGTTCACTTTTATATATATATATATATCGCCGACTGACGCCAATTCGGTCGGGTTTCAATCCTGGGTTAGGAAGCAACCGGAGTCTAAGCCGTACTGATGAGCTATAATACAGCGAAACAGATCTGTCTGCGGATATATATATATATATATATATATATATATATATATATATATAAACAATAATAATAACATGAGTAATAATTACTAATGGAAGAATATTCCACAGTTAGGTATTTACTTTACAAAGTGCTCAATACAAAAGTAGAGCATAAATATATGGTAATTATTATTATTATTATGTCATTTTTCATCATATTTCGATTTCTGCTTTGGTCTCACTACCAACCAAGTCTGCGGGGAGACCTAAGGCAGGTAGTGGCGTGTTGTTATGGCTCCATTTCATGTTTTTCTATCTTCCCTATCATCCCCAGCATTACATAGATAAAGTTTTCCTTACTGTGTGGGCTGTACTTAATAAGACAATTTTTTGTATATCTCTTAAGCTGGGGTTTCCAGGGATTCTTTCAATGTGTTGTTTTGTTCCATTTTTTATCATTCCAAGTGCACCTACTATCACTGGCACAACTCTTGTTTTCAATTTCCACATTTTTTCTATTTCAATTTCCAGGTCTTTATATTTTGACAATTTTTCAAATTCCTTGATTGCTATGTTACAATCCGCTTGACAAGCCATATCAATTAATAGACAAGTTTTCTCCTTCTGGTTTTTAACAATAATGTCTGGCCTGTTTGCTTCAATTTTTCTGTCTGTGTAGATGGTGTAATCCCATAGAATGGTTACATCTTCTATTTCTGTAACCGGTGCTGGATGATGTTCATACCAGTGTTTGTTTACAGCTTTTCCATAATGTTTGCACATTGTCCAATGTAAATATTGCCCAACTCTATCGTGGCGATTTTTATATTCGTTTGGGGCAAGCACAGAACAGCCTGAGATTAGGTGGTCTATTGTTTCTTGGTGTTTATCACAAAACCTGCATTTTGGATCCATATTATTATGCATAATATTTGCTTGAAAGTTTCTCGTGAAAAGACTTTGGTCTTGTGCTGCAAGTATAAATCCTTCAGTTTCAGACTTTAATCCAGATGCACGTAACCATCGATGAGTATTAACTTTGTCAACATTGGATTTATTGGCACGTACTGGATATTGGCCATGCAGAGGTTTGTCTTGCCAGCGCTGTTTCATCTTTTCAAGAGCTTTATCTTTGGCTTTCATTTTCATATTTTTTGCCGCAATAGTTGGTTCTTGGCTTCTGTTTTGCTTTTCTACAGAATCTACTAACTGTAAATCTTGTTTGTATTTACTGCCTTCTTTTATTATTGAATATTTTTTCTTTCTTTCTTCATGTTGCCTTACTAATTGTATCATCCAATCCTTTGTTGTTTCTATGTATGTTAGTAAGCCAATAGTTGTTGTCTTGTATGACAATTCCAGCTGAATAAGACCCCTTCCACCTTCTTTACGGGGTATGTATAGACGGTCTACATCAGCCTTTGGATGATGCATCTTATGCTTAGAAAGAAGCTTTCTTGTTTTAGCATCCATTCGCCTGATGTCGTTTAGAGTCCAGTTTAAGATGTTGAAGCTATATTGGACAACTGGGATTGCAAGGCTATTAATGGCCATAACTCTGTTCTGTGAATTTAATTCAGTTTTTAATATCATTCGTAGCCTTCTATAGTACTCTTTACGCACTATTTCTTTCATTTTTTTATGGTGAATGTTTTCGCTCTCATTTACACCTAGGTATTTATAAGCTTCTTCTGGTTTCAATTCTTTTATTGTTACAGCAGTGTCTAGGCTAATTGAGGATGTTTCTTGTATTGATCCACGTAAAACTGTAGCTTTAGCACATTTATTCAAATTAAATTTCATTCCAATGTCTTCGCTGAAGCATTTTACAGTTTGCAGAAGACCTTCCAGTTCATTATCATTCTTAGCATATAACTTTAAGTCATCCATGTAAAATAGATGGCTTATTTTCTTTTGGCCTATTTTATAACCACATTCTGTCTTATTAAGTTGACTGGTTAGTGCTATTAATGATATGCAGAATAGTAAGGGAGATAAAGAATCACCTTGAAATATACCTCTTTTGATGTTTATTTCATCAGACTTATAGGTTCCATTTATATGATTGAGGTAAAGGGTTGTTTTCCATATAGACATGCACTGTTTGATGAAATTGATGATGACGGGCGATATCTTGTATATATTTAAAGTCTTTAAAATCCAGTCATGTGGCACACTATCGAATGCCTTTCGGTAGTCTATCCAGGCAGTACTAAGATTTTTCTTTGTACTGTAGCAGTTTTCCAGGATCATTTTGTTAATTAGCAATTGGTCTTTACAACCATAGCAGCCACGTTTGCACCCTTTTTGTTCAAGCGGTATCATGTCATTTCTTTCTAAGAATAAATATGTCTGTTTTGTTAAAATAGATGTTAGTAGTTTATATGTTGTCGGAAGACATGTAATTGGTCTGTAGTTTTTCGGGTTGTTTGTGTCACCATTCTTGGGTAGAAGAAATGTAATTCCTTTGGTCATCCATGCAGGAATTTTAGTGGGATCGTCAACCATTTCTTGGAGTTCTTTGGCTATTTTTTTATGTGCTGCATTTAAATAATATAGCCAAAAGTTAGGAATTTTATCTATACCTGGGAATTTCCAATTGTGTGCTTTTTTTAGTGCAAATTGAACATCATCTTCTGTAATTCCAGACCATGTCTGTTCGGGTTTATTTTTCATTCGTTCTATCTCCTGCGTAATCCAATGCACTTCCTTGCTAAGTTCTTTAGGGCAAGCCCATATCTTTTCCCAGAACTGTGTGACTTCTTCCATTCTGGGGGGTACTGTCACTTCAATTCTTTTTTTACCTATTTCCCTGTAAAATCTCTTTGTATCAGTCTGAAAGATCTTGTTTTGTCTGTAAAATCTTGCTCTTTTTTCATAGCGTCTTATTCTTTGAGCCTTCAGTTGGATTGTTTGCTTTATTTTTTTCTTTATTTGATAAGACGTCATTTTCATTCCTGATGTTATATTTTTTTTCGGCTCTTCTTTTTTTCCTAGTTCTTACATTTATTCCTCTACTCAGTTCATCCAGTACTGACAGTTCACTTCTTAGTTGTTCGATTTCTTTTTCAATTTTTCTTTTCCAAGGTGGATCTTCACGTCTGCGAGACTGCCTTGTTTTTATTTTGATATTTAATTTTTTTGTTGCTGCTGTTGCTGATGCATATATTACTTCGTTAAGATTTGTATTCGGGTCTTCATCCAGTATTGATTTCAGTGCTGCATTGTACAATTTAATAGTTCGGAGGTTTTGTTTCGTTGGTTGGAATTTTGGGAGCTGTTCACGTTCCTCCATTGTAATACTTTGTATTTGACTTAGATGGTTTTTTATTTCTATCTTGGCTTCCTGTATATTGTTCTTATTTTCCGTCAAATAATTATCTTCGATGTGTTCTGAACTCGTTTTATTTTTGTCTTTTAACTGACTCAGACTCAGATCACACCTTTCCAGCACTTTTAAACTTACATCATTATCTTCGCAGTGATTTGCGTGTTTCACGGTTTCTACATTATGACCTGTGATTTGTTTGATGTTATTACTTTTTATTTCTGGTTCCGGTTCCTTTTCATATTTTGTTGATTCGACTCTTCTTGTTACAATTTCATGAATTTCAGCCTCTGTCAGTCGGTTATTACGAATAATGTACCGACGTACATTGGCCAATTTATTTTCGTCAATATACTTTCTATTTGCTTGACCAACTTTTTCACGCCAAATGTCATATGTTTGGCGAGTCATGTTTTTTTGAGGTTTGAGTAACGCTTCATGAAATGCAGTCATAACGACTTTGTACTCCTCACGAGACCATTTTATTTTTTCTTTCTTTAAATATACGGTTGTAGATCTAGCTGGTGAATTTTCAGGACCAACATTAGGATTATCCTGGTTGTGGGGACCTGAAGATACATTCTTTGTGTAGGAGTTTGTTCTTATGGCAGATTTTTCGACCTCAGGTAGGTTCCCTCCTGAAGGACGGGCTCCCTGTTTATCCACTGGAAGAGCCATACTGGACTTTTTATTTCTATTTGTATTTTTCATGTTTTTCCCACGAGTGACGCACGGGTCCAAAAGTCCACCCAAAGTTGCCCGGCACTTTGGGTAACGGTCTTTTACAAACAGGGTCCCGAAGCCTGTAGGGAATCGTTTGTGACCTCATAACGCAGTAGCCATTCACTCCTCGGCACGATTAACACCTTGAGTTGCGGGTTGTTGTTCGGAGTTTTCCTTCTCCTAAATGGGCTGCCAAGCAACATCTGACATAGACGCGATTGGAATTCAAGGAGAAAGACGGCTCAACGAAACAAAACATCAATATTACTAGAGTAGTTTGTTTTAAAAAAAAAAAAAAAAAAAAAAATTTTATAATATCTAAAGAAAAAAAATCCTGTTTATATTAAAACAAAATTTCATATTGAGAAAAGGAAAAATTCAAATAGAGAGACGTTTGTTGAAAAAAAAAAAAAAATATTACGAAATATCGACAGTTAAAGGAAATATAATACGGATGATTTTATTTAGGTTAATTTAAAGAACAAACAGATAAATTAAAATAAAGCAGAATTTCATAAAAAAAAAAAAAATTCGCTAATATCTAAAGAAAAAATCCTGTTTATATTAAAACAGAATTTCATATTGAGAAAAAGAAAAATTCAAAGAGAGAGACGCTGGTTGAAAAAAACAAACAAACAAACTTTGACGTAACGGCCGTTCAACGGAAAAAAAAAAAAACATCACTGCACTTAGAGAGTATTGTTAAAAAAAAAAAAAAAACACAAAACAATTATTGCTACTATTAACCTTTGTCCTTGCAAAAAAAAATTCAAAATTTAATATGAAAGAAAAAGTGGATATACCTTTGAGTTTACTACCGTAACATTTAAAAATAATAATTTGTTCGCCCACTGTATTCTGTGTTATACTTTCATTTAATCCAACGAGAATAAGATTATCGAAAAATAAATAAATATATAAAATGAACGAACAAATATAAATAAATTATTACATATTCTTTCTAAGAAAGAATATCGTAGATCGAACGGTTTTTAGTGTTTTTCGTCGTATTTTTTTTTTCCTTGTCTTGCTTTAGAAAACTATTTAATAAATCTATTTAAGGATCATTTAAAGAAACATACAATTTAAATTATATACGAAGAAAAAATTAATGTTTATGTTTAAAATAGTGAAATTAAAAATTAATGATTACGTTTAAAAAAAAAAAAAAAAAAATTTGCTAATATCTAAAGAAAAAATCCTGTTTATATTAAAACAGAATTTCATATTGAGAAAAAGAAAAATTCAAAGAGAGAGACGCTGGTTGAAAAAACAAACGGCCGTTCAACGAAAAAAAACAAACATCACTGCACTTAGAGAGTATTGTTAAAAAAAAAAAAACAATTGTTGCTACTATTAACCATTGTCCTTGCAAAAAAAAAAAAAAATTCAAGATTTAATAGGAAAGAAAAAGTGGACATACCTTTGAGTTTACTACCGTAACATTTAAAAATAATAATTTGTTCGCCCACTGTATTCTGTGTTATTCTTTCATTAAATCCAGCGAGAATAAAATTATCGAAAAATAAATAAATATATAAAATGAACGAACAAATATAATAAATTATTACATATTCTTTCTAAGAAAGAATATCATAGATCGAACATTTTTTTAGTGTTTTTCGTCGTATTTTCCCCCCTTTTTTTTTTTTTTCTCCCTTTCCCTTTTTTTTTTCTTTCGTTGTCTTGCTTTAGAAAACTAGTTAATAAATCTATTTAAGGATCATTAAAAGAAGAAACATACAATTTGAATTATATACGAAGGAAAAATTAATGTTTATGTTTAAAATAGTGAAATTAAAAATTAATGTTTACGTTTAAAAAAAAATCTCAAAAATTTTTTTAATAGGAAAGAAAAAGTGGACATACCTTTGAGTTTACTACAGTAAAACTTAAAAATAATTTGTTCGCCCACTGTATTCTGTGTTATTCTTTCATTAAATCCAACGAGAGTAAGATTATCGAAAAATAAATAAATATATAAAATGAACGGACAAATATAAAGAAATTATTACATATTTTTTCTAAGAAAGAATATCATAGATCGAACAGATTTTAGCGCTTTTCGACATATTTTTATCGTTGTCTTGCTTTAGAAAACTAGTTAATAAATCTATTTAAGGATCATTAAAAGAAGAAACATACAACTAAAATTATATACGAAGGGAAAAATTAATGTTTATGTTTAATATAGTGAAATGAGAAATTAATGTTTACGTAAAAAAAAAAAAACGTTACGTTTTCAGGAGCCTCAGAAAAGCACGTCATTCTCGTTGTAATCCCAATCGCGTTATTATTATTATTATTATTATTATTATTATTATTATTATTATTATTATTATTCCATACTGCAACTAGATAGCTATAAATTTCGCTGTTGAAACACCATCATCAAGCAATAAGGCTCATTTGTGATTGCGCTCATCACCCTAGGGTCGACGCTTTCTCAGTTTAATGCAGACTTGATCCATCATCTCTCATCGTATGACCTTTTCTCAGACAATCAATACGGCTTTCGTCATTCCAGTCATACTACTAATGTACTGAAGATAACTGAATCTATCATATTCTAGATAAAAACGATGAAGCCCGGGCAGTAAACATCTCGAAAGCCTTTGACAGGGTTTTCCTATACGGGCCTTTTCCACAAGTTGAAAAGTTACGGTATTTCTGTGCACATTTTGGAGCCGATCCAAATTTTCCTATCAAATCGTGAAATGAAAGTTATCGGCCACACGTGTACATTCTTTTGTCCTAACACGGGTGTGCCCCAGGGTTCTATCCGTTGTCCTACGCTGTTTTTGATTTTCATTAATGAATTTCCTGGTGATATTAGCTTGGTATGTGCGATGACGGTACAACCATTTACTCCTGCCTCGATAGTATGACTGACCAGTCCGGCAAAGTCAAAATGGCAGCTGATATTCAAACCGAACACAAGATCGTTGTTAAATGTGACAAAGGCTGACTTGCCACTTTTAACGCCTACAAAACTAAACATCTCTAGTAATCAACTGAAAGTGCCCTCCCTTCCTTCTATTAGCAAGACTATTGCTAACCTCCAGGAAAGTGACCCGTTACGCTTTAATGTTCTCAGTTGATATGACGTGTGAAAGACTATATTGAATCCATGGCTGGGTTAACTGCTAAAAAAATTAGTTCACGATGTCGTGTGAGACAATTTTTCTTTATGGAATCTATCTATAAGTCTACCCTTTGCCAATGCTTACAGTATTGCTGTCACATATGGTCTGGTACCCCTGCTATTTACCTTGAGTTCCTTGAAAAAAATCCAAAGATGAATCAGCAATTTTATTGGTCCTGATCTGACAGCTCATCTTCAGTCACTTTTTCACTACCGTTAGGTTGCTTTTTCTTTTTTTTTTTTCTATAAATATTTTGATGATAATTGTTCGAATGAATTCTTCGCTCTGGTACCTATACTTTACGAATTTAACTGCAGTATTAGACTAGCGTCGATATCTCATCAATTAACAGTGGAGCTGGCTAGATGTAGCCGTACGTTCTATGCTAGCAGTCTTTTTCCTCGGCATTGTAGGAATCCATTCCAGCTCCATGCTTTCCAGCCAACTTTAATCTGCAAGAATTTAAATGCAATTCTAATCGCTATCTACTGTCCTCCTGATTACTCTTTTCCTTTTCTGCTCATTATTAATGTTTCTTTTCGCAATTCTCCCACACCTTGTAACCCCTTGTGCTTTAGTGGCCTTATTGCCTTTTTCACAAGGTTTTGATCGATACGTGCTATGAATTTCTGGCACGGTGTCATAGGCTGGGGATTCTCTACTCTGGCTGATGCTATCAAGAAGTCATCTCCTTGACAAAATCTACTAATCTTATTCGTAGCCAGAGCTAACTTCTTAGCAATGCAACTATATATATATACATATATACACTATCGACCATAATTATTAGGCCATCCAAGTTTTTTAAAAGAAATGTATTTCATACTATTTTAATATTTATTGCCAAGTGAATAATTCTAAATGAAAATAGAATGATTCTACAATCACCCTAAATGTTCTTCTTCCTTTCTTTCATTGAAGAAACTGCAGTATAAGTAATTATTAAAGATTTACAAATTCATTTGATGCACATGTTATTGTGCAGTATTAAGAAAAGAACCATTCTATTTTCATTTACAATTATTCACTTGGCTATAAATACTACAAAATAGTATGAAATACATAATTTTTTTAAAACACTGGGGTGGTGTAATAATTATGGTGGGCAGTATATATATATATATATATATATATATATATATATATATATATATATATATATGTTGTAATTTTGTTATTACAATAGTTTATAAAAGCATAATATCACTACACAAAAATTTTCATGTTTCAGAACAATAAAAGATGAATTCATGGTTATTAGCAAATAAGTAAAATCCAAAGAAAAAACAGATCCTATTAGTATTAATTTTTTAATATTAAAATGGATCAAGGTGAAGGGCTCGATGTAAATAGTATTATCTATTTACAGAGCCAAATATACATAGTATGCTAAAACATTACAAAATTGACATTCGTTGAATGGCCATTTCAGTGAGACAATTTTTGCTTCATCAATGTCTCGTTGAAATGGAAATTCCACGAATGTAAATTTTGGAATTTTTTTGACATACTATATATATATATATATATATATATATATATATATATATATATCCTTCATTATTTTTATAAATAGAAACCCAGCTCCGATAAGTGAAAACATCATAATGATGTCCTCACTAAACTTCGAAATCGGCATGAACCTTCTCAGTTAAAGTGACAAATTCTTTGCGCAAAACTATATATATATATATATATATATATATATGATTGTGAAACCATTAACCGAAACAAAATTGGATATATTTTATATATAAAGATACATACTACTAAAAAATAATAATAATCTGAAATAATTATTATTCTAACAGAAATTAACTCAGCTAGAATAATATACCCGGAGATACTATTTCCAACGACTTTACTTCAAGACTTGTATATATTTATTTCTGCTAATAGTTTTCCCGGATTTACTAACCTGCGTTCAAGTTTGTATATTACAATATTATATTGTATGTTCAATATAACCTACTTTTCTATCTCCATATCTGCTTTTGTTGTTCATTATTTTGTGTGGTTCCTCATCCGGAATCCACAACAATATATATAGATATGGGGCGTACATAAGAATCAACACTGCATAGCGACTAACAGTTTCCTGTTTCATTATGATCTTTAGACTAAGTCAAATTGTTTCTTTATCGGGTTGTGTATACATTGGGTTATATATATATATAGATTACGAAGGGGTTAATGGAAATCAATGAGTGAAAATGTCACAATAGAGGTTGGACAAATTGCTTTATATTTACCACTCTGTCAGCATTCGATTCAAATTTTCTTGTGTTTTCTTGGGCGGGGGCATAAATGGTGTAAAAACTGTCCAAATGTTCTAGATATCCAAGCGCTTTCGGCTATTTCACAAGCCATGTTCTAGAATTTTTTAACTGAATATGTAGACTTCTATATATTTAGTGTATCGAGGCAGCAAATAATTTTCTAAACATATACTGTTAAATATAAGAGACAATGAATGTCTATTATGTGTGACACGATAACTAGGTGATCTAGGCACTTCTGATTATTTCCGATTATTTCAATATAAATACGAGTGATTTTTCCGAGCCGATCAGTTGAGTTCAGTTGAGTTCAGCCGGGCGTGTGCTTGAAGTAGCTGCGTGTGTCGGGCGCGAAGAGGAGGGGAAGCTCCGTTCGTCTTGAGTCGGTCAGTTCGGATTTGTTGATCCCCATTAATTAGAGTTAGAGCTGTGTGTCACATTCGCCTGCCCCAACCGAAAACAAACGAAATAATGCATCGTTTCAACTCATCCAAGTTGTAGAAGTTCGTTCCTTATAGTTTAATCTTGTACCCCCAGCTTGAGGCTCCGGCTTTTTTCAATCAACCCCCGGCAACATCACAGCCGGAGAAATTGTTCGGACCTCCACTGTGGTGTTACAATTGGTGCTCGTGACTGCAGGATTCGGAACCCACGGAAGTGCCACAGGATGCTAAGTTTGGATTTCAACGAACCGACGCGACTGGACCAAACAAGACAAACGGAGAAAGGAAATCGAAGAAAGATCTACTCTAACAACCAAATTCTAATTGCTTGGTATAAGCTTAAAAAAAAAAAAGAAACAAAGAAAATAAATGGAACCCGTAATCAACAAGCACCGATTTACTTAAGGTAAGCAGAATTATTTACTCCCTTTTTGTCTGGTCAAAAATTCTCGCAGGTAGAGGAACGGTTGCAACTAACGGCCGTACGATCGGAGGTTAAAAAAAATGGGACAATGAATTGATTAAGAAAAAAAAAAGGTGTGAGTACTTTTTTTTTAATCGTATCACCCCGAGCAAGGCGGTAACGCCACTGATGTGCAGGGGGCTACGTAATAATGAAAATATTGGAAAAGAAACCACATCCTAAACAGGGAACAAGGGATGAGCCTCTTCACCTTTTCAATAGACGTGGGTGGAGTGTGAACTGGGCGATAGATACATCTATCTACTCAAGTTGAAAAAAAAAGAGAGAAGATTGGAAAAGATAAAGCCGGAAACCACATCCTAAACAGGGAACAATGGATGAGCCTCTTCACCTGTTCAATAGACGTGGGTGGAGTGTGAACCGGGCGATAGATAGATCTATCTACTCCAATTGAAAAAAAAAAACAAAGTGAGAAGATTGGAAAAGATAAAGCCGGAAACCACATCCTAAACAGGGAACAAGGGATGAGCCTCTTAACCTGTTCAATAGACGTGGGTGGAGTGTGAACCGGGCGATAGATAGATCTATCTACTCCAATTGAAAAAAATAAGAGAAAAAAAGTAGAAATTTTGAAAAGAAAGAAAAAGAAAAAGAGAGATAGAAACAACTCAAACGGTCTGAATGGGTACTTAAAAACAAAAAAGAGAAGAATGAAAAAGCACTGTTTGAAAAAAAAGGGGTAAAAGAATAGTGTGTGTTATTACTTAAAAAACACTATTTGTGGAAAGAAAATGAGAGAGAGAAAAACTAAGTGGGTGTGTACAACAACGATAAAAATATGTTTTGAAAAAGAAAAAAAAGATGATGGTGATGAAAAAAAATATTTTGTGGAAAAACAGAAAGAAACATTTTAGAAACATTTATTTACTTTTTTGTTGTTGTTGTTTCGTTTAAAAGAGAACAAAAAGAAAGAAAGGAAAATGGAATATGTTTGGAGAACTTTAAACAGATGAAAAAGAGACTGATAATGAGAAAAAGGTGTGTACTAAAAAAAATGGAAAAAATAAGAGGAAAGGAGAGAGCAAAAAACAACTGTGCGTGTAAAAAATGAATTGATTAAAAAAATGTGTGAGTATTTTGAGATAAAAAGTATGAATTTTGAAAAGAAAGTAAAAGAAAAAGAGAGATAGAAACAACGCAAACGGTGTGAAAAAAAAAGAATGAAAAAGGACTGTTTGAAAAAAAAGGGTAAAAGAATGGCGTGTGTTATTACTTAAAAAAGCACTATTTGTGAAAAAAAAACGAGAGAGAGAAAAACTAAGTGGGTTTGTAGAACAACGACAAAAATGTTTTGAAAATGATAAAAAAGGGGATGATGATGATGATGAAAAAATATATTTGAGAAAAACAAACATTTTAGAAACATTTATTTACTTTTTTGTTGTTTTGTTTGAAAGAAAAAAAGGATGATGATGATGAAAAAATATTTTTGAGGAAAACAGAAAGAAACATTTTAGAAACATTCATTTACTTTTTTTTGTTGTTATTTTGTTTAAAAGAAACAAAAGAAAGAAAGGAAAATGGAATATGTTTGAAGATCTTTGAACAGTTGAAAAAGAGACTGATAAAGAGGAACAGTTACATCGCTCCTATATTTATGCAGTAGACTTGCTCAGAGTTATGACTATTTTGTCACCTTGTGTTATTTAATTTTTTTTTAATTTTTTTTCGTTGGGGGAGAGAGTGAAAACACCCCACTCTTGAATTTATTGTGTAAATTATGCTTCAATCATTTTGTCGGGCGCCATTGACCCCATTGGGAGGGGACGTCCTCAGCAAATTTCCAACATGACAAGGTTTTATAGGAGGGATGCAGGAAGGCCCAGGGATTTGTGGCTTACCTTTCGGGCTGGATAATGGCAACAGGAGTTGAATTGACAAAGAGCAGAATCTCTTCCAGGAATAAAAGGGAATGGAAGTAAATCGGAAAGCAAAACACTAAGTTGAAAAAGGTGTTCATTAACGAAGAATTGACCTTCGTACGTAGCGATAAACCAACTACGTGGATTTATTGATGCTACCGGCTACGAAGACAAAAATTGACGAATTGGTTGTGGAATTAAAAAGAAAAATGAGTTGAGGAAATACAAAGAAATGGTACATAATGTCAAATTGATTAATAAGAAATTTCATAATTGATGGTTGTGGAGGGGAGGAGAATATCCCTGTGGAATCAAAGTAATTTTTGTGATGATGGCGTGCCAACATGAAGAAGCATCGTGTCATGATCTTTCTTTTTTTTTTTTTTTTGTAAATTATTAACATACATGACAAGATCTGTGGGGGAGGTAATGTGACACGATAACTAGGCGTATATTAAGGTGGATTTGTAAAATATGTATTTTATTATAGTAGATTAAAATAGAAAATGGTTAAGAATAAAAAAAATAGTTTTAAAACATGTGTTTCGTTTAACAAAAGTGAAAAAGAAGAGAAAAAATAAATAAATAAACGCTTTTTCTTTTATAAGGAAATTTGTGGAAGAGAAAAGGGTATCAGATTACTGTTAAACCCTAACAGTCTTCCAATAAATGTTTGACTAAGTGATTTGATGTGATAAAAGATAAAGTTTAAGAAATAGATTTTTGAGTGACCAGATCAAAAACTGTCTTTACTGTATCTTGACCACACATTAAGAAAAGATAATAGAATTTTCCCTTTCTCCAGACAATAAAAAAAAACGCCTGGTTACGGTTAAAGTGTCAGGGCTATAAAAACATCCGGCGGTCTTCACACGAAGCTTTATTAAGATAAAAAGTTTTAAAAAAATCCTGGAAAATACTTAAAGGCTTAGTGCAGACATCCCGTTTACACATCAAAGAAAGCAAAATTTAAGTACCTTGAAATTTTAGACTTACAGTCACCAATGCTTATCGCCCGGTGGTCTAGGCACTTCTGATTACTTCCGATTATTTCAATATAAATACGAGTGATTTTTCCGAGCCGATCGGTTGAGTTCAGTTGAGTTCAGCCGGGCGTGTGCTTGAAGTAGCTGCGTGTGTCGGGCGCGAAGAGGAGGGGAAGCTCCGTTCGTCTTGAGTCGGTCAGTTCGGATTTGTTGATCCTCATTAATTAGAGTTAGAGCTGCGTGTCACATTCGCCTGCCCCAACTGAAAGACTAACTCTAAACGAAATAAAGCATCGATTTAACTCATCCAAGTTGTGGAAGTTCGTTCTTTATAGTTTAATCTTCTACCCCCAGCTCTTGACTTTGACTTTTTTCAATCAACCCCCGGCAACATCACAGCGTGAAGAACGGCCGCCAGAGAAATTGTTCGGACCTCCACTGGGGTGTTACATATGTTTAATCATGAGCCTTTCTAAACGTCGTATTTTGGCTTTAATTTCTGTTGAAAATAAAGACAAAAATTCTCCAACATTTGGATCATTTTTTATTAATTTGGTTCCATTGAAATTTCTTGGTGTTAGAATCATTTAATGCTGAGGCTTCATGTAACTTAAATTTAGTGTATCGAGGCAGCAAATAATTTTCTAAACATATACTGTTAAATATAAGAGACAATGAATGCCTATTATGTTTAATCATGAGCCGTTCTAAACGTTGTATTTTGGCTTTAATTTCAGTTGAAAATAAAAACAAAAATTCTCCAACATTTGGATCATTTTTTATTAATTTGCTTCTAAGCTTTCGACTCACATGAGCCATCTTCAGAGAGGTTATAAGGACGGTAACACAATAACATCCACCATAACGGACGATTTTATTTTGTGTTGACACAAAACTCCGCTAGGCAACGGTAAGAGTTACCAGAAATAACAAACGCAGTTCGCAAATTTGCAATGCGGTTCTATGACGTCACACCGCGTGATAGCGCGAAATGACAACAGAACCATGTATTCAAATGCTTCTATATATGTGTATCTATAGAGGCGCGGTTTGTTTTCTTTTTAGCCGAACACGATCATCATATTGTGGGTTGTTTTTATGGTTGATATAATTGAGTGTTGGTCCTTTTTTATTGTTTTTATTACCCCCCCTTTTTTTTTTCACTGATAATTGCTAAAAGAATATCAGAAACCGATCGGATATAAAGAATATTTAGTTTTTTTTTGTCTATTCTCAAGGGTTTGTTCATTATTTTCGTGGTGTCGTATATATAGCCTATTACACAAGATTTAAGAACACATTACTGTCCACCTTTACAATAAAGGGAAATACTTGTCGATAACACTAATATATACAAGACCAAGAAAATAATAAACAAAAACTTCAAATTGACGAGGCCTTCTACATCAAAAGTAACCAAATAACACTAAACAAAACTAATTACGGGTGTAGCAGAAACGTGGTGAAGTGCTTTTAACAAACATTTAATACCATTTTGCATTTCTTCTAATTTCTGGTATATATATATATATTATATTGGGACGCATCTTTTTCAAAACATTCCATAGGTACAACATAAAAAGTTTAAATTTTAAACAATTATATCAGAGCATATTTATATACATCATCATCACAATGATCACAGTTGCAAGATTGTCTTTTAAGTCACCCTTGATGATGGTCTTGGAGTGACCGAAAGTACTTGAATAGAAAAAACTATGACACCTTCCTTGGTGAATTTAATTTTAACATCAAGAAACTCACTAGAAAACTAGTTTTGAGCTTTGTTTAACGGCATATCAACAGCTTTGGGATATTCAATGCCAAAAAGGTCTAAGGTATTTTTAATGATCAGTTATAGTGAGAAAGTTGATTTAGTCAGATTTTGATTTTGATTTTGATTAAAAAAATGTTTTTTTAATTATTTTAGAAAATTGAAGATGTTTTCTAGTTTTGTATTCAAAAATGTATTGGTAGAAACAATTTTCTCCTTTAAATATGTGTTTTGGTAATATTTCTTTTCTTTTAAAAATGTATTGTTGGTGATATTTTGTCTTCAGAAATGTATATTTTTCTATGAAAGTATTTTTATGTATATATTTCTCTAAAAGTCTATGTCTATTTTATACTTTCATAGTGTTTTGACCCCGGTTTAGAGGGTTAACTATTTGCCCATAGCTGGGACCCTAACAGGTCTCAAGGGTTTGTTCATTATTTTCGTGGTGTCGTATATATAGGGTCATGATAGACCTGGGAACAACAGCAATTAAGAGATGGTTCCATGCTCATCACAACCTCCTGATCAGAGGCCTTGCTGCTGGATGCAGTTTACCGTCATACCCAGGACCATAGAAAACTAGAAAGGGTTATTTTAAAAATTAGCATATGTCTATATAATTCAATGAAACCTGTTTGAATATATATATACATTACGGAAATTAACGAAGATTAGCGAAACTTGGTTATAAACAACCGACAATTTCAAATGATATGTTGTAAGATTATTTTTGATCGATACTCGTATTTAAGTAGATATTCTGATTTTCATCAAGCAGTATTATATATTTATTTCTACCAGCCTGATTATTTATGATAAATTATTGTTACAAAAATGTGTGTCATTAGTGGTCGTGAGGTCTAAGACGCGCCAGATCACATGGTGGCTTCCCCTACGTGGATAGAGGTCGCGGGTTCGTACCCTGCCGAATGACGCACATTTTTGTAACAAAAATTTATCGTCAATAATCAGGCAGATAGAAATAAATATATAATACTGTTTGATTATAAACAGAATATCTACTTAAATATGAGTATCGATCAAATATAATGTTCCAACAAATTATTTCATATATATATAGAGAGAGAAAGTACTGGACAAGAACTATTTTATCTTTCATAAGGCATATTGACAGAAAAGAAACAATTTAATTAAAGTAATTTTATTTGATTTACTCAACAAATGCTTTAACAAGAAAAAGTACTTGTTACAAAATAAACTTCATATTTATTATAATAGCCTTTTGTTTTGATCACAGGCTTCATTCTGTCAGGCTTCATCACAAGCTTCTTTAATGTATCTAATGGCAAGCAGCAAATATTTTCATGTTCCAGAACAAACTGTTCCTCTTAATAAAATTGGTGAAAACGATTTGTTTTTGAAAATATTTTGAAAAATTAAATAACCAGAAATTCATCTTATATTTTCAAAAACAAATCGTTTTCAGCATTTATTTTAATAAATCACCTGAAAAGGAACAGTTTTGTTCTGAAACAGGAAAATTTTGTGTAGTGATATTATGCTTTTATGAACCATTGTAATAGGAAAATTGCAATATGTATGTATGTATGTATGTATGTATGTATGTATGTATGTATGTATCCTAGCATGGTTTATATATATGTAATTGTCCATATACGTGTGAGGGTTGGTACAAAGAAGCTTAATCGAAAAAATTATGAAAACTTTGCATAATATAAAAAACAAAACAAATGAAAAAGAAAAAATGTCAAAAGAAAAACAAAAACAAAAATAACAACGCAAATTAAACAGAAAAAACTAACCTGGTTTTCATCGTTTTAGTTTTAAAATGTTCATAATTCTTGCTCAGATGACGGCTGCTTGAATGGGAAGATGAAGTGATAGGTTTTAATAAAGAAAAGAAAGAATGATGAAATTCAAAAGCCTTTTCATGTTTTCGGCGTTGTTTTTGGATATTTTTCAGTTCAGTTAACCGAATCTTCCACGTCGATAGTCAAAATAAAAACGAATTTTATTTGCTATTCGCTATGAAGAAGAAAAAAATCGTTTTTCAAACGATGTAAATATTCCTCATTTATGCATACAAAATGTTGAAAATATATTTTCTTTTTTATTTCCTGTTTATCAAGGATCATATCCTTTTAACGTTACATTTCAGTTCTTGACGCAACACGGAAGAGAGAAAAAAAAGGGCCAGGAAGAATACGTGCAATAGTTTACTGAATTAAGGGCGCATTTAGTTCCCACCGGTTTACGATTGAAATAGCTAAATGCGAACAAAACTTCTACTTCATCAGTTTCTTTTCTCACGCTTCCCATTTGTAAGATTTCCTTTCGTTTACTTGATTCCCTGATAAATTCAATCTTCAAAAATTTAAATGTAACGTTAATCGCAATCTTCTGCCATCTTGAATCCAGTTCGTCTTTTGTCCTTTCTTCAATCCTCCCTATGATCAATTTTTTTTTCACTCCCTGTGGTACTCTGCATACTAGTGGCACTCCCGCCTTGCTTGGGGTGATACAATTAACAAAAATATTTGATTTAACCGTGAATCAGAAGTTAGACAGAGATTTGGCTTGTACATGATTAAATTATAGGTGCGGTTTCCAGGTGTGTAAAATAGGTAGATGTTGGTTTGTTTGAAACGAGAGTGAAAAAGAAGGAAGACATAGGTTTGTTTTGCAGGTGTGTTATATTGGCAGACGATGATTTGTTAAGAACGAGAGGTGGGAAAAAGGTGACATAGACTGGGTTTGCAGGTGTATCGAATAGGTAGACGTTAATTTGTTAGGAACGAAAGAGGATAAGGAACATAGGCTTGGTTTGCTGTGTTAAATCGGTAGATATTGATTTGTTTGCAACCTACTGCTAGAAAATCGGTTGTTCCCCTTATGGTCGGAAAGAAGTCTTGAGAGTTGGTTGACAATCTTCCTTGAGATGGTGTCTGGAATATAAAAATACCCGTATCTAAGACCGACGATTCACGTCCGTGTCAAACACCGAAAGAAGTCTATGACGTCCACTCACAGTACCATGATCTGAGTACAACAATGCTTGACCATGTTGTGTGGCTTGGAGTAGGGTTGGTCGAAGAATGATGATGATTTGCATTGTCCGTTTAAGGTGTGGGCGATTATGACTCTCCACAATCTCCTCTCCTTTATAACTCATACTAAAGTCTGTTTTTGCTATCTCTATTGCCCGCCAACACAGAATCTCGTTAGATTGCTTTTCTCTGTCCCTTGCCTTCAATACGTCCTATGAGTGTTAAATTTTCTAAGCCCTCTTTCCTCATGTGCCATATAAGTTTCAATTCGTGCTTTTTGGAGCAAATTATGTTTTCTTTTTGTTAGTATTTTTATAAATCCTGTTCACATGTTCGTCACACGTTCTCGGCATCTTTCTAAAGAGCAAAATTTCTATCTTTTTTCCATCTGTAATAACATTGTCCAGTCTTCACCGCCATTGGGAAGGACCAGAATTACATAGCAGTTCAATAGTTTCATCTTTGTTTATAATTATTTTTTTGTATTTCTTAATACGTTGCTTACTATTTAGCAGCATCTTTCGCTAGCCCAGTGAGTTTTGTGATTTCGGTGTAGTATTTTTTCTGTTAAAACACTATCCAGATATTGAGATTTTTTGTGCTATCTTGATTTTGGTATCTGAAATTCGTAGTTGCTGACAACCATTTTGTCTTCTTACACTTGATGGTTAGTCTTCTCTTGTCGCTTTCTTTTCTGAGGCGGTATCTGTAGTATCTTTTTCTACTATGCTTAAAGTCAAGGTGCTTCAGAATAATCGCAGAAAAACTATTTAAAAAAATATTTATGGAAAAGGCACTGGAAAGATACTTTACGACGGAGGTGGGTATGGGGAGTGACTGAAGCCGAAATGCCATTTCAGGACCGATAATATTGCAGATTCTTTAGATTTTGCTCAGAATCGCCAGATACATAGCAGAAGCACAAACTATAGATATGTGAGAAAAAGTGATAATATGGGAAGTTGTTAGACTGAGAAATCGACACATTAAGTAAAAAAAAAAACCCAATTAGCATAAAAGTCATTTTTTTTCTTCTAAAGTGCCGTAAGAAGGAAAAACGGAGAAAATTCTGATATAAAAATTATTTATACTATAAAGAACTGGGCATATATGGAAACAGTGACAGTGTGCCCATCTTTCTTTTTTTTTTTTTTTTTTTGTTGACTTGCAAACTAATTTACATTTTTTGTCTATACTTCTGAGATGAGGTAATATTTGTTGACCCTGTCCGCCATAGTTTATGGATATAGAATACAGCGCAGTACGTAATCTGTTCAATGAAACAACGTCAAAGATTAACACTCCCGAATCAGACACTCTACTGAACCGGTTCAGATCGGCGATACGTGGGAAAATATACCCGCCTTTTATACACGCATTGAATATTTTTAGCTTCCTGATCTGTTAAGCCTTATATTGGTGAACTATAAAATGGGTTAGCCCATGGCTGTCTGCACAGTATACATGTACCAAAAAAGTCTAACAGTATTTTCACCACTTACATGATTTGAACCATTACCATGTTTACGGCATTTCGGCCGTTTTACGCTCCGGCCTTCTTCATGTGCTAGGAATTTCGAACTGAACCCTGCATTGCGATCACTGGGGTATATCATTCTCATTCCATGTACGATGCCGCTTCTGGTAGCCATGTAGTTATCTATTTTGTAAGTTGTAGGCTTAATGCCAGGCTACAGCAGTGGTTAATAAATAACTTAGAGAGCTAACCTAAAGCCAGGCCATGTTCCATCGATTGGAAAAAGTGAGCAATGTCTGGTGAATAGAGCGGGTGGGGGTAAGACTTCATTTTGAGCATTTCCACGTAGGTTTTCATCCGTTTTGCTACATGTGGCCGAGCGTTGTCATGTTACAAAGTTACTTTGTCGTGCGTCTGCTAGTATAGCGGCCATTTTTTCTTCAATACTCGGCTCAAACGCATCAATTGTCGTCGATAGGGATCTTCCGTGATGGTTTCGGTCGGTTTGAGCAGCTCATAATAAACTACATTTAGCTTATCACACCAAATGCAGAGTGGAAGCATCGAATTCTACTTTGCCGCCGATGTTAATGCATGGCTAGGCTTACCTCACGATCTCCTACGCTTATGATTGTCGAAATGTATTCACTTTTCATCACCGGTCATAATACGATGCCAAAAAAAACTTTTCTTTCCTGCCGTTGAAGCAGCTGTTCATAAATGACAAGACGCCGTTCGACGACTTTCAGTTTCAATTCGTACGGCACCCAATGTCCTTGTTTTGAATCATTCCTCATGCTTTCAAACGTTTCGAAGCTGTTGTTTGATCAACTCTTAATGATTTGTGAAGTTCAGCTTCCACCTGACATAATAAGTCTTCGGGGAGTGATGCTTCTAATTCTTCGTCTTCAAACATTTTCGGCATGCCAGAGCGTTCTTTATCTTCAATAGAAAAATCATCATTACTTTTTAAGCGTCTAAACCAACCTCTGCATGTTGTTTAGCATAGTCACCGTAAACCTTCAACTGCAGATTTCTTTTGAATAAAGTGGTGTAGTAAAATTCCCTGCAAATACACTTTCTTTGGCACGAAATCTGACATGTTTAACGTTTGGAAAAACAAAGTTGTTTGCACTTCGGTGAAATGACATACACTGAATTTCAAGCTTGCTTATAGTACTTCCTTATAGATGCGTTACCATCTAAATTTACACGCACTTAGTTCTGGGGATGCAATCTGTTAAAAAAACAGCGAGAACTTACTCAGGTTTTAATACATCGGCAGCATGGACCCATCATTTTACACCTGAACAGTCAAGATATAATCGTAAGTTCTATGCTAACATTTTCTTCTATCGCACTTCTCGCTAATGGAACTCTCTTCCAGCTTCTTACATCCAAGTCAACTTTGATCTTCAAAATTTTAAATGCAAATTCAAACGTTATCTTCTGTCTTCTTAATTCTTGTTTTTTATTATTCTCTTTCTTTAATTGTTTTTTTCTCATATTCTCAAACACTCAGTAACCACTTGCGTCTTAGGGGCTTTATTGCCTTATTTGAAGTAATTTTTTTTTAAATCCATCATTCGTTTACATTTAGTTTTGTGCTCGGTAAACAATAAATTCAAATATTACTCTCGGGTAACCTTTCAATATGTTTTCAATCCGCGGTGGGTTGAATCGGTGAATGCGAATTCCGCGGGTATTAGGGTTCGGTTTTATGGCCTTTAATTTCATCAGATGCATTGAATTCCTTTCCTGTTTTGTCGATTTCGAATTGTACAGATTCCTGTTTTTAACGTTTTTGTTCCTGCGCCAAATAGAAAATAACTCGAAGATGGAACAGGAGAAAGAAATCATATCTATCAAATGGATGTAATGTAGCCAGTTAGATTTTCATGAACACGGTAACAAGAAAAAGATTTACAAAGAGGTTCACATATATTTGGGCAGACAATGTATTCAGTTTCGTTCACGAAAGCTGGTTTTCCATTTTATTCAAGAACCCGGAGTAACACGAACACACCTTAGATTCGAAACGAAGATGAAAGGCAGTTAAATAGATTGTAAGACTGTCAAATAGCTTTATCAGTAAGGGTGTCTGGTTAACAAACTTATTTCACAGATCTTCTGAAGTGAGTTCGAACCTTAATAAAGAACGTGTTACTGTGGTTACGTATGAGAAACTAAGCACACACGCATATTTTTTTGTTTTTTTAATCATATCAACCCAAGCAAGGCGGTATCGCCACTGATGCGCAGGGGGCTACGTAAGAGTAAAAAGATTGGAAAAGAAAACCGGAAACCACATCCTAAACAGGAAACAAGGGATGAGCCTCTTCACCTGTTCAATAGACGTAGGTGGAGTGTGAACCGGGCGATAGTTTAGTCTATCTACTCCAATTGAGAAAAATAAAAAATTAAAAGAATGGAAAAGAGTAAAAGATGGGAAAAGAGAAAGCCGGAAACCACATCCTAAACAGGAAACAAGGGATGAGCCTCTACACCTGTTCAATAGACGTGAGTGGAGTGTGAACCGGGCGATAGTTTAGTCTATCTACTCCAATTATATACATTTCATTTATTTGTTTGAACATTATTTTTAATCGATATTCATATTTAAGTAGATATTCTCTTTTTAATTAAACAATATATATATATATATATATATATATATATATATATAAATCCTTTCAGAAACTGGAGAAAAATCACTCTAATTTTCCTTTTTAAATAGATTTGCAAAGAAATTAAAAAAGGAAGTAAAAGAAAAAGAAAAAGATAAAATAAATATAATATATATATATATATATATATACCGGCCTGATTATTTACGAGAAGTTTTGTTACGTAACAAAGGTTTTAATGTGTAAAGATTCATTAAGAGGGTATCTCGTCAGCTCGTAGTAAATTAATTCAACTAATTTAAATTTAAGTAACACATTAATTGAATAAATTAATTTTAACTGACTTCACATAGTAACTGAACCAGTTTAAATTTAAATCCTTTATATCAATTCAACAAGTTTAATTTTTAATTGATTTCACAAATGAATTCAGCCAGTTTAAATTTAACTTACTTATATTAATTCAACAACTTTAACTTTTGATTCGATTCGCATATTAATTCTACCAGAACAGATTTTAATTCAGTTAGCATCCAGACTAATTTTAAATTCACTTCACATATTAGTTTAAGCAGTTTAACTTATAATTTGTTTCGTATATTAATTAAACCAGTTTACATCTTAACATAGGGATTGAACCAGTTAAAATTTGGTTTAGTTTTCAGATTAACAACGTTAACTTTTAATTCACTTCACATGTTAATTTAACCAGTTTAAAATTTTAATTTCTATCAAATTTTAATTTAACCAGTTTAAAATTTAATTCCGTTCACATTTAAATTTAACCAGTTTAAATTTTAAATCACTTCACATATTGATTCAAGTTTATAATATAGTTCACATATAAATTTTACATTTAAACTTTAATTCACATCACATTTATTCAACCAGATAACTTTTAATTTGATTCACATACTTCAGGCTATTAACTTTTGATTCACTTTGCTTATTAATTCAATTATTTTAACTTTTAATTCACTACACATATTTATTTAATTTTTAATTTACATCGGATATTAATTTAAACAGTAAAACGTTTTCCAATTCTCATATGAATTAAAATTGTTTAATCTTTAATTAACTTGTCACATCAATTTATCAAGTTTAATTTTATTCACTTCACATGTTAAACCAAGGTTTAATTTTAATTCATTTCACTTATCAATTCAAAAAATTTATTTTTCATTTCATTTTCTATACTAACGAGCGTTTCACGTTGAATTCTTTGTGTATATTAATACAAACATTTTAATTTTTAATTCACATCCCATAATAATTTATCCAGTTTTTTTGTTTTTTTTTGTTGTTTTTTTTAATCGTGTCACCCCAAGCAAGGCATTCCACTGCCACTATAGCGCAGGGGTTTACATAGAACGATTGGGTATGAGAAATGTCAGAAGGGGGGTGGTAGACAACTTAGGGTGTACATAAACGCTTAGGCGATCATGTCTCGGAAGAGGCATGACTGACTGAGCAGAGGATTATCCCGCAGTAGGTTGTCATTGCTTTCTGTTTCTTGGTTGCCGACCAAGGCTATAGAACCCAATCTGTCCTGTCATTTTACCCATAGCTAGAAGGGGAAGAAATGTATTATATTATTAAATAGTAATTAGTGGGGGGTCAGTTTATTACTTCATAACTGTATAAAACTGATCTCCCACTTTATGTCCAGTAGAAGCCTTATTCATGTTTCCAACTATTATATTCAGTCAATCAGTTCAGCGCCATACGTGATACACGCTTAGGCGATCATGTCTCGAAAGAGGCATGACTGACTTGGAAGATTTTCCCGCAGTAGGTTGCCATTATTTTCTGCGGTAGACTGGTCGCCAACCATGGCTATAGAACCCAATAAGTCCTACTTTTTAATCCATGGTTGGAGGGAGAAACGAATGATTAATACCTTTCCGAAGGGTATTTGGAGTGATTACAGATAATTTAACTGGAATGCGAACTCGGCTCTCCGTTTTCTTGTTTACGAACGCGTATCCACTGCACCATAACGCACATCCGCGTTTATATCGTGCCTATAGCTGACCCTAATCATTCAAAATGTTATTTAGGAATCTTATTTACATTATAAATTTCTACTCTGTTACTACCCTTTTTTGGGTTGCTGTCAGTTTCGGTCTTCGGTCGGTAATAGAAGAAAAGTCTCAAAATCAATGTTAGTAAAGTATTGCGGTATTTCTTCAATATCCGCCTTACTTTGGTGGTAACCCTATATACACTACCGGCTATAATTATTAGGCAAACCCAGTGTTTAAAAAAATATATATATTTCATACTATTTGTTTAGTATTTATTGCCAAGTGAATAATTGTAAATGAAAATAGAATGGTTCTTTTTTTAATACTGCACAATGTGGATCAAATGAATTTATAATTATTCAATAATAACGTATATTGCAGTTTCATCAATGAAAGAATCAAGAAAATTTAGTGTGATTCGGATGAGTTCATCTTTGCTTGCTTGTCTTGTAAAACTTTGCAAAATGATAATAACAAAAGAACCATTCTATTTTCATTTACAATTATCCACTTGGCAATAAATACTATGAATAGTATGAAATAAATCATTTCTTTTAAAAAACTTGTATGGCCTAATAATTACGGCCGGTCGTGTATACAAAGTGCAAAGGGTAAATTGTCGCTGTTTTATATCTTTAATTTCATGCATGAACGTTGTTTACTTTTGATGTCGTCGACTGAACGGTATAGTAAGGTCAGTTGGGCAACATCTGTGAGAAAAAGACACACACACACGCTCACACACACACACACACACACACACACACATATATATATATATATATATATAATTAGCCACCTGATAAACATTCATGAATGTTCTCAAATTTTAAAGCCTTATTAAACCAATGACATCCTTGTTTTTTTATTTAAACACGGGCAACAAATAGATCCGACATTACCTTAAGAAAGCACCTATGAGGACGAAACAAAACGGTTAAAAATTTTTTCTTGTCTCAGTTTAATCCATTTCTCTATCTGAAAATAATTCACACACACACACACACACACACACACACACTCTCACACACACACACGTATATATATATATATATATATATATATATATATATATATATATATTACAGCACCTGGTATTCCTAAGCGGTCACCCATCTAAGTACTGACCAGGCACAACGTTGCTTAACCAGGTGCAGTAAGCGTTATTGCTGGATGTGCGTTGTGATGCGGTGGATGTCAGCTCGGAGGGGAAAATCGGTGAGCCGAGTTCCAATTCCAGTCGAGCACTTTGCATTCACTTCCGCACTGGTACCCATGGGAAAGGTGTTAATCCGTCCCTTCCCTCCAGTTATGGGTTAAATAACTGAGGTCTGTTGTTCATGCGATCTGTGGCGTCTGAACCGATTGTTTGTTATCAGCAGTTCCAAAAAGTGTGGATGGTGCTACACAAGCCCCTTCACCAATTTAAACAATTCTTTGTGTGGTAGTCTAATCGAGTTAAACGTTCATACGTCGAAATCCATAATATATATATATATATATATATATATATATATATATATATATATATATCGAATACATGGTGAAGTAATGGATAGCATCTTCGATTGAGAAACCTGAGAACCGTGTTCGGATTGATTACATTCTCTAATACCCTTGGGAAAGGTATGAATCCATCTCTTCTCTCCCAAGCTATGGGTACAACATACTTGGGTATAAACTGGCCGAACAAAAGGAAAACTTCTGAATTCAAACAAGTCAGGATGCCGTGCCCAAAGAAACACCACAGCTGCAGTACATGTGGTACCCCTACGACTAGAATGAATCATGGGAAATATATATATATATATATATATATATATTATAAATTATATTTTAGAACATGTACATAATTATTCTATATATATCCGCTACAAAGGTACGTTTGTTTCGACATTGAAACTTCAATGTCTCATCAGGAGGTTTTAATGTTTTAGACGTTGTAAGAATTCTTTCTTCGTTCCGTATTCACTCGGATATATATATATATATATATATATATATATATATATATATATATATATATATAAAACAGGAATTGTATGTTTCCCAACGTTTACATGAATGCAGTGGAGGTAAATTCAGAGTAATGTCCTTCTGCTAAAATGCAAATTATGACACAATCATGATGCAGGAAGAAGTATTTATAAAAAATACATGACTTTCCTCAACAAACCAACAGGAATAACCTAAGACACACACACGGACACGCGAAATTTGAATGCAAAAAAAAAGACACACACACACACACTAATTTCAAATAGTATCCCCAAAGCAATAAAAAGCACTAGATAACCCGTAGAGTAAAAATCGATAAAAACAAAGTAAAAGTCTCGCAAGTGAAAAGAAGAAAAGAAAAAAAAAGATAGAGATAAAGAAGACGCCAGAAGAAACTTAACGTGCGAGTGTGAAAAGAACCCAAGCCTCGCACCCATAAATTCTTTGACCTGGTTGGTCACCACTTGACTTATCTATTTATACATGATACTTTGGCCATCAGAAAAGCAAAACGGATCTCGATATGTTTATTCGCCTAAACAACTTTAAACGCGAAACACGTGTAGCGTCACGAATAAAATTATGGACACTTAATGTATCATGCGGATGTGCGTTGTGGTGCAGTGGATATCGACTCGGAACGAGAAATCGGGAAGCCGAGTTAAAATTCCAGTTGAATTCGTTGCATTCACTTACGCGCAAATACACTTGGGAAAGGTATTAATCCGTCTCTTCCTTCCAGTTATGGGTTAAATAACAGGACAGATTGGGTTCTATAGCCTTGGCTGGCAACCAATTTACCACAGAAAGCAATGGCAACCTACTGCGGAATAATCTTCTGCCCAGTCAGTCATGTCTCTTTCGAGACATGATCGCCCAAGTGTGTTTCACGTATGGCACTTAACTGACTGAATGTATCATTTAAAAAGCAAATAATAATAATAATAATAATAATAATAATAATAATAACAGCAATAAATCTATACTTTAAGCAAAACGTTCACGTCTTCTCGCATTTTTTTCTTTTATATGTAAAACAAATTAAAAAACAAATTTATATGATTACATTATGCTCTACAATATTCATTGAATTGAGCTTTTAAAAAAAAAAAAAAGAGTAAATACCAGAGAACTCGGAATTGTAAAACTGTTGATTTCCTTACCTGGACATATATATATATATATATATATATATATATATATATATATATATATATATATTAGCGACATTGAACTTTAGGAAAACCCCACATTTAAGTTAATACATCAGCCGTAACAAAGCATGTATCGGGCGTGACTTTGCAGTATTTTGTATTCCACTGAAGACAATACCGTATTTCATTAAGCTACGAAAACATTAAGGAGAAATCAGATCCATTTCCAAACGTCGAAAATCCAACCTCTTTCAAGGCCCGCCCCTACACTGTCCATTTCAAGATCCGCCCCTTCACTGTCCAGAAAAATTACGACAAAAATAAAAGAGGTTAGGTTTACAGCTCAAGTGATTCTAACCTTTGTTGCAGCCACGATGAAGCTAAAGTTTTATTCGTTGCAGTAAATTGTATTTCCAGTACCGAACGAATCCAATAATGCCGTTACTTTCAAAATGGATTTCATCGCCTCCCCCACCACTGAATTTGCTTCTATCTTTACTTCAAAGGATTTTTTTATAGAGTTGTTTTTATTTTATTTCATTTTTTTTATTTTTGGCGTTAATGACAAATCCTGCCGAGCTCGGCGGGATGGTGTGATAGAAGAGGAATCGGGCCGTGCTCTCGTTTTTGTTCTCGAATCACGAGTCTGTCTCGAGACAAATCACGAGTCACAAGTTGATGACTGAAATGCCAATTAATCTTTTCATATTATTTTTAATTATTTTAATTATATATATATATATATATATATATATATATATATATATATATATAGTGAGCCAACAAACCTACAAAGGTTTCACCTAAATGGATCTTCAGGGAAACCAACCTTCACTGAAGATCCGTGAAACCTTGGTAGGTGTGTTGGCTCACTAGGCTAATTTACTTATTCTGCTCTGCTTATGTATTGAGCACTTTTTTGTTATTGATTACTCGTCTCGGGTTTTGGGGGGGGTGGGGGGGGCTACGTACTCGCTCGGTCCAAATCGCTTTGGCTGATGTTCATGTGCTTAGCTCTTTCCTTTTTTTTACAACTATTTTTTCCTTCCGCATATATACGCGGGGGGGTTTTCGAAACGAGTATAGTTATAAGTTTGCATTTGTATATATATATATATATATATATATATATAAAGTTCTAATAGTTTAATGCTCTTAATCAATGCATATCTGGTATGATACTTCTGCTATACATTTAGATATTCTTGATAAAATTCGAAGAATCTGCAATGTTATTGATCCTCTCTTGGCATCTCAGTTTCAGTCACTTTCCTACTCTCAATTTAGTTTTTTTTTTTGCATTTTCCATAAATACTTTCATAGTAATTGTTCTGATGAACTTTTCTCTATGATCCCTAAACTTTATGAATTTAATTTCAATAGATTGGCGGTGAGGTCTCATCATTTTATAGATGAAATAGCTAGATGTAACCGTAAGTTCTAAGCAAATAGTTTCTTCTGTCGCATTTCTCACCTGTGGACCTTTATTCCAGCTTCTTGCTTTCCTTGATCTTTAAAAATTTAAATGCAATGCCAATCGCTATTCTCTGTTTTCTTAATTTCTTTTCCTTTATTGTTCTCTCTCCTTAATAATGTTTTTCTTGTATTATCTCACACTCACTACCTCTTTGCGTGTCAGTGGCAAAAGCCTTCCTTGGAGTGAAATGATTAAAAACAGACTGTCTATTCGAGAGTCATTTAAGAGGACTTAACTGAAGACTAATGGCAATAGATTTTTTTATTAAAATATAAGTAACACTGAATAATATATTCAGACCAGTATGCTGAACTTCGTTTTTAGACTCACAAGTTTCAACCGTTGCCTTCACAGTCCTTCTTCAGGTATCTGTCTTAGCACTCGGTAACTTTCTTTGAATCTCGAACAGAACCCTTTATTCAATCTACCGAGTGGATTGTTCTCTTCTTACGGGATATTATGTTCGTACTCACCAGTTTTATTCACCTTTATTTCGTTTATTTGTTCCTTCAACTGAACCAAAGTGTAAGATATTTCAGTGTTACCAGACACAAGAATTGAACCCAATATGTTTTTTACCAAACTTTTAATCAAAAAGTCATATATCTCTTTGACTATCTAATATAGAAATTCTTAAATTTTAAACCTTAAATAATAGCCATGTAGTCGAAGTGTATGAGTATGCTGACTCAGGCGTTGAAATTTCTTTAATTATTCTTCCTTTGACCACAGGTTCCTAAATGGTATTTTTTATACTCATTTCACGCCAAGCAAGGCAGTTCTAGTGCCACTGTTGAGCAGGGGATTATATAGGAGAAAGTGATGAGAAAGTAGGATTACTTATAGGGGAAGTCAGGAGGATGGTAATAGAAAAGAAGCTATTAGAGTATAAATTGCGGTTACATTTTATCGGTTTCACTGAAAAAGGGTGGGACCTAGTTGCTAATCTAGTAGCTCGTGTAAATTAATACCTAGTGGGCACCTGAGAGCTAAGTTCATTGGAGCAAAAGTCGTGAAAGTATTGTAGAAGAGGCACAGGGAAGCCGCGTCACGCCAGTGAGAGAGCGAATGCTGCCGAGCTGACAAGTAGGTATCGATCACATTACAGATTCTCCGTTGGGTTTTGTCAAGAACCTCGAGGTGAATAGCAGGGGCACCCGACCAGATGTGGCAGCAGTATTCAATACACAGGCGGATGGTAGATTTATTTATGTGCAGGATGGATTCAGACGGGAAAAACTTCCTGGCTCTGCACAGTGAACCGACCTTCTTAGCAGCGGATTTAGCTATGGATTCGATATAGTCATTCCACTTGAGGTCCGCTGAGAGTGTTAGGCCAAGAAGCGTAGTGTTTTGCTCTCAGGGAGGCTAGCCTGATCCATGCTAATGGAGGGTAAGCGCGATTGTCTATGATGGTTAATAGATAGCAACTTCGTTTTGGAAGCATTAAAATTTACGAGCTATTTCTTACCCTAGTCCACTACAGATTGGAGATCCTTCTCAAGCTCGGCAGCGAGGTTAGCTTTGTCAACCTTAGTAGAGAGTAAACGGTAGTGTCGTCAGCGTATGCCTATGCTAGATCTACTGAGAGTGCTTAACATGTATGCTGGTTCTTTTGGTCATTTTATACTCCAATATTGCAGTGTTGTTGTCTATCTAAGATCTTGACTTCATTCCACGAGCGTCAATAACCTGGTACGATTAGCATCGAATATAATTAAAAAGATTTCTCAAATTCCAAAAGAAAATAAAGAAAAGGTTTTTCAATAGCAAAGAAAGACAAATTCCCAATATAAAACAGCACATCTGTGATATCTTAAAATTCAACACTGAAAACGAAGTAGGGCCCAATGAGTATACGTTGTGATGAAAGAAAAAAAGACAGAATGCAGATTAGGAAGCTAGAATCAACAAGTTGTCAAAACAGAGATTGTTATTTACTCATTTTAGCTTGATACAAGCCAAAAAGGACTCGTGACCTATCACGTTGAATACACCGGTTCTCGCTCGATCACCGAAGTTAAGCAGCGTTGAGCCTTGTCAGTACTTAGATGGGTGACCGCTTGGGAATACCAGGTGATGTAAGCGTCTAGTGATGGATGTGCGTTCTGGTGCAGTGGTTAACAATTCAGTTTTCTCCTCTTTGTTTCTAGCGAAGTTGTCCTGTTTCTTAATACTTTACTCAACTTCTGGAATGCTTCTTTCGCCATGCCAATTCACCTTCTGATCTCAGTGTCGCACTTTCCGTCTTTTGTTATAACACTTCCCAGGTATTTAAATTGTACCTGCTTGATTTTAGTGTTCCTCACCTCTATTTAGCATTTTGGGATGCCCTTTTTGCTAATGACCATGCATTCGGTTTTCTTGCAGTTTTTTTGTAGCCCTTTCTTGTCACTCTCTTCAGCTACCTTCGATAGAAGGTCTTGTAGTTTCCTTTCCGTGTCTGCTATCAGCCCTGTATCATCTGCGTACCTTATATTGTTTAAAAATTGGCCTCCGATGACGAATCCTGGCATAACTTCAAGGGTTCTCAGACGTGTATTTTCGACATGGCCTATATTTGCGAGGGCCGCCTTCAACCGCCTCCAGAAGTGTCTCTGGTCAAGGCGGGAGATCGCCCTGCGTACAAAGAGCCGCGTCTACCAAGCTGTTGTGCGATCCATCTTGCTGTATGGCTGCGAGACGTGGCCGGTGCGCGTAGCGGACCTCAAGAGGGTGGAGGTCTTCGACAATGACTGTCTCCGGCGCATCCTGCGTTTCCGGCGGATTGATCGGGTGCGGACATCGACCCTTCGTCAAACATGCCGTCTTCAACCGATACCGGCTGCTCTCCGACTCCGTCGACTGCGTTGGTTCGGCCATGCTGCGCGCTGTCCTCCGGGTGAGCTGATTCGCGACTGCCTCTTCCCGAGGCCCCTACCGGGCTGGCGCAAGCGTGCGGGGGGTCAGCTGAGGACGTGGGCAGCCACGCTGAAGGGGGACATGGAGCCGATCTCGGGCCCAAATGTCGTGGGATTTCGGAGGTGGAACCAGGACTGGGCAGAGATCGGAGTGGAGCTGGCTCAAGATCGCCGATCGTGGGCCGCCGCTGGGAGAGACGCTTCAAATGTTCTTGGGGATGCCGGCTCAACCCGTCCTGGGTGAATGCCGCTACAATACAATACAATACTCTCTTCAGCTACCTTCGATAGAAGGTCTTGTAGTTTCCTTTCCGTGTCTGCTATCAGCCCTGTATCATCTGCGTACCTTATATTGTTTAAAATTTGGCCTCCGATGACGAATCCTGGCATAACTTCAAGGGTTCTCAGACGTGTATTTTCGACATGGCCTATATTTGATTTGAGTAGATAGGAGTGCCAGTCGCCTGGTTCATGAGCCTCCCCTGTCTTTTGAACAGAAACAGAGGTTCATTCCTTCTTTCCTATTTACAATTAAGTTTCCGATTCCTACTAAGGTTTTATCTTTCTCTTTCACTGCCAGTAACCTCTTGCATCTTAGTGGTCTTATCGCCTTGCTCTGGGTGAACTGATTAAAAAAAATAAACTTACTCCTTTTTGCAGCCTATTTATGAGAAACGAAACATCGCACCTATCACTACTTTATCACTATTTCCATGACAAATGTTCTGATGATCTCCATTCTTTAGTAGTTCTACTTGTTGAGACTTTTACAGCTCGGACACGCAGTGCTACTTCCATGGAATCGAATCACTCTCATTTCCTCCATGTGAGAAGAAATTTCGACTCAGAGAGTTTTTTCTAAAAACTTCCTCTGTAGAACAGACTCCTTCGTGGATGCTTCACTGAGCACGAAATCTTTCATCTGTCTTTATCTATATCATCATAAACTTCACTTCCTTCTCTTTCAGTCCCATTTTCATAGTTAACGATCTTGAGTGGCTCTCCGGCCTTGTACCGAGTGAATTTTAATATATAAAAAATGAATATACGTCTAAAAGTATAACAGGATTGTAAAGTACAAGATTGTTGGCTTGACATGTAATCTCTACAAGTATTTATTTCCTAGCTTTCAATTTATCAGAGATAAACTCGTCATGTCAATAGAACATCCGCATTATTCATACTCCTAATCTGACGTCGTTCTCGCAAAATACGTTTGTCCAACTTCTAAACTCCAGGTTCCGTGTTGACGGACATCATTAATCAAACTCGGACGTTTTAACCCCACCAACTCCAGCTCGTCTCTACGATACAAAAACTGATAAGTGGAGCACATTTAAATAAATTCGTTTTTCAGTCTTATTTGCATTGCGGTTATTACCAGCAGAGAACGGAAACAGAAAGGTTAATATACTTGAACCCAAAACTTAACATAAGCGCCCGCTGCATTTAGCTCCACTGAAAGCGGGGAACGATA
Source organism: Ascarosepion bandense (assembly GCA_037127315.1). Classification (NCBI taxonomy): domain Eukaryota; kingdom Metazoa; phylum Mollusca; class Cephalopoda; order Sepiida; family Sepiidae; genus Ascarosepion; species Ascarosepion bandense. Next base: position 1,264,339 of record JBBBDQ010000172.1, read on the forward strand.
AATACGTATACACATCTGAGTGGCATAGAGACATCGGTAGTGTATTTTGGCAAGAGTTGCTAGCGTAGAAAGTACTTACAACCAAAGATCAATTATTATCTCCCTTATTTATTACAATTCTAATCTTAAGGCATGTCGAGTGATATAATTAATCAAAGACACCGTTATTACGAAACTTTAGAGCACTAGACAGATTTATGCTAATTTTTGCTGGTTTTATGATAAAGCTTTAGTTCATATTACTTCTTGCTTGTTTAGAGATAATTTCAGATGTAATTTTTTTTTTTTGCGTCATGTTTTCTAGAATGGAAAAATTATGTCGTCTGCTGAAACAAACTTACTAATGTCTTCCAAGGATCTTTCACACTTTCCCTGATCACGTATACGTCGTCTTTTGGCATTGTTTTTTTTTCTTCCGACCTCATTTTTTTTAAAGTTTTGGACTCTTGGTTCCGGTTTAGTTCTTCGCCTTGATGACACGACTGACAGTTGAAAGGCTGACACCAACAATAACCGCGATCTCTCTGTAAGGCTTGCCAGTGTGTTCGTGCAGCTTCCTTGGAGTAACGTCTATTACAAACTATGGCCGGAGGATAACTAATCGACAGTCAAAATAATAGTGTCTGGGTGTGATATAAAATCTGACGCAATCACGAATAAGGCAATATTCTTAAAGGCGAAACAAATTTGATCATACACCTCGAAAAATAGATTCACATTACTTCACACCGCTAATGACCTAATCTGAGAAAAAAAAAACAGAAATCGATTACACCCTGTCACTCCAGTGGGTCTAAAACTGAACGTATTATAAAAGAAAGAAAACTAAAGCAGTTGTTTCAATTAATTTGCACAGGGGTGTATGACGGTTAAATACGCATCTATTTATCATCTACGACGCTTTACGTGCGACTGGAAGACTCCAGCTCCCTCTATTTCCTGAAATTAAGATATGATTAGAAAACTGAATTCTTCATCACAAGTACAGACAATTATCTGGGAAGTTATAACAGACGATAAAAAGTGACACGGTATTGATATAAATACAATTAAAGATGCCTTCCAAAAACTAAACAAAGTATTAAAAAAAAGGAAATTTTCATTAGAAATAAACCTAAGAGTGTTAAATCGCTAATATTGATCAATTCTACATGGCAGTAAAGCTGGACAATTTTCTCACAAATGAAGAAAAAACCTGAAATGCGATTTTACAGAAAGTTGCTGAGAATATGATGAACGATTCCGATGACGATTCCTGGCATAACTTCTAGGGTTCTCAGACATGTATTTTCGATATGGCCTATATTTTGCCCTTTCTCCTCCCCTCTATATAGAGATGGAGAAAGGGCAAAAGAAGGATGTGAACACAGGTGTGAAGACAGTTGCGAAGGTAGTGAGAAAGGAAAAGAACAAGATACACGGGGTGATGTAGAAAGAACTGGAATCAAGTGGGTAAGAGATGGCATTAAAATACCTGGAGTTTGTAGCCGTCAGGAAAGCATGTATACGGAAGGGAATTCCACAGGCGGAAAGTGCGAGAAAAGAAACTGATGGAGTAGAATTGTCGGCTGAATTTGGTTGATTTAACTGTAAATGGGTGGGACCTGGTTTGCCAGTCTGGTTGCATGGGTAAATTCTTGTGGAGGGGGCAGCAGTGACCTAAGTTCGTTGGAGCAGAAGCCATGAAAATATTTGTAGAAGAGACAGAGGGAAGCCACAACCCGCCGGTGAGAAAATGGCTGGAGTCGAGCGACCAAGTTAGGACCTATCACATTACAGACTCTCCTTTAGAGCCTGTCGTAAACAGCAGGGGCTCCTGACCATATATGACAACAGTATTCTGTGCACGGTCAGATGGTTGATTCGTGCAAGATAGATTCAAGCGGAAAAAAAGCTTCCTGGCCCGACACAGTGATCATTGAATGCTCTATAACCCGCAAAAAAAGCTTCCTGGCCCGACACAGTGACCATTGAATGCTCTATAACCCGCAGAAAAAGCTTCCTGGCCCGACACAGTGACCATTGAATGCTCTATAACCCGCAAAAAAAGCTTCCTGGCCCGACACAGTGACCATTGAATGCTCTATAACCCGCAAAAAAAGCTTCCTGGCCCGACACAGTGACCATTGAATGCTCTATAACCCGCAAAAAAAGCTTCCTGGCCCGACACAGTGACCATTGAATGCTCTATAACCCGCAAAAAAAGCTTCCTGGCCCGACACAGTGACCATTGAATGCTCTATAACCTGCAAAAAAAGCTTCCTGGCCCGACACAGTGATCATTGAATGCTCTATAACCCGCAAAAAAAGCTTCCTGGCTCGACACAGTGACCATTGAATGCTCTATAACCCGCAAAAAAACTTCCGCCCTTACAGTGGCCCATTGAATGTCTTAACCCGCAAAAAAAGCTTTGGTAACCATTGACCATTGAATGCTCTATAACCCGCAAAAAAAGCTTCCTGACACAGTGACCATTGAATGCTCTTCAAAAAAGCTTCCTAGTGACCATTGAATGCTCTATAACCCGCAAAAAAAGCTTCCTGGCCCGACACAGTGATCCATTGAATGCTCTATAACCCGCAAAAAAACTTCCGGCTGACACATGACCATTGAAAAAAATGCTCTATAACAAAAAAAGCCTGGCCCGACACAGTGACCATTGAATGCTCTATAACCCGCAAAAAAAGCCTGGCCCACCTGGACCCTTGAATGCTCTAACCCGCAAAAAAAGCTTCCTGGCCCGACAGTGATCATTGAATGCTCTATAACCCGCAAAAAAAAGCTTCCTGGCTCGACACAGTGACCATTGAATGCTCTATAACCCGCAAAAAAAGCTTCCTGGCCCGACACAGTGACCATTGAATGCTCTATAACCCGCAAAAAAAGCTTCCTGGCCCGACACAGTGACCATTGAATGCTCTATAACCCGCAAAAAAAGCTTCCTGGCCCGACACAGTGATCATTGAATGCTCTATAACCCGCAAAAAAAGCTTCCTGGCTCGACACAGTGAGCATTGAATGCTCTATAACCCGCAAAAAAAGCTTCCTGGCCCGACACAGTGATCATTGAATGCTCTATAACCCGCAAGAAAAGCTTCCTGGCCCGACACAGTGACCATTGAATGCTCTATAACCCGCAAAAAAAGCTTCCTGGCCCGACACAGTGACCATTGAATGCTCTATAACCCGCAAAAAAAGCTTCCTGGCCCGACACAGTGACCATTGAATGCTCTATAACCCGCAAAAAAAGAAGAAATAAGAAGATTAAAAACGAACAAGTTATGACTTTTTCAAATCCTTCAGTTTTTTTAATGGTCACCCTATATAAATAGACTTTGCCTTCACGCATCAATTTGTATTGTCGTGCTGTTATATTTATTGATTATACATATATTTACTATGTTCGTTCCTAAATTTGATAACATGTTAATGCCGTGGACCCGGTAAAAGTTCCAGCAAGAATAACACAGAACAATCAAAATAGGAAATAACGAATATATATTAAACAGAGCAAATTACGACACTTGGAAGTTTGTTAGTAGAACGATAATACGGGTTAGTGAGTAATACTATAATTCAACCCTTGAACTTGGACCCGTAATGGTCGTTACGGTATCAGTGTTCGTAGACGACTCTCGGCTATGTCCAGGGCGTTCTTCTCAGGCTATCTACTAGCTACTCACAAGCTATTCACTCTCACCTCTTGTGAGGGGAGGTATATATATTGGTTGGAAGAGTTCATTCCGTTGTGGGTGATGCCGCCATGGCAGTTAGCTTGCCTGTATTTTATGGTTATTGATTCTAGTATTTATAGTCGCTTTTTATCATTTATCTGTGAAATTACTTTGTGTAAATGGATAAGTTTTTTTTCCCGATTTCTTGTTCGTTTCGTTGTTGTGTTGGTTGGTGATATACGATTTAGTTGTCTGTTATCGGATGAATATTGTTGTTATTTATTTTATTTTTTCTCCTTATTTTTTGCTCGTCTAATGTATTTATCAGTTACATAATGAAAAAAATTGTTTTTTTTTTTAGTTAATTATTGTGCCTGTTAATTTCATTAAATGTACTCTATTAAATTATGATGACTATATTGTAACTGTGTGGGTCATTCGCTGTCGTAATTGGAAAGCTATGAGTTTAAATTGGTTGTTTTATTATCAGCCGAGGTTTAAATGTTTTTATTATCCGAATAACTACGTCAAAAAGTGTAATTCTGATAATTATTTTGGCTTCCTATGTTATTTTAGAAAGCTGTGTTCTAGTTTTTAACTTTATTCGCCTTTTTTTTTCATTAATATGAATATATATCAACACTATTACTGTGAATTGTTAATTTAGCGTATTTTTTTATTTCGATTTGTAGTTTGTTTTTGTTTTTGTTTTTAGTTTTTAGTTTTTAGTTTTTTTGTTTTTTTGCTTTTAACCTACATTTTCTAAACTATAACTATAAAACGGTGTTGGAATAATATGTGATCTACATACCATAGTGATCTACAGCTTTGTTGTAGAGCAGCTGACATACCTCCAGCACTCTCAAGGATGAAATGATCTGTAGACCAAAATAACTATATACAGATTAATAGCAGTCAAAAATTTGGACTGTCGTTAACAGTCTGAGGGGATCGACTGCGTGCGTCAGTCGTTCACTTTGTCGGACTCTCTGCCTTCGGTCGGTGAGGAACCCAGACGAAGCCCCGCCGAAAAACGAGAGTCTCGTCTGGAGAAAAACAGGCAAGAATTTTTGACCGAGCTTACGAGTTCAGTTTTACCTACGTTAATTGGTCTTGTGCTGCATCTACCTCGAGCTTCTGCCCACGTGGGGAGATCGTAAATAATTCGGAGTGTCATTGACAAATATTATCGGACTTTGCTGTCTGTGGCTCTAAAGGCTTAACCTCTCTTCTCTTTTGATTATTGTTGTTCTGTCTTATTTGTGTTTGTCTTGTTTGAACTTAATATCCATTAGCACGGATATTGGGCTGAAGATATTTCAGCACACATCGTCTGGTATCATACTGCCACCTCTGCGATGCAACAGTACTCATCGTATTTGTCTATATTTCTGAGATGAGGTAGTATTTACATTATTCGGACTATTGTCTTCATCTTTGTTGCCTGTGACACTATCTCCTGCGGGGACACTTTCTCTTCTCCCGCGGGAATATTTTTTCTTGTGTGGTTTAATACAACGGAGAGAGAAATTGATATTAGCAATATTATTAGTTATGCTTTATTGTAATACGCGATGTGAGCTTATGCAAAAAAATAATTTTAGTACTATCAAATACTTGCAAAATATGGGGAATAGAAAATTAACTTTACTATCATGAACTTCTAAAATCCGGGAATATAAAATTTAACTAATTCTGGGAAGGAAAAGAAAGAAAAATATTTTTTTTCTTATTTCGTATTTGAAGCGGATATTTTTCAGTAAGCTGAAATTTTTAGCCGAAACAGGTGTCAGAATTATTTGATTGGGTCAGGCGGGGTTAAAGTCCCTCGATAGATTTTCTGGTAAACAAGAGAATCTGTGGAAAAATAGGAAAAATCGAAATATAATGTGAGCTATCAGGATCTCATTCGTCAAGCTAAACCCCTTCCGCAAATCGAGTGGGCGGAAAACGATTTCATTGGCTAAAGGCTTCGAGTCGGTTACATCCCCTGAAAGGATTGAAAATGGTTATAAAAATCCGGACTCGGCGAGAAAAATCAATTTTTCTCAGTTTTTCGGTTTTTTAGTCGAAATGTATCGACTGTGGAAAAAGGTTCCCAGCCGGGGAGCCATGACCTACGGCTGGTCGACCACGACAGAACTTATGGCTAAAGAGTTAATTTCGAATGAAGCCTGTCGCAAATTAACTTAAGGAGTTAATTTGGAATAATGCGCCTTCGATATGAATCCCGAAAGAACGTTATTGTTTTGTTTTGTTTTTAATCACTGGAAAATCGAAAATTCTTATTCTTCGTTCGCTCTACTTCGGTAAATTCCGTTAAACTCCGTTCAACTCCGATAAGGATCCAAAAGGACTTTGCTGTTTTAGAAGCTACATAGAAAATTGACAGCCCTGATTATAGAGAATATGTGAAAAGACTTTAATGAAAATTTAATGAATATGTGAAAAGATCTTAGTGAAAATTTGAAGAGCTCTGTTTACTTTAACGAAACTTAGACAAGACATTTTTGATTAAGGATTGGAAGCTCTATCTTTAGCGAACTTTCTCTCTCCGTTGTAACCGGCATTCCGACAATTGTATTATCATTTTCGACAACTGTATTGTCTGCTCCAGTGAAAGAAAAAACATTGTTTATATATATATATATATATATATATATAAAGACATTCTTCGTAGCTCTCCAAGCGTTTTCGACCTTGTTCATTTATTTTATTAATTTTTTTTTTTTTTTTTTTTTTTTGGTGTCGTGATTATTTTTTTCAAATCACAAGTGTACACTAGTGTTCGGACTGGTTCAAAAAGGCGACTACTAAAACTGCACGACGCGACCTCTGGGATCAAATCGCAAAGTGGCGCGTTGTTGCAAAAGACGTCTTGTAAACCAGCTTTTGTGACGACATCATCGGACGAGAACATCACGACCAGCAACAGCGACCAAACCAACCGGCCATCCGGGTGGCAGTGTCACAACTGGGATCGTCACGACAGTCGGCGAGAATGAGCGTCAGATTAAGGTGCCAGCCCTGGCATAGCGCGTCACATTTGGTGCCGTCTCGACCAGGATTTGGCCTAAAGGTTGCCAGCCGGCATAACGTGTTACATTGTCATTTGTACGACGTTTCGGCCGTTGTACGCTCCGGCCTTTTCAGGTGCTAGGAATTTCAAACCGAGCCCTTTATTACAATCAATCATTGGGGTATATGAACTTCATTCCTTGCTTAAAGCCTCGATTGTACGACATCTACCTTAGGTTTCCGCCCACGGATATTGTACTGTAGATATTCAGTACACATCATCTGATATCACACTGTCATCTCGGCGATACAACAAGCTTAAATCTAGACAGGCTTGTGATCTACATTCAAAATCTTGTTTAAAATGTGCAATTTTATACAAAGATTAGAACAGTGAGTTACGAGCAAAAATATGCAGTTTTACACAAAGGTGGTAATCTTCAAGGAAGGCGGTTTTAATTGAAATTTAAATTTGTCATATGCCCTTCCCCTATGTAATCTGACCTCTGCAGGTCATTTGAATATTTTTAAAATGTAGATGCTACCTTCTTTTTTACTACTAATTATGGTTCGGCATAATTATGGTTATGGATGTGCGTTGTGGTGCATTGGATATCGGCTCGGAACGATAAATCGGGGAGCCGAGTTCGAATCCCAGCTGAATTCATTGCATTTACTTACGCGCAAATACTCTTGGGAAAGGTATTAATTCCCTCCAGTTACGGTTAAATAACAGGACAGATTGGATTCTATAGCCTTTGTCGGCAACCAGTCTACCGCAGAAAGCAATGGCAACCTACTGCGGGATAATCTTCTGCCCAGTCAGTTATGTCTCTTTCGAGACATGATCGCCCAAGCGTGTTTCACGTATGGCACTTAACTGACTGACTGATGGTTCGGCAGGCGGTCATCTTCAAAGAAAGCAGCTTTAATTGAAATAGAAACTTGTCAGAGAGAGAGAGAGGTGCGTGGACTGCACCTTAGTAGTAAGCTTGCATTTTGTAAACCTTAGACTTTGTTGTAAATCACAAACTATACCAGAAACATGCATGTGGGACATATACTATAACACCTTATAAAGTATAATTTTGAGGAAGTGAACATTTCACTGAAATATGTCAGAACTTTGTTAAGTTTTCATCCGAAATTTAAATATCTGGGAAGTGTTCTACCAAGTCGGGAAGTGCAAGACTGAGATCTGAAGGTGAATTGGCATAGCCAAGGATGCATTCCAGAAGCTGAGTAGACTATTAAGAGGAAAACTTTGCTAGAAACGAAGAAGAGGGTACGGGATTGCTATGTGTTGTTTGTTCTTCAATATGGCAGTGAATGCTAGACAATCTCGTCAAAGATTAAAGAGAGACTTGAAACAACCGAAATGTGGTTCTACAGACGAATGGTGAGGACACCGTTGACCGAACATGTGAACAACGATGAAATTTTGGAAATAATGAAAACGAAAAAGAAACTATTACTTAACCTCAGGAAACGAAAGCTAAAGTTTTTGGGACATGTACTGAGGAAAGAGAGCTTAGAGAATCTGATACTCACTGGTCGGATAAAGGGAAAGAGAGACAGGAGAAAGTAACGCGGAACATACTTGACAGGCTTGAGCAAGTGGATAGCAGTGGGTGGGGTAACAGAAGAAAGTGTACTAAAAGCCACTAGAGATAGGGAAGATGTGGAAGACCATGATCGCCTACGTTCTGGAAGGACACGACACATAGAAGAAGAAACGACATGGTTACAAAATTTGAAACGAATAAGTCAGTTTAAACTATCGCCAAGAGAATATCATATAATAATTCTGCTTGTTCCTTCGTTAGTTAGTTACTTAGTTTCTTAGTTACTTAGTACCTCCGTCCGTTACGCCACTGAAGAAAGATACTCTTACACACTTACTCTCTACACGAGCTTTTCCTTCCCCTCTATCTTTTTATAATATATAAACACTACTCTCACCTTTGACAAAACGGAAGGGCAGTAAAGAGAGAGTAAGAAAAGAGAGCCTATAGCATTACCGTAGCAGTAGCAGCTTAAGCTGCTGGTTGTAGCAGTAATGTGTGTGTGTGTGTGTGTGTGTGTGTGTGTGTGTGTGTGTGTGTGTGTGTGTGTGTGTGTGCTGTACAATATAGTAAAAATAGGTTGGTTTGTTGTCGTATCCCGCGATCTAATAACAAAATTTCTGGCCTCTACACCCTTGGCCATTACTTAGTTGTTTTTTTTTTTCTGTTTACAATGGACACAGGAACCATGGTTTTTTTTTAGTAATGAAAAAAAACATTTTCTCTTTCAAAATCTCTCACAAAATAGCGTACAGTATTTTGGTCATGGTCTGTGCATACGCCGCTTAATATAATATAAGATTACAGTAAAGTAGCTTCTATGGACATTATTTTATAAACATTTTAATAAAATTGCACTCTGTGTTATCGTTATTTTATTATCCAATACCTTTATGTTTGAAGACGTTACTGCCATTTGTAGTATGACACAGTAACATTTTTCCAGGAAATCATAATTATCCTTTCGTGGAAATTCCACGGGTTCCGCTAGTAAATTAATAAACGTTGCTAAAGGACTACTTAAAAATGATAATATTACAACAAAACTCGCCGATAAGCAAAAAGCACTTTCGCTACAAATTAAAAATTTGCAGCGATTAGAGCATATCTTGTTTGTATGCCCCTGCACGGTGTTGGTTGGTTGGTTGGTTGGTTGGTTGGTTGGTTGGTTCATTTAACCAGCATATCAACCTTCATCAGGTCATTTAGTGCTGAAAATCGTTTTGATTTGTTTTATTTAGTTTTGCAAGATTCATTGAGATTTATTTTTAAGGACAGGGTCCCCAATTCCTACCCTTGTTATTTAACCCATAACTGGAGGGAAGGGACTGATTAATACCTTTCCCGAGAGTACCATTGCTTAAGTGAATGCAGAGTATTCAACTGGAATTCGAACTCGGCTCACCGATTTCTCTTTCCGAGTCGACATCCACCACACCACAACGCACATCCGTCATTATACGCTTACAGCACCTGGTATTCTCAAGCGATCACCCATCTAAGCACTGACCAGGCTCAACGTTGCTTAACTTCGGTGATCGAGCGAGAACCGGTGTATTCAACGGGATAGGCCGTAAGCCTTTGCCCAATGTTGCAGGCAGCGGACGATCCCTTTCTTTACATTGTATAGGCGATGGGAATTAAAGTTGAGGTATTGTCTGGTGAATGTTGGTTTGCAGTATACGGTTGGTATACGGATGTTTTAACTCCTTCTCTCTGTTCGAGATACTAATTCATCAAGGTTTGCTAGTTTGTTGTCGTTCTCTTTTTACATTGTGAACTGGGTCGATGATCTTATTGAGTTTACATGGTCCAGTAGCGTCTGGATCTATTTCTGGTGTGGCCAGAGTATAAAAGCGTTATCAATGTATCTCATTCATAGTGTTAGCTTTAGTAAATTCTGATACCATCTCTTCGAAGTATCTCATGCATATGTTAGACAATGATAGTGATAATGGCGAGCCCATTGCTAAGCCTTCATCCTGCCGATATATGTCTGATCCCAGTCGTTTGTGTGCAGAAAGTCAGCATCTCCATCAGGTTATCTAGTGGAACACTGGTACGTTCTCCTAGGGATGAGTCCGAGGCCACTCTGTCCCTGACTACTGATAGTGCCTCTACCGTGGGTACCTTACTGAATAGACTCACCGCATCCAGATTCACCATCGGTTTGCACTGAATGAGAGCATCTTTGATAAGTTCCACGAAATAAGCGTAGTTTCGGATATATGATGGTGACTTTCTTGTCAGTGAGTCAATTATATCTACAAGGAAATGACTCATAGGATGGCACACAGTGCCTTGGCTGCTAACACATGGCCTGAGTGGAATACTGTCTTTTTTAATCTTGTAGACCATGCATGTGAGGTAGCTTGCTGTAGCGTTGAGACAACTGCCTGAATATCTTAGGCTGGGAGTGATCTTTGTTCTTCATTAGGATCTGTGACGTTCTGTTTTCAACGTAGAGTCTTTCTTTACCAAAGCTACCACTTCTAGTCTTCTAGTTTCTCGGTATATTCTGTATTGTTCATCACTACAGTTGCACTGCCTTTGTCAGATGGTATGATTATTTTCTCATTCCTCTGTAGAGTCTTAGACATCATTGCCTGAATCGAGGAAATAACCTTGAATATCCCTCAGGTTCATATGGGTGAGCTAAGATGGAAAGTGAGACAGACATTGGAAAAACCAAGCTACCCAAATCAAACATCACAAAAGAGGAGGGACTGGCAATCAAGACCTCTTGAAGAGGATAACATGACTAAGGACTGCGTGTACGCCATTTCATTTAGCTACAGAATATAAAAAAGAAATGGACCGCCACTTAAGGTGAAGCTGCAAGAACATCGCAAAGCCGTAAGACGAGGGGAGATAGAAAAACCAGGCGTAGCTGACTACATAAAGAGAGAAAAAGGAAATCACTTCCCCCTATAGAATGAAGTTGAAATAATTAATAGACAACACCACAGGAAAATACGTAAACTTCAAGAATCAGTGCATATGCGAGGCAAGAAAAATCTCCTAAGTCGACCAAGCATAGAAATGAATGCAATATGGGAACCAGTAATATTTAGTACTAGAGACAATCATTAGCGTCAAAGATTGCAATATGAGCTCTGGTAAAAAAATGTTCCTGAGACATGGGTTTATAAACCCCAGAAATTCATACACTGGACACATGGCCTAGTGGGTACAGGATATAGGCGTTGGTAAGTTACTCTGACTTGAGTAAAAGAGTTGTGAGTTCAATACCAGGCTAGGATACAGCAGCGGTGAACAAATACTTTAGAGAGTTAAGTTAAAGGGAAATAACTCTATGGTTACCAGAAGTGGTATCGCACATGGAATGAGAATGATATACCCCAGTAATCGGTTCGAAATTTCTAGCACCTGAAGAAAGCCGAGGCGTACAACGGCCCAAACGTCGTAAATATCGCAATAAATATGTGGACAATAGTCCAAACAATGTAAATAATATTACAAATTTTATTTAATGATTCAGTGCAGAATTTCGGGAAAGTAGTTTTTAAAAAATTAATGATTTTACTTTCTCCAAGAAATCCTGCTTTTAATTAATAAAAACATTTTAAATTATTATGTAATTTCACAAAATTTCATGAAATTTAGTAAGTAAGAGTATCATATGCAAAAAAGAAAATTACCAAGAATTTGTAAAAAGAAATAATTTAATCAATTTTTAATAAGTCCTGAAATTGTAATTAAAATCCGGCAATTATTTGATTTTTGCAATAATTTACCTTTCAAATTGCTTTTTATCTGAAAAACATGGCTATAAAACATGGCTATAAAACATGGCTATAAAACAATCATAGTAAAAACATGGCTATAAAACAATCATAGTAAATCTTGCGTAAACCGCTGACTTGAAAATAAGAACTGAACTAAAATTTCGAACGAACAAAAAAGGATGAAAAATATAATAAAACAAAAAATACTTTGGTCTTTCCTCTTAATAATGACAAAAACATTGACGATAAAAGTTTGTTTTTAGTAAGTTTAGAGCCTTTTTTTTCATCATGCTGTGCTATTTTTAGCGAAAAGTGGAGATACCTAATTTTGATTCGTTATACTGCATTAAGAACGGTCTAGTTATCTTTGTTTTTTATGATCATATCGCCCCAAGCAAGGCATTTTACTGCCACTGATTTGCAGGGGGTTACATAGGAGGAAAGTTATGAGAAAGAGTGACAGGTTACAGGGGGTGTCAGGAAGTGGGTAAGAGAAGGATGAGAACACTGATGAGAGTGGTGTGGACGGAGAAAGAAGCATGAGAGAGAGGATGCAAGTTAGTATGATAGGAAATGACGATTGATTTTACATTTAAATTCTTGGAGATTGTTGACGTCGAGCAAGCAAGTAAATTTAAGGGAATACCACTGGCAGGAAGTGCGAGAAAAGAAGCTGTTGGAGTAGAATTCTCGTTTAAAATTTATTTGTTTCACGGTGAAAGAGTGAGACCTAGTTGCTAATCTTGTGGCTCGAGTAAATTTACATATACGGAGCACCAGTGAGCTAAGTTCCTCGGAGCAGAAGCCGTGAAAGTATTTGTAGAAGAGACACAGGAAAGCCACATTGCGCCGGTGAGAAAGTGACTGTATCTGAGCTGCCAAGTCGGGATCGATCACATTACAGATTCTACGTAGGATTTTGTCAAGGACTCCTAAGTACATAGCAGGGGCACCCGAAAAAATCTCAAAGATTCCGACAAGAATAAAGACGTATAGAAAAGTTTATTTTACTGAAAAATATAGGTACCAATTTTTCGGTAAATTAAATCATCTTGAATGTTCAGCAATATAACCCATCTGGCAAGCCAACACATACTACACTGGAAGGAAAAAAGACAAAAATATTTGGCCAAATAATGAAGTATCAAACTGAAACTTATAAAAACGGCATTTGGTTTCTTCAGACATTAATTACAGAAATAGCGTAATTAATAATTTCAATTTTTGTTTATTAGGCTGAATCATAAATAATTTCCCTTTTTTTTATTAGGTTGGATCATAAATAATTTCTTTTTCTCTTTGTTAAAATAAATAATAAATAATTTGCCTTTTTGGTTATCAGCTTTATTCTTTAAAATATAAAGTACAATTATATTTTATTCAATTTTAATTCACTATTATTAGGATGTGTAATAAATAATTTTCCTTGTTGCATGTTAGGTTGAGTCATAAATAACTTCCCTTTTTGTTTATTGGGTTTAATCACAATAATTTCTCTTTAATTATGACTTTCCTTTTTGGTTTAGGAGGCATAATTAATTTCACTTTTTGTTTGTTTTTAAAAATATAGTGCAATTACATTTTATTAAATTATATATCCATCATAATTTACAATGACTTGATTCCACTTATCACGCACCATCGATAACTTTTGAATAAAATTTCGCAAAGTCATATGAGAAAATCTTTCGAAAGACAATAATTTTCAATAAAGGAAGATTCCCTATCAAAACTTTTTGCAGTAATAATAATAATCGGTAGGTGAAAAGTTTGATTAATGTGGCAGGTTTAGTAAAACAGATTTCAAAATGTATTGCTATGCCGTTCTTTGTGTCTGCGATCTTGCATTGAGAGAGCAACACAGTTTTATTTGATCCACTGTGTATACTGCCACTGCTGTACAAACCTAAGATACGCGAGTGTCAGTCAGTCAGTCATGATACGCACTCGGACAATCATGTCTCGAACGACACATGACTGACTGGGCAGAAGATTTTCCCGCAGTACGTTGTCATTACTTTCTGCGGTAGATTGGTTGCCAACCAAGAACACAGAACGCAATCTGTCCTGCTGTTTAACCCATAGCTGGAGAGAAGAGATGGATTAGCACCATTATTAAGGGTGAATGCAACGTAAGTGAATGCAACGAATACATCTGAAATTCGAACTCGTCTCTCCAATTTCTCGTTCCGAGCCGATATCCACTGCACCACAGCGCCCAGCTCCATGTTTGTTCGCAACTTTTACGCATAATCCGTAGTTAGTATGATACATTGATATTTAAAATTGAATTTAAAAAAAAACAAAAATTACTTATGGTGACTTAGATGCGACACAAGTCCGAAAATAGGGAGCACCCAGTGTGTATTGAACACACAACTCAATCGTAAATTATCTAGCAACACAAGCTCGCTAACCATGACACGACGATTAAGATGAATATATGAACTTTAATTAGAAAATTAAGGATCGGTTTTCTCTTATTAAACAACAAATGGTCCCCGTAACTAAAATAATGCATGATAATAATATAATTGGAAAAATATATTTAAAGACTCACATGTGAAAACCATGTAATAATAATGAAAAAACATATGGCTTCATTTTTCTGTACATGCGTTTAATAATGTATCTACGCAAGTGAAGGGATGTGCTTTTACTATTAAATTAAGTAACTGACCTTGATATATATATATATATATATATATATATCAAGGTCAGTTACTTAATAATAATAATAATATAATAATAATTAATTAATTATATATATATATATAGGGCAGTGTATTCGTTCATTTGTTGCATATAGATGCAGATAATCCAGGCTATATATCTACATATATAAAAATAAAGACATGAAGAGGAACTTCTTGTATCTGCGTTCGTGTGCGTGATCGTATTTATTTGATTATCTCACTGGCCTGCATGATATTATCTCCACGTCCCAAAATCCTGCCCCAACTCACTCACTTTCTCTTTCTCTCCCTCTCCCTCTCTCTCTATCTCCCTCTCTATCTATCTATCTCTCTATCTATCTCCGCCTTAATTAAGTTCCTTGACTTTAACTCGCGTTATTGGTTCTTGCTTTGGCTTTTGTTTACATTATTCGGTTAGATAATCAATAATTCGATTAGATTTACAGATATCGAAAAGCTGGACAGTGTTTTATTTATTAAGATGCTATCTGGTTCTTCATGCTCTAAATATCGATGAGCCTGGAGTGACAAATCCCAGATTATCATTTCTCTCGTTTATTCATTCCCACAATCGCATGTGGTTAGACTTCTACTTATGCCTTCATAAACATGATTATTACAAGAACGATAATAATAATAATAATTATTATTATTGTTGTTGTTGTTTTATGGTTGTTGATGATGCTGTTGTTGTTGTTATCGCTATCATTTTCATCCTTATTCAGTCGGTTAGTGCCATACGTGATACACGCTTGGGTGATCATGTCTCGAAAAAGACATTACTGACTGGGCAGAAGATTATCCCGCAGTAGGTTGCTATTACTTTCTAGACTAGTTGCCAGCCAAGGCTATAGAACCCAATCTGTCCTATTATTTAACCCATAACTGGAGGGAAGAGACGGATTAATACCTTTCCCAAGGGTATTTGTGCGTTAGTGAATGCAAGGAATTTAACTGGAATTCGAACTCGGAACCTCGATTTCTCGTTCCGAGTCGATATCCACTGCACCACAACGCACATCCCCATCCTTATTACTATCGTCAATATCATTCAATGAATCCTTTGTTATGATTTCCTACGCTTACTTCTCTGGTCTTCTTTAAGTGTATTTTTTTGAATCGGGGTCGGAGGTTTTCTCAGATCAATAATTAAAAACGGTTTCAAGCGAATGAATCATTTAAGTGGTAAAGAAAACCTTCGTCTGACACTATGGTAATGATACTCTTAAACGTTTCTTTATAAGGAAACATTTAGCTTTAACTGATAGAGCCGCTACTACTACTTTCGGTTAAAATTTATAAAATCTTTTATTTAAGATGATTTTTCAGGAAAATAGGTTTCTGTAGTTCTTATCACTTTTCCATCACTAATGGTGGTTTCCTTCCCAACCTTTTGTTTGAGGTTATGTAGAACAGCATATTGATTAAGTCGAGTGATATTCATTTCAACTGTTGCGGCAGTTGTTAGTCCTAAAGAAATGCAGTTTATGTTATCCGGTAAAGTTCTATCGTTTTTTTTCGTTATTCTGTTGTGTCAGATCATAAGTTTCAAAGAAGGGTGGCGTGACCAAATGGTTAGAACGCTTTCCGACCATGAGACAGGCTGGAATCTCATCAAGGTCGATTAAAAAGGAAGATGATTTCTTGACATTATCGGCGAGATGACCACATCGTGCAGCATCATTAGAATGTGCCCGAAAACTATACCACAGGTTGACCCAAGCCTTGTTAGTAAAATCGGGTAGACGGAACTATTTGGCAGCCGTCGATGGTAAGGCACACAAGTCATCGTGACCGAGGGTTTGAGCGTATTGGCCTTCTTCAAACTGTCGATCTTGTCAGATTATGGCCTCTCTCCCAGAAATTGTAATTAAGTTTCACTCAACATAATTACAGTATAAATCACAGGTGAGCTCTATGAGTGCCTGGGTAGACGTCTGCAGCAGGGATTGCCTAACCACCGTAGTAGGCAGACATATTCGGATACGAACGGCCATCCACCATTTAGGACACAACTACTGGAAACTCTAGAGTTGGCAGCGCAAGTCGCTTCATCTTTTCTTCAACATGGCGTTATTTAACAATAATCAAGGGTTAAATAACTCTTTACTTTTTAGTTTACTCCTGGCGGAAAGCAAGGGTAGATAACTATTATTTTATTGTTTTTATTCTATGTTCTTTATCCTCTACATCATTTCTTCCCTCTTCTTTTTATCACTTCACCCCAAGCAAAGCGAGAATGCCACTAATACGCCGGAGGTTAATTAAGACAAAGAACATGCACGGGCAAATGGTCGATTTGTAAATGTAAAAGATGGAACCTGACGAGGAAAATTTTCTGGCACGACACAGTGACCCAACTTTACTTACATTCGATGCAGATATTGATTCGATATCATCACCTCACCTCATGTCATGAGGCCAAGAAGACGTAGTGTCTTGCTCTTCTGAAGTTTACCGTCAGCCATGTTGAGGCAGACAGAAAAGTTTCTATAAAGTTTTGTTTTGAAGTCGTTAAAATCAACGAGCTATATATTACTCTAATTAAGCACTGATTGGAGGTTATTTTCAAGAATAAAGGTTTATTCTGTCAGATCTGACGGATTTCCTAGTGAGACAATGGTAAATTGTAGTGTCATCCTGCATAAATACCAATTTGGGAACTAATGACATCGAGATCATTGATGAATATCAGTGTAGGACCTAAGATAAAACCTTTATACACCATTAGTGCGTTTTGTATACGTTAACATTTTGTGAAATATTAACAGTTATTATTAATTGCAAAACATACTCACATGTGTGACTGTTCTGGTATACAGGTTGTCTCCAAAATGTACTCACTTTTTGACTTCGTCGTCAGTTTGAATATTTATAAACATGCATTTAATTTGATTTAGTATTCAATTTAAACCATTAATCCTTTTAGTAAGTCAATAAACATTAATATTTTATTAATTTTAACCAGCAATCTTATTTAAAGGATGTGCATTGTGGTGCAGCGGATATCGGCTCAGAACGAGAAATCGGATAGCCGAGTTCGAATTCCAGTTGCATTCACTCACGTGCAAATACTCTTGGGAAAGGTACTAATTCATCACTTTCATCCTGCTATAGGTTAAATAGCAACAAAGATTGGGATTTATATCTTTGGTCGGCAACCAGTCTACGGCAGAAAGTAATGGCAACCTAACGCAGAAAAATCTTCTGCCCAGTCAGTCATGTCTCTTTCGAGACATGATCACCCAAGTATATACCACATAAGGTACTTGACTGATTGACAGAAGTGTGTTTGCAAGTCAATAAACACTGCATTTATTTTTATTTATAGAGTGACTAGCAGTATAGCCCGGCGTTGCTCGGGTGTAATGAAAGCTTTAAAACTAATCCATGGGCCTGGAGCTCAGACTCTTTGGACGTTGGCACGAAAGACTAAAAAGCAATAATTGTTTCCAGTTAAAGCGAAACCGTAGATTGAAAGAAAAATGAATGGATGTAAGTCAAATTTTGATTTCTTGGTATCGATATCAAATAAGTTTTTTTCGTCATAAACTGAATTTTGAAGCCTAAATAAGTCCTCTGAGTAAATGGCATCATGGCTGAGACTAAGAACTACAATTATACCTACTTAGAGCCAAACCCGAAACAAAAACTAAAATAAAAGGGCTGAAAAAATACAGATATACAGGTAGATAAACAGACACAAACACAAATATCTTGCTTTATATATATATATATATTATCGGTTTTCTGCATTATTGTAAGAACTGCAACCTTGAAACTTCTGAATATCGTTTTTTATGTCTTTGTCTATGAGTGTATCAAATTTGATTTTATGCAGTCCTGATTAAGGTGTCTCAAGCGGAAAGACAAGGGCAGATAACTCGTGTTTTACTTTATTTTTACAAGGTACCCTAGACCGTCCTTGCTGTTTTACTTATTAGAAAAAAAAGGGGTATATAGCAAATTTGACAGACCGTTACTCTTCAAAATATACGCCATCATCATCCAGAACATTTTTCTAACGTACCTTCAGCTGGGTAATAGTCTGATGGTAAAAATTATTTGTCTTGGACGCAAAGATGTCCGTAAGTGCCTGCTGCAGGTCTGCGTTATTTAAGAAGGATTTTCCACAAAGGTGGTTGTCCAAGGAATGGAGGGAATGTTACAAAGTCTCGCCGCTAAGTCACCGTATGGTATCCTGGTAACCGGCGCCACATGAGGTCTGGCATTTTTATAGAGGAACAATATACCCTTGTGATTAAACAATGCTGTCGTCTTCTGCTTTAGTGCCTGTGGCACACGTTTGACTTCCTGCGAGTACAGGTCCAACTCATTTGTGTTGGTGTAGAGGTGGTCTTGTGGTGTGAAGTAAAGAGTCCCCTGTTGACAACCAATGTCTGGCACAGCTGGGAGTGTCATACAGACCCACTTTTCGGCACTAGTGAGTATTTGATCTAATCTGAGTACGTTGCAGTGCTGAGAAAGCAACGATAAACAGGCCGCCACTCGTCGTTGCTTTTCGGCTTCCGACTGTGTGTGGGGTTACCATTTTCTCAACTTGTACGCAAAACAGTCAGCGGTGCAGGTGAAGTCTGACTGTTTCATACAAAACCTGGAAGCGTTCTGCAAGTTAACCACAAGTTCGGCTGTTGTCCTCTTCAGGGCATCATCATCCCGAACCTGTGGCCGGCTACTGCGGTATTCATCACAAAGGGGCAGATCTCCCGACCTGAACTTCTGGAATCAATGCCTGGCTGTGCGTTCTCTTACAACATTATCCCGAATGGTTTCACTGGGCAACTTGATGAGACTGTGGTCAAGCGATTCATAAAGAGGACAAGCCCGAACGATCTACTTCGACGCCGCTATGTTTACTTGTCGCTACTCAAGCTATGATTGCTGCACCTGCATTGGTCAAGAGTAATGCTCCCACATCCACTCAACCATTTTCCCGGCACGTGACGCACTCATTACCATATCAGTGATCAATTCTTCTCGCACGATTTTATAAAGTGGTATGGACATTTTTGATTACTCTATATTTAATTTTATTTATCCCTATAAGCTCCTTGTGTTTCTGTTGTGGTTATTTTATGTAACCTTTTTTATAAGAATATTCTACAGTTCCTATCTGTTAGTTTTTGTTTTCCAATGGTACCACCGCCCGCAACTGACACTGAAGAGTTTTTAGCATATAGATTTTGTATGAGAGTTTGTTTTTTTCTCGCTAGATGCTGTAGGCAGCTTTGAATGTTGATATTACTGATCGGTTTGATTGAAGCAGTAGACAATGATTTGTCTACTACTTCATATTCATATCAATTTCATATGCGATAAACTTTTAGGACCTCATCGCATATTTTTGTCTTGGGAGAATGTAAAAATTATTTTTCTATAATTCAACTGAGTGGTAATTATTTTTAATATTTTTTGAAAATATTTTCAGGGTTGAATTTTTTCAATTGTAAGTTTTTGTCGCTATTATTAAAGCGAAATTTTTGTATTTAAATTGTATAAACGCTTAATCCTGTCGATTTTAGGATTTGTTCCAAAAGTTCCTTATTTGGAATATGGGTGTTTCTTTGGTATGCCCTTGGAAATGCACGCTTACGTGGGTATATGCACTAATTTCAATATCTAGCGCCATACGGAAAAAATTATCGTCTGCAAAAGTTTTCGTTTGCGTCAGCTTGTCAAATTAAACTCAGAATAATCTGAGCGCCCCAAACTAATTATGTTACCTTTGCCAGTTCTTCTGCTAAGAGACAGAGAAAGACACTTTGAGGAATGTCTTCAGGGGCTGTTCCTCTTGTTCTTGGTGGGTAGATTTTGGTCCAATCAAAACTTTTCGACCCCAATTTCCTTTCTCAATGGGAATCGATGTTGACCTACTTCTATTTACCTTTTCTCTTCAGGACGTAGACAATTATTGCTTTATTATTAAGTTGTTGGGTTTGTTTCACGCCATATCAACTTCGATGGGTTATCTACTGACAACATCTAAACATTTTGAACGCAGTTGCATACCTTAAACTACAAGTGAAATGTATGGGTCGTCCTTTTACTTTAAAAATGTATTACTTGTATTTCTTTTTTTTTAATCGTATCACCCCGAGCAAGGCGGTAATGCCAGTGATGTGCAGGGGTCTACATAATAGTAAAAAGATTAAGTAGAAGAGAGTGAAGAGGATGATGAACCAGTTAGAAAGGTGCAAGAGAAGGATGGAAATACAGGTGTGATGACAGTTGCAAAGGTGGAGAGAAAGGAAAGGATATACGGAGTGGTGAAAGAACTAGAGTCAAGTGGTTGATAGATGAGTATTGACATTGCATTTAAATTCCTAGAGGTTGTAGCCGTCAGGAAAGCAAAAATATGGAAGCGAGTTCCACAGGCAGGAAGTGCGAGAGAAGAAGCTGCTGGAGTAGAATTGTCGTCTGCATTTGGTTAATCTAACTGTGAATGGGTGGATTTTTACTACAAAAAGGGTATTGTTGGTAATTCTAATATAAAAATGTATTGCTGATATTTCATGTTTTAGCTTTGTTTAGTGTTTCATTATTTGCCCATAACAGGAGCTCTGACAGTTACTACCACCCGGGTCAGGGGAGACCTGGGGACAAGAGTAATTATAAGTTGGTTTCACACTCCTCAAAATCTCTAATCTTTCGATCAAAAGTCCTGCTATCTGTTGTGGCCTGTTAGGGCCAGAAAGAAAGACACGAAAACAAGAAGGTAGGTTGAACCAGTGTATTAGATTAGTCAGTTAAGTGCCATACGTGATACACGCTTGAGCGATCATGTCTCTTTCGAGACATGACTGACTGGGTAGATGATTATCCTGCAGTAGGTTGCCATTGCCTTCTGCGGTAGACTGGTTGCCAGCCAAGGCTATAGAACCCAATCTGTCCTGTTATTTAACCCGTAACTGGAGAGAAGAAACGGATTAATACCTTTCCCAAGATTATTTGCTCGTAACTGAATGCAAGGAATTCAACTGGAATTCGAACTCGGCACCCCGATTTCTCATCCCGAGACGACATCCACTGCACCACAGCGCACATCCGCATTAGAATAACAGAACATATATACAAAATAAGAGTGAAGAGCAGGAAGAAATGTCCGTCCGAACTGTCAAGTTATACTGAGTTTCGACTACCTCCCAGGAAGTTTCGCAGGTTAGGATTTATAGAGGAGAAAGTGTTCATTCCTGTGTAGATAGAGCATCATGACTCTGTCTAATGTAATTCATCGTCACACCCGGGAGTAATCATTTCTTTCTATCCTTCAGAACCCTTAGTCATGTATTTTATCATTTCGCTGCAAAGTGATAAAACCACTAAGACAAAATAGTCTACAAAGAGTGAAAGACAGAGAAAACATTAGCAAAGAGAAAGGACGATAAAAGAAGAGAGACAAAAGATGGCGATTGGTTGGTTGGTTGGTTGGTTGGTTGGTTTTGTTTTGTTTTATGGCATATCAACCTCGGCGGGTCATTTATTGCCAATTAAATTTTTATTTATTTATTGCTGGTAATACCTTTTTTCTTTCATCAATTTATTGCTGTTTTTATATAAGTTTTGTGTCTAGTAATACATTTTTCTTTTCGAGTATTGGATTTGTTTTAAAGGGCAGTGTCCCAAAGTTATCCTGTTATTTAACGCATCACTGGAGGGAAGGGACGGATTAATACCTTTCCCAAGGGTACTAGTGCTTAAGTGAATGCAGGGTATTCAACTGGAATTCGAACTCGGCTCACCGATTTCTCTTTTCGAGCCAATATCCACTGCACCACAATGCACACCCGTCACTAAACGCTTACAGCACCTGGTATTCCCAAGCAAGATGGCGATTGACATTGGATTTAAATTCTTGAAGATTCTAGTTGAGAAGAAAGCAAAAAAATAGAAGTTGGTTTGCTATCTCTAACACTCACTGTTCTGCCATCATTCACGTAAGTTTGTCTGGTAGTTGACCCACTGCCTCACTTTTGCCATCGATGTATCCTGTGAGTGTTAAATTTTTCAAACCTTTATTTGCTCATCATGTGTCACAGAAATTTCAGTTTTCTCTTTCTGATCCTGAGGCGTTTTTGTTTCCACTTTCTTTAAAACTTTCTCGTTGCCCACACGCTCTCTCGGTGGTATTCTCAGCATCCTTCTGTAGAATCAGATTTCTATTGTTTCAAGTCTTCTTTGACACGTGAAGAACATGTTCAAAATTCAGTGCCATCTCAGTGAATAGCCGCAGGTGTGTTTTCATAAACTTGTTAGTTTCATGACAACTTCTCTGATGAGCTTTTCCCCCTGCATTTACATTTTCCCATATGCAATTACTCGAGCTACTAGATTGCATTAAGGTCCCACCCTTTTACGATCAAACAAGTTAAACGTAACAATCTTTTCTACTATAACAGCTTTGCTTGGGGTGAAATGATCATATAAAAAAATCATAATGTTATCATTGTTTTTATTTGTTAGTGTCGCTTGTTTGCCATACAGACATTTCTTGCTCAGCAGCGTGTGGAGGATGGATTTGAACGTTTTTCTTATTACCGTTATTATTGTTTTTTGCGTGAGAGAGAAACACGCTAAGAAAGGGACGCTCAAGTATAGATATACGAAACCTAATACACCCATCCTGACAACAAGCTTAATAAGCATATATAAAGATTTCTAATGAAAGGACCACGAGATACAGTCATACAATACATAGATTTACAAACGCAACTGATGCACTAATGCGCAAACACCTTAAATACACTTTTTTTTAAATCATATCACCCCAAGCAAGACAATAACGCCACTGATGCGCAGGGGGCTACGTAAGAGTAAAAAGATTGGAAAAGAGAAAGCCGGAAACCACATCCTAACCAGGGAACAAGGGATGAGTCTCTTCACCTGTTCAACAGACGTGGGTGGAGTGTGAACCGGGCGATAGTTTAGTCTATCTACTCCAATTAAAATAAAAAAAGGAAAAAGATTGTAAAAGAGAAATCCGGAAACCACATCCTAAGCAAAGAACAAAGGATGAGCCTCTTCACCTGTTCAACAGACGTGGGTGGAGTGTGAACCGGGCGATAGTTTAGTCTATCTACTCCAATTGTAAAAAAAAAAAAAGAAAAGCGTGAAAAGATTGGAAAAGAGAAAGCCAGAAACCACATCCTAGCCAGGGAACAAGGGATGAGCCTCTTCACCTGTTCAATAGACGTGGGTGGAGTGTGAACCGAGTGATAGTTTAGTCTACCTACTCCAATTGAAATTTTAAAAAAGTAAAAAGATTGGAAAAGAGAAAGCCGGAAACCACATCCTAGCCAGGGAACAAGGGATGAGCCTCTTCACCTGTTCAATAGACGTGGGTGGTGTGTGAACCGAGTGATAGTTTAGTCTATTCCAACTGAAAAACAAAAGTAAAAAGATTGGAAAAACGCCGAGATTAGCAAAGTATTTATATTGATGAATCCGATACTTTAAAAACTTTTGTTCTCATCTTGATTGATACAGGTGTTATAATAGACACACGTTTCGACTAAGTACCCTCTGGTCATCATCAGGTGTCCATAGATTGGCTGTTGTGGAATACCTCGTTGATTATTGCGAAATATCCTGTGAAATCAACTTTTGTTTTTTCATGTTGGAATTTGGTACTCTCACTACCAGGTCCAAGGATCGAACTCGTGACCACTAGATGACACTTACACATGTATGACCAACTTCTATATTCACTACGCCACGGCTGATCTATCTGACACTGAATAGAAAAGGCTCCAAAAATACACCACTAAAGTCCTTCAGGACGGTGGCGTAATGGATAATAAGAATAGAATAAGATAGAAAGAACAATAACTTATTTCACAGAATATTTCGCAATAATCATAATTTACTATCCCATAATACTCTAACATTTGGATCCATTCATGTTCTTGTGTGCGCTTGCCAGTCCAGATAGTCGTAACCCACATGAGCTTCAATTATTAATACTATTATGATGAAACAGCACAGCGTTGACGCTTGGTGTTGTGGGGTCTCCCCTTTTCATGAAAATGAACTCGTCTAGAGTATACTTATACTCCTGCTATAGAAGCGAGACGGAAGATACCGAGGTTCCACGGAGAATACAGCGTCAATAGTTCATAGTAGCTCTGTGCTCCAATCAGCGAGAA
The DNA here is from genome assembly GCA_037127315.1 of Ascarosepion bandense. Taxonomy (NCBI): domain Eukaryota; kingdom Metazoa; phylum Mollusca; class Cephalopoda; order Sepiida; family Sepiidae; genus Ascarosepion; species Ascarosepion bandense. Next base: position 1,289,205 of record JBBBDQ010000172.1, read on the forward strand.
GATTATTACGCAGCACCCGTCAGCTTCCGACGTAGACATACTAAATATACTACGGTTTCACTTCATAGACCTGTATATATATACTTCTAACTAACCCGTATGTCTGGATTACTAACATTCGTTCAAGTCTGTATCCTTACGTTAATACACTTATTTTTCTATCTCAGTTTCTGTTTGTTGTTCATTATTTGTGCGGTTCCCATTTCTAAGTAATACAATGGAATAATGATTCGTCATTATTTGATTTATTCGTTTTTTTTCTTTTTTTCTTTTTATTTTCTTTTATTTTTTTTACAATTGGAGTAGATAGACTAAACTATCGCCCGGTTCACACTCCTCCCACGTCTATTGAACAGGTGAAGAGACTCATCCCTTGTTTCCTGTTTAGGATGTGGTTTCAGGTTTTTCGCTTTTCCAATCTTTTCACTATTTTCACTCTTTTTTTAAAAATTTTCTTTTCTTTTTTTTTTCAATTGGAGTAGATAGACTAAACTATCGCCCGGTTCACACTCCTCCCACGTCTATTGAACAGGTGAAGAGGCTCATCCCTTGTTTCCTGTTTAGGATGTGGTTTCCGGTTTTTCGCTTTTATAATCTTTTCACTCTTTTCACTTTTTTTTTTTAATTTTATTTTATTTCATTTTTTCAATTGGAGTAAATAGACTAAACTATCACCCGGTTCACACTCCACCCACGTCTATTGAACAGGTGAAGAGGCTCATCCCTTGTTTCCTGGTTAGGATGTGGTTTCCGGTTTTTCTCTTTTCCAATCTTTTCACTCTTACGTAGCCCCCTGCGCATCAGTGGCGTTTTCGCCTTGCTTGGGGTGATATGATTAAAAAAAATAAAAATAAAAAATAAAATAAAATTGAAAAAAAAAAGACAGTGAATCTGAGAAATATAAGTAAATATACATCGATAGCACGAAGCCAATCTCGATTAAGTTTGGGTTCATTTTTATCGATTGATAGATAAATGTAACCGAAATATTTTCATGGTTCTATCTGAATCTTTTGCTATTACATAATCAAATGAATTAAGAAATGCAACAATATTCATAAAAAAGGACTGACTTCTATCAGTTTAGAAATTCCTACGGAAGGATACCGGATGTTACAAATGTAGGATTCAGTCAGTTAAGTGCCATACGTCATACACGCTTGGGCGATCATGTCTCGAAAGAGACATGACTGACTGGCCAAAAGATTATCCCGCAATAGGTTGCCATTGCTTTCTGCGGTAGACTGGTTGCCGACCAAGGCTATAGAACCCAATCTTTCCTGTTATTTAACCCATAACTGGAAGGAATAGGCAGATTAATACCTTTCCCAAGGTATACAATAGATTCAACTGGAATTCGAACTCGGCTCCCCGCTTTCTCGTTCCGAGTCGATATCCACTGTACCACAACGCACATAAATTTAATTTCGACCACGACAGACTGCGAAATATGATAGAGAGCAGCGGAAAGTCTAGAGAGTGTACAAAGGATTAAAACTCGCGATAAAGACAACAAAGACAAAGAAACTGTTTGAAAATAATTCATGTATACCTTAAAGATTTTTTATGTATTACATTAGAATTTCATGTGAAGTTGGAAAAATTACAGTTTATTATTATGCAAATATCTGCTTAACCCTGTTTAAAGGAAAAATTTTCTACGTATTAGTTTGAATATAAACTTAAAAATGGAACTTTGTGTGTGTGTGTGTGTGTGTGTGTGTGTGTCCGTTACTTATAGAGTCCGAAATGGCTGAACCGATTTTCTTGAAAATTTGCACAGTTGTACTATAAGCGCCTGCGACTGTTCTTAGCTAGATTTTGTGTCGAGGTACCCCAAATAAATATCGGAAATCGATAATCGAAAAAATATGGTTATAGAAGGAGTGGTCCGATTTTAATCAAATTTGATACACTCATAGGCAAAGACATAAGAAACGATATTCAAAAGTTTCAAGGTTGCAGTTCTGTCCTTGGATGACTTATTTGACTCCGATATTGGAAATTGATACCCCGATACCCTACCGGGTCTGATCAAAATCAGTTTTTCAGCCCTTTTATTTTAGTTTTTGCTTCGGGTTTGGCTCTAAGTAGGTATAATTGTAGTTCTTAGTCTCAGCCATGATATCATTTACTCAGAGGACTTATTTAGCCTTCAAAATTCAGTTTACGACGAAAAAAACTTATTTGATATCGATACCAGGAAATCAAAATTTGACTTACATCCATTCATTTTTCTTTCAGTCTACCGTTTCGCTTTAACTGGAAACAACTATTGCTTTTTAGTCTTTCATGCCAACATCCAAAGAGTTTGAGCTCCAGGACCATGGGTTAGTTTTAAAGCTTTCATTAAACCCGAGCAATGCCGGGCTATACTGCTAGTTGTAAATAATCATTCATAATATTTTGAAGAATAAAGTTGATGAAAAATATACAGTGCCCAATATATCCATCATGATACCCACTCTGATAAGTTTTACTATGCACATGCTTCAGAGCTCAATAAGCGTAATGTGGTGATAGGATTTGATAAAAGCAGCGAATAGACTAGCACCTCTCTCTCTCTCTCTCTCTCTCTCTCTCTCTCTCTCTCTCTTAATTGAACCAGTACCCGCTTTTCCACTCCTTTAGCCAAAACGTGTCGTTACTAATTTAACAACGGATGACTATCTTAGTAAAACACAGTTCAGTTACCTATTTAAGAAAATGACATCTCTCGTTAAATTTTTTAAAGTTTGACTTCACGATTTAAGCCAGTCCTTATTCATTTCAGTTACATTTACCCACTGAAAATAATGTTTAAGCAATAAGAAATAATGTCAGGTTAATAAAAACATTGAAATATTATTGTACACTATTTACATTATTCGGACTATTGTCCTCATCGTTGCTGCCTTGTTTACGCCATTTTCCGTCGTTGTACGCTCCGGCTTTCTTCTATCAGTCAAACTTCTACTTCTTTTTCTATGTGCTCTGTCCCTTCAGGACGTAGGCGATCATGGTTCTTCACGTCTCCCTATCCCTTGTGGCCCTTAGTATGTTTCAGTTGTCTCTTCCTGGTGATCACTGTTAATTTCCTTTTTGTTGCCATTCTTCCAACACCTCATCGTTGCTTGCATGCTCAGTCCACGAATACGCAGCATCCTTCTGTAGAACCACATTTCCGCTGCTTCCAGTTTTGTCCTCATTTTCGATGATATTGTCCAGCATTCACTGCCGTATTGAAGAACTGACATCACATAGCAATCCAGCACTCTTTTCTTTGTTTCTAGTGAAATTTTCCTGTGTGTTAGTACTTTACTCAGCTTCTGGAACGCGTCCCTTGCCATGCCAATTCGCCTTCGGATCTTTGTGTCTCACTTTCCATCTCCTGTTAGAACACTTCCTAGGTATTTTAATTTTTGTACTTGCTTGATTCTGGTGTCTCCCACCTGTATTTGGCATTTTGGGTTGCACCTTTTGCTGATGACCATGCATTCAGTTTTCTTGAAGTTTATTTGTAGTCCTTTTTTGTCACTCTCCACCGCTACCTTCTGTAGGAGGTCTTGTAGTTTCCTTTCCGTGTCAAACTTATGTAGTAAAAATTCAAGCAATTATTTTTTTGAAAAAAATATAACCAGCGATACAATAAAAACATAAATTACACACAATACATTTTGGAAAAAAATATAGTTTCAGTATTACACTTTGGAAGGAAAAAATATTGCTAGTAATACGTTTTTGAAGAAAAGATATTGCAAACAATATATTTTTGAACAAAAAAAATATATATGCCAACAATACATCTGAATGTTGACACAACACGCTTTATAAAATTATGTCAATGAAAACTGATTTATAAACATATTTCTGACGAAGAATACATATTTTATTCATACGAATCTATAGTAAAAAACATGTCTACATTAAAATACCCACTGACTTTGATATATCGTAAAACAAAACAAACCAAAACAAACAAATCAAATACACGTACCCACTAAAAATACACGTACCCACTAAAAATAACGTTTTTCGGAATAGGACACAACTATCTCTCTCTCTCTCTCTCTCTCTCTCTATATATATATATATATATATATATATATATATATATATATAATATAATTTATTTATAAGTGGAACTTTGTCTCTGTGTGTGTGTATCTGTGTGTGTGTGTGTTTGTGTGTGTGTGTGTGTGTGTCCGTTGCCTATAGACTCCGAAATGGCTGAACCGATTTTCTTGAAAATTTACACAGTTGTACTATAAACGTCTGCAAGTATTCTTAGCTAGGTTTTCTGTCGTGGTACCCCCGATAAATATCGAAAATCGATAATCGAAAAATCGTGTTATAGAAGGAGTGGTCCGATTTTAATCAAATTTGATATACTCAAAGACACAGACATAAGAAACGATATTCAGGTAGTTTCAAGGTTGTAAAGCAAGATGTTTCTGTGTGTGTCTGTTTATCTGCTTATATGTCTGTATTTTTTTCAGCCCTTTTATTTTAGGTTTTGATTCGGGTTTGGCTCTAAGTAGGTATAATTGTAGTTCTTAGTATCAGCCATGATACCATTTACTCAGAGAACTTATTTAGCTTTCAAAATTCAGTTTACGACGAAAAAAAACTGATTTCATATCAATACCAAGAAATCAAAATTTGACTTACATCCATTCATTTTTCTTTCAGTCTACGGTTTCGATTTAAATAGAAACAATTATTGCTTTTTAGTCTTTCGTGCCACCGTCCAAAGTGTCTGAGCTCGAGGAACATGGATTAGTTTTAAAGTTTTCATTACACCTTAGAAATGCCGGGCTATACTGCTAGTATATATATATATATATATATATATATATATATATATATATATATATATATATATATCAAAAGCATAAAAAATGATAAGGCTATATAAACATTTGACCCGAAATTCTTTTGTTTTTGAGTTATTAGGTTTAAAGGGAGATTGCGCTAGATGGCGCTGCCTTGCGATGTAGACTAGTTTACATTTGTCATTCGTGTACATTTTCGGTTAGTCTGTGTTCAATGTTTAACGTTACTGAGACAGGATCTGTCATAACACAGACTATGGATTGAGGAAAAGTGAAATGTGCTTGTATACATGACCACGAAGGACACATACTACAGGCTGTCGGGGACGAGCCAGGTATCAGCTGACATCCTTGTCCTTGTTTTAGGGGTGATGAAGCAGCCCTTATATTTTGTGAATTTTTTGAAACACTCTCTCTCTCTCTCTCTCTCTGTATATATATATATATATATATATATATATATATATATATATCGTTATTATTATTATTATTATTATCATACAATACTGCAAGTTAATATGTATAAAATTTTACTGTTTAATACACCATCATCAGGTAGTAAAATAAGGTTAATTTACTTGGTTATATATATATATATATATACTCAGAAATTATAACATGGATAAGTTATAATATTACGACAAAAGTAGCTATTTTGTTTCGACACTTCTTGTGTCTTATCAAGTGATGATGTTTATTTCAAGTTGAAGAGATTTGAAAGGTTAAAAAAAAGCAAAACCCCTTTAATCAGGGAGACATTGTTGTATGTACGATGTGGACCAATCAAAATAAAGTAACTTCTAATATGGAGAATATGTGAGAAGACTTAAAAAATAATTGGGGGGGGGGCATTAGTATTAATATTTGATTAAATTGAGATCAGCATTATTAATTAACATCTACTTTATTATTATTGCGAAATTTTAAAAAGAATTTCTAAGTTTAACAATTTATTAGATTTAGAAAGTTATTCACATATTAAACGAGGAAGAGAAAGAACGCACACATAAATAAACCTACAAACATCCACACATGGAAAAATAGACGTGTATATACACATAGACTGACAAACAGACACATATAAAGATTAATATACGTACGCATATATACATGCACAAATTTCAAAATTTTGTTTTTATCGACTTGTCAATTTGTCTGTTAAATTTTAAAGCTCTATTTGAACTCAGACTGAATTCCCACAATATTGGATACAGTCAGAGCGGATTTGTAACATGATTGGCCTTGAATGAATGAGGTCATGGTAGACACAATCATATTTCAGTGCATGAACATATAAACATAATTAGATATATACTTACGCAAATACACAAGCTAAAGATAAAAACGTACACGACTAAAAACTCCACAGATCGTAAAAAATACATAACCACAGAGATGAAAAGACACAGAACTTCTGACATCAAACTCGGTAGACACACTATACACCAATCAAATGCGTATGCATGTACAAAACGTCCCACATATACATATATCTGCTAAGCCCCATATTGTTCACATGCAGTTATGCCTATGTGACACCCAGTGGTCGAGCGCGCGAGTGTGTGTTTCTGCACACGTCAATGGGTGTACATGTATTAATCTGTCTGCGTTTGTATAAAAGGCATCACGACGACAAATATTCCTCCCAATTTTCATCCCACTTCCACAAAAATACATCGATATACGCATTTCTAAATATATCCAGTAGTTTTTAAAAAAATCAAAACAGTTTGTCTGACAATCTAAAAGCGTGAAACCCAGGACCACAAACTTACACCCATCTATCTATCTATCTATCTATCTATCTATCTATCTATCTATGCATACACATATATACACACACATATATATATATGTACACATATGAACACATATATGCATACACATATATACATGTAAATAAATATATATATATACACACACATATAAACACATATATACCTATACATATATATATACACATACACACATATATATACACACCTATATACACAAACATACACATATATAGATATAGACATCCATACATGGACATCTGAACATACATACAATAATGAATATAAACACAAATACGCACACACATATATATATATATTTATATATATATACATACATACATACACACACACATATATATATATGCATATACACATGCAAGAGCATACATACATGTAAGACACAGACACACATACAAGTAAATGCATACATATACATACACATCAGGAAGTAAAGGAAATATCAATATGTCTACTAGTACAAAAGAACAGATGTACACTTATATATATATATACGTACACTAATACTTAGACATTAATTTGCCTAGATTTGATGGGTACCTTCATCCGACTCGGACGCTCCAACGAAATACCCCCTAGGTACACACTCCGGCACAGATCAACACAATAACACTCGGCAAGCACCCAACACAACACTGACCGCCAACCTATACGGCCATGAGGCATCTAATCCGACATCGATTATACCGCCAATACTCAACAGAGCCCAAACTAGTACATACCATCCGGCCAAAGCGCAACACGTTTCCCCATAGCACCGACTGTCAAATCAACACCAAATAACCATGATTCTCAAGGCCTGAGTCGCACACTGTTCTCGAACTCTTTATAATTCCCCAACTCCTTGAAAACCGATGTCGGTTAGAACACCCCACAACCATACAACCCGCTGACCAATATCGGTTCGAACGCCCGGCAAATATCAGCATGACACACCCAGTAAGTATCAACTACCACGCCCAACACAAACAAAAACATCCATCAAAAAGGCAGTTAAAGAGATTTTCTTTAATTTTTCAGTATTACAAACTGGATTTTAATGTTAATGCTTTACGAAAAATTAGAAATTATTAAATTTAGGGACAAGGCTAAACTGTTAAACCAGAGGAATGAGCTCACTGTTTATTGTAAACATAGTTCAGCATTTACATGACCTCTCATATCTGGCCCCTATCTAGCTTCTGTCTAGACATTTGTTACTAAGTGTATTTGAGTCAGTTAACCTCTGCCCTGCTATTCCCAAAAATTACTATAGGCTCCCACGTGACTATCCTCTGTTGCCTAGCTGAGACTAAGCTTAGTATATGTGTGTAGGTATGCGTGTGTGTTGATCTGCATTCGTAACACCTCCCAACGTAAACGAAAAAAAACTTTTTTTTCAACAATATATCCCAACGTCTTCTGAACAATTGTTCATTTTCCCTTTTTTTTTTCTGATTACATTATCAATATATATACCCACTTTTTCTTTTTTTTTCTAAAACAAAATATACACAAAAAAATTTCTTACAGCTTTGTCAACGTATACACATTTTTTTTTCAAGATATACATTCTTTTACCTAATCCTTTCCGAATTCGCTCTTTTTTAATATCTCGAAAATGTTTCCGCTATTTGATTTGCTGACCCAGCAATGTGTTTTATTTGGAGGTTAAATTCCTGCAATATTAAGCTCCAACTCTGTAACTTTCTGTTTTTGTTCCTCATGCGATCTATGAACGTTAACGGATTATGATCAGTATAAACAACTGTAGGAGAAAGAAAATTAGTTATATGAATTTCAAAATGGAGAACTGCTAATACTAATGCTAAAGCTTCCTTTTCTATTATTGAATAGGACTTTCGGAACTTATTTAACTTCTTGGAATAGAAGCTTATGGGATGTAGCTCTCTGTTTTCATCTTCTTGCATTAACACAGCTCCGATTCCCACATCACTGGCATCTACGTGCATCTGGAATGGCTTGTAGAAATCCGGGGCCTTTAACACTGGATTTGATTTTAACTTATTTTTGATAGTTTCTAATGCAACTTCACATTCCGTGGTACATATAAATTTGTGTCCCTTTCCTAACTCTTTGTCTCCCTTACTATTTTGCATATCATTAATAGCATTAACCAGTCAACTTAACAAGACAGAATGTGGTTATAAAATAGCTCAAAAGAAAATAAGCCATCTATTTTACATGGATTACTTAAAGTTGTATGCTAAGAACGATAAAGAGCTGAAAGGTCTTCTGCAAACTGTAAAATTTAGAGCCAGAAGAAGCTTATCAATACCTAGATGTAAATGAGAGTGAAAGAATTAACCATAAAAAATGATGAAATAGTGAGTAAAGAGTACTATAGAAGGCTACGATTCGTTTAAAAAAACTGAATTGAATTCTCAAAACAGAATTATGGCCATTAATAGCCTTGCAATCCCAATGGTTCAGTATAGTTTCAATATATTGAGCTGGACTCTAAACAACATAACCCGTAAAGAAGTTGGAAAATGTCTTATTCAGCTAGAATTTTCATACAAAACAACATCTATTGGATTACTAACATACATAAAAACAGCAAAGAATTGGATGATGCAATTAGTCAAACAACATGAAAACAGAAAGAAAAATATTCAATCATGAAAGAAGACAGTTAATACAAACAAGATTTACAGTTAGTAGATTCTGTAGAAAAGCAAAACAGAAGCCAAGAACCAACTATTGCGGCAAAAAATATGAAGAAGAAAGCCAAGAATAAAGCTCTTAAACAGATGAAACAACGCTGTCAAAACAAACCTCTGCATGGCCAATACCCAGAACGTGCCAATAAATGCAATGTTGATAAAGTTAATACTCATCGATGGTTACATACACATGGATTAAAGTCTGAAACTGAAAGCTTTATTCTTGCAGCGCAAGACCAAAGTCTTTTCACTAGGAACTTTCAGGCAAATATTATACATAATAATATGGATCCAAAATGCAGGTTCTGTGATAAATAGCAAGAAACAATAGACCATCTGATCTCAGGATGTTTTGTATTTTCCCCAAATGAATATAAAAATCGTCATTGGACAATGTGCAAACACTATGGAAAATATGTAAACAAGCACTGGTATGAACATCACCCAGCACCGGTTACAGAAATAGAAGATGTCACCATTCTATGGGATTCCACCATCTACACAGACAGAAAAATTGAAGAAAATAGACCGGGCATTATTGCTAAAAACCAGAAAGAAAATATTTGCCTATTAATTGATATGGCTTGTCCAGCGGATTGTAACATAGCAACCAAGGAATTCGAAAAACTGTCAAAATATAAAGACCTGGAAATTGAAATAAAAAAAATGTGGAAATTGAAAACAAGTATCGTGCCAGTGATAGTAGATGCACTTGGAAGATAAAAAATGGAACAAAACAATACATTGAAACAATCCCTGGAAACCCCAACTTAAGAGATATACAAAAATTGTCTTGTGAAGTACAGCCCACACATTAAGGAGAACTTTGTCTATGTAAAGCTACCGATGTTAGGGGAGATATGAAAAAACATGAAATGGAGCCATAACGACACACCACGACCTGCCTTAGGTCTTCCCGCAGACATGCTAGGTAGTGCGACCATAGCAGAAATTAAATTATGATGAAAAATGACGTAATAATAATAAATACATATATATATATATATGTGTGTGTGTGTGTGTGTGTGTGTGTGTGTGTGTGTGTGTGTGTGTGGTAATTATTAGTAGTATTATAATAATAGCATACTGAAACTCAGTAGCTATAAAGTTCCGGTGTTAAGACACCATCACTGCCTGATGATGGTGTTTTAACATCGAAACTCCAAGGCTATTGAGTTATAGCAATAATAATAATAATAATAATAATAATAATAATAATAGTTACCTAGTATCTATGTTCTACTATTGTATTGAGCACTTTTTAAAAATAAATAGCTAACTGTGGAATGTTCTTCCAGTACTAATAACCACTTATATTATTAATATATATATATATATATATATATATATATATAGAGAGAGAGAGAGAGAGAGAGAGAGAGAGAGAAAGAAGAAAGAAACCATGAGATAGATAGATAGATAGATAGATAGATAGATAGATAGATAGATAGATATGAACAGACTGGGATAGATATAAACAGACTCAAATAGATAGATAGATAGATAGATAGATAGATAGATATGAACAGACTGGGATATATATAAACAGACTCAAATAATTGTAGATAGATAGATAGATAGATAGATAGATAGATAGATAGATAGATAGATAGATAGATATGAACAGCTGAGATAGATAGATAGATAGATAGATAGATAGATAGATAGATAGATAGATAGGGATAGATATGAAACAGACTGGGAAATAGATATAAACAGACTCATAGATAGATAGATAGATAGATAGATAGATAGATAGATAGATAGATAGATAGATATGAACAGACTGGTCTAGATATAAATAGACTCAAATAGATAGATAGATAGATAGATAGATAGATAGATAGATAGATAGATAGATAGATAGATAGATAGATAGATATGAACAGACTGGGATAGATATAAACAGACTCAAATAGATAGATAGATAGATATGAACAGACTGGGATAGATATAAACAGACTCAAATAGATAGATAGATAGATATGAACAGACTGGGATAGATATAAACAGACTCAAATAGATAGATAGATAGATAGATAGATAGATAGATAGATAGATAGATAGATATGAACAGACTGGGATAGATATAAACAGACTCAAATAGATAGATAGATAGATAGATAGATAGATAGATATGAAAGATGGGATAGATAGATAGATAGATAGATAGATAGATAGAACAGACTGGGATAGATAGATAGATAGATAGATAGATAGATAGATAGATAGATAGATAGATAGATAGATATGAACAGACTGGGATAGATATAAACAGAGTCAGATAGATAGATAGATAGATAGATAGATAGATAGATAGATAGATAGATAGATAGATATGAACAGACTGGGATAGATATAAACAGACTCAAATAGATAGATAGATAGATAGATAGATAGATAGATAGATCGATCCATCCATGATTGTATTCTCTACAATATAATATAAAGACTTAGTAATTACATTCTTTCATCATGCGTGCTTGTGTTGCTATATTTGGTTCTTTTTTACTATGCCTCACTGGTTTTGTTTTTTTTAATATTTACTAAAAACTTGTCAGCCGATAGAATCGCTCCACCAGGTAATATTCGTTATACGATTTTTACAACCACAAGGCCTTATTGAATATTCTTGTATAGTTTTTATGGTATTCATACGCAAGGAAAGATTTTTTTTTTTAAATCTCAGTTGCACAGACTTTATAGACACGTTTTATTTAGTCTTTGTCATTTTTTTTGGCGGGAGGGGGTTCTTTCTCTTCGTTTCTCGTCTTTTTATCGGTTTGTTTTTCTTGCCCAAACTAAAACGGAAGTAATAATTAAGAAGCAAATAGCTCTCCAAGCTTACGAAAACGACGATATTCAATTATACTCTTTGACTTTCTTTAATCGAGTTTCCTTCCGTTGCCTATGGGAATTGGATCAGTAAAACATGCAGAAAGCAATTTGATTTTAGCTTGGCCATCTCCAAGTCAAAAAGGTGAAACGTATCGCTTTATACTGACTGAAAAAATATGCAACTTCAACTTAAGTTGGCGGAATAAAACAATTATCTGCTTTTGCGCAAGAATATAGAGCCAGTTTTGTTCAAGTAATTTTCTTTTACTTTTAGCCTGACTATTTTCTTTTAGGATTTATTTCTACCGTTCGCTAACAATTGTATTATAATTCTAAAAGGGTCGATTTGATTTTCCCTTTTATATTTTGCCGTCATCCAGTTCGATTTCTTTAGAAAATTTCATTCATTTCTATTGATTTATTTCTTCTCGATATTTTTGGAAATTTTCTTCTTTTACCTCTGAATTTTAATATTTAAAATTTATCCCGCATTTATTTCTGAATACTGTGGGATGTGCGTTGTAGTGCAGTGGATATCGGCTCGGAAGGAGAAATCGGGTAGCCGAGTTCGAAATCCAGTTGAATTCGTTGCATTCACTTACGCGCAAATACCCTTGGGAAATGTATTAATCCATCTCTTCCCTCCAGTTATGGGTTAAATAACAGGACAGATTGGGTTTCTACAGCCTTGGTTGGCAACCAATCTATCGCAGAAAGCAATGGCAACCTACTGCGGGATAATATTCTGCTCAGTCAGTCATGTCTCTTTCGAGACATGATCGCCCAATCATGTTTCCACGTATGGCACTTGACTGTTGTACTGCTACAGTCATTAACTGGGTACCTCAAAGATGTGTAATGGTTAGCGATCTTTTCTTGCTAGAACAATTTTGACTTTGTAGTGAGTTCGATTCGCACTTAGTGCACCATACTTACCTTGTCACATCTAAGTCAGTCAGTCAGTTAGCTGCCAGACGTGATACTCGCTTGGGTGATCATGTCTCTTTCGATCCATGACTGACGAAGCAGAAGATTTTCCCGCAGTAGGTTGCCATTTCTTTCTGCTATAGATTAGTTGCCAACCAAGGCTATAAAACCCAATCTGTCCTGCTTTTCAACCCATATCTGGTGTGAGAAGTGTTGGATTCATATTTTTCCCAAGGGTATTTGCGCGTAAGTGAATGCAACGAATTCAACTGGAATTCGAACTTAGCTCTCCGATTTCTCATTCCGGGTTGACATCTACGGTTTAAAATCGCTATTATTATTATTATTATTGTTGTTGTTGTTGTTGCTGTTGTTGCTGTTGTTGTTGCTGTTGTTGTTGTTGTTGTTATGGTGCCTCGTCTACATTGGAATGAACTCTTCCTCCTTCATAAATACTAACCTGGGAGTCAGTCGAGACGCAGTGTAACTTGACAGTTAGGACGGACACTTCTATCTGCTGACTAATCACACTTATTTTCTATATATGTTCTGTTATTCTAATATTCTAATATTCTAATATTCTAATACACTGGTTCCAACTCCCTTCTTTTCGTGACTTTCTTCCTGGCCCTTACAGGTCACAAAAGGTTTTTGAGTAACCAAAAAATGCTCGCCTTTAAATGTGTTAAACTCCAGTAATTTACTGGACTACTTGTTTTCTTAGACGTTAACGATCTGTTTTTACTAATATTTATCATCTAAATTTTCCTTCTTTCCTGTCTTATTCTTACAGTCATTCTTACTGATTCTCTTCTAATGATTCACATTCCCTTATTCCTCTTTTTATTTTATCTAATTCTTATTCTTATTCTTCTCTCATTTTCATCATTCTTATTCTTATTCTTTGCTTATTTTCAGCATTTTTATTCTTATTCTTATTCTTTTCTCATTTTCATCATTTTTATTTTATAAAAGGATGAAAATGAGAATAATTTTCTCATTTTTCTAATTTTTTATTCTTATTCTGTTCTCATTTTCATCATTCTTATTCTTATTCTTTTGTAATTTTCATCATTTTATTCTATTCTCATTTTCATTCTTCTTATTTTTATTCTTATTCATTTCTCATTTTCGTCATTTTTATTCTTATTCTTATTCTTTTCTCATTTTCATCATTTTTTATTGATACTCTATTCGTATTCTTAATCTTTACACATTTTCATCATTCTTCTTATTAGTTTTTCTTTTCTCATTCTCATCGTTCTTATTCTTATTCTATTCTCATTTTCATCCTTCTTATTCTTTTCCCATTTTCATCATTTTTATTCTGTTCTTTTCTCATTTTCATTATTCTTACTCTTATTTTTTTCTCATTTTCATTATTCTTATTCTATTCTTTTTCATTTTCATCCTTATTATTATTTTTTTCTTTTCTCATTTTTATCATTCTTAGTCTTATTCTTATTCACATTCTCATCGTTCTTATTCTTATTCTTTTCTCATTTTCATCATTCTTATTCTTATTTTTTCATTTTCATTATTCTTATTCTTATTCTTATTCCTTTATTATTTTCATCATTCTTATTCTTTTCTCATTTTCAGCATTCTTATTCTTATTCTTTTCTTATTTTCATCATTCTTCTTATTATTTTTTCATTTCTCATTTTTATCATTCTTATTCTTTTTTCATTTTTATTATTTTTATTCTTTTCACGTTTTCATCATTCTTATACTTATTCTATTCCTTTCTCATTTTCATCATTCTTATTCTTATTTTTTTCTTTTCCCATTTTTATCATTCTTATTCTTATTCTCATTTTCATCATTATTCTTGTTATTCTTTTCCCATTTTCATCATTATTATTCTATTCTTTTCTCATTTTCATCAATATTATTCTTAGTCTTTTCTTGTTTTCATCATTCTTATGCTTTTCTCATTTTCGTCATTCTTATTCTTTTCTCATTTTCATCATTCTTATTCTTATTCTTTTTCCTTTCTTATTTTCATCATTCTTATTCTTTTCTCGTTTTCATCATTTTTATTCTTATTTTTTTCTCATTTTCATCATTCTTATTCTTATTCATTTCTCATTTTCATTATTCTTATTTTTATTTTTTTCTCATTTTCATTATTCTTATTCTTTTTTTTTCTTATTTTCATCATTCTTATCATTGATGCTTATTTTATTCTTCTACTTTTGCATTAAAATTCCTATTTTTATGATCAACCTACTTACTTTAGCCATTTATTTTACAATCGTGTCGCGCCAAGCCAGGCATTATACTGTCACTGTTAAGCAGGACGTTACATAGGAGGTAAGTTCTAAGAAAAGTGGCAAGCTACAGAGGTTTCAGGAAGAGGGTAGGAGAAAAATGAGAATAGTGATGAGAGTGGAGCGGATGCAAGTTAGTGAGATAGGAGATGACTACTGACTTTACATTTGAATTCTTGAAGATTGTAGCTGTCGTGAAAGCAAGTAAAGGGGAGGGAATTCCACGGGCAGGAAATGCGAGACCTAGAGCAGAACTTGCGTTTACAATTTATTGGTTTCACAGTAAAGGGGTACCATCTTATTATTTTACTATGGGCACCCAAATAGAACGGGAAGAGATAATTTCATCTCGATCTCGTGTCTTTTGGTTTGATAAACTTGAAGATTTGTAGTTCGGTCATCCAAGCAGCAATACTTTAACTTAAAGAAATAAGTAAAAGGATTTTCGAAGATCAAATGGCAATAAAACCGGATGTTTGTCTCTATTAAGTCATGTGTGGGATCGGGGAGAGTTCTGGTTCGCCATTTGCAGGAGATGATCGTATCCGTCGCTCGGTTCCGAAGTCTTCATGTTATCCACAACGTCGGAATGTGAGATAGGCGAAGTGTTGGTAAGGGAAGGAGCTGACAAATAGAAGTAGAATTTATCCCTGGGAAGTGTTCTAACAGAAGACGGAAAGTGTGACACAGAGATCTGAAGGCGAATTGGCATTGGCGTTCCAGAAGTTAAGTATTAAAAGACAGGAAACTTTCATTAGAAACAAAGAAGAGAGTACTGGGTTGCTATTTTAGTAGAATACTGGACAATATCATCAAAGATGAAGGAAAAACTTGAAGCAGCTGAAAAGTGATTCTGCAGAATGATGCTGCGAATATCATGGATCGAGCATGTGAGTAATGATGAGGTTTTGGAAAGGATGGTAACAAAAGGAACATTAATATTAAGCATCAGGAAGAGACAACTAAAGTAATGTAATGAGGAAGGAGGGCTTGGAGAACCTAATACTAACAAGCCAGATGGAGGGAAAAAGAGACAAAGTAAAGCAGCGGATAAGAGATTTGAAGGGCCTGGGCAGGTGGATGTGTAGTGGACGATGGGTCCACTTACTAATTTATGTTTAATGAGTCGACTCGACGTAACATGGGGTCATGATTTAAAGCAGGTTTTAAGAAAGAACAAAAAGGCGAAAGTAACCAGAAAAACAATGTATTGACAAAGGTTACATGGGGTTGAGAGAGCATGCACAAGAAAGTGAAAAGGAAAGAGTCATTCCCCTTCGTCTGTTCGTAGAAACAAAATAAGATGTATGAAGTTTTTTCTCTAGCTGAAAGAAAGGTTTGTAACAATTGTTAAGATTATCGTAAAGAGTTCAAAGTTCAAATCCTTGATGAAGAAAGTCAGACAGAAGACAAAGTTCTGTGTCTGTGTGTGCGTTGAGTAGCGAGAGAGAGAGAGACTTACATGCGAATGTAGTAGCCTTAGGCAGTCTGTGGATTTCTACTGACGAAGGTTGGAAAAATGTGAATTTATGTGTAGAAAGTTGTTTTATGTAAGGTCCAGTTTGAAGGAAAGTTAGTGTTAATGTCGGTGAGAATAAAAATAAGAAAAATAAAAAATATTTGCGCCACTAATTGCTACCCGCAATTTTTGCTCTTGTCCCGGGACGAAATCCTAACTGACTACCACGTGATGTTCTTCGCTTTTATTGGCATCGTTTTGGCGGGAAACAAGTCATCACGTGGACGCCGCGTGACCATGCGTGTGTGTGGGGGGGGGGTGTCAATGTATGAAACCCCACAGATGACAGAATTGGGGTTGCGTGGTGTTACAGGAGAAAGTGTGCCAAGAGCCACCAGGAATAGGGAGACGTGAAAGGCCATGATCGCTTACGTCCTGAAAGGACAAGGCACATAGAAAAAGAAGATCACCTACCTACCCAATCGGGAAATCAGGCGAAGTTTCCTGCAGATAATATAAGTAACCGGGTTCGAGTTCTAAATTCTTGACTTGGCAAATTTCTTTCATCCACTACTTTGTGAGCATGAGGCACGCCATTCCCTAGCTTCTCGTGTAAACTACCGACGCCGAGAATCGGAATGGATGTTCACATTATTACTACTATTCATATTCTGTTAATTCTTATACTTTTCTTATTCTTGTCAATCTTGTCTTATTATTCCTAATTTTTTTATGTCATTTTTAACTTCTTCCTATTCTAATGTTCATAATTTTTACCTTATTATTTCCGTTCATTCCCGTTCGTATTAGCATCTTTTTAATCTTATTCTTATTCCTGTTCTTATTTTTATCATCTTTATCTTGTTATTCTCATTCTTATTATATTCGTTTTTATTATCCTATTCTCAATTCTGTTT
The DNA here is from genome assembly GCA_037127315.1 of Ascarosepion bandense. Taxonomy (NCBI): domain Eukaryota; kingdom Metazoa; phylum Mollusca; class Cephalopoda; order Sepiida; family Sepiidae; genus Ascarosepion; species Ascarosepion bandense. Next base: position 1,306,895 of record JBBBDQ010000172.1, read on the forward strand.
TTATTTTCATCATCTTAGCATTCTCATTGTTATTCTCGTCTTATTTTTGTTCCTATTCTTATTCGTATTTATTGCTATTCGTATTATTCCTATTCGTATTACCGTCGCTCTTTTTTATCACTCTTTTTCTATTCATATTCTCATCATTTTCACCCTTACTATTCGTATTGTTATCTTCATTATTCTTAACTCCTTATTATTGTTATTCTATCAATTTTTCTTGAAGAATACATTTGCCATTGGATCATTTCGCAAAGAAAATAAGATAATTTATCGTTACCCAGATAGATTATGTATTATTTAAACACATTACCGGAGAGTCTCTCGTTGAACAATGCTTGTTGCCGCCATTAGCTTTGGTCGTCTCTGCAAGCAACAGAGAGAGAGAGAGAGAGAGAGAGAGAGAGAGAGAGAGAGAGAGTGAGTACATCGTGTCTGTTCCTCACCCAACCACCCATTCTTGTGTCTGCTGGTGTCAAAACAAATCTCAACGAGAAGAAAGAGGAATGACAGATTTTGTTTTTGTTCTGCTTTTGAAAGAAATCAGAAAAGACAGAGTTTTGAACTTGGTTTCGTAATTCTTTTTTTTTTTTTTTGTCATGTCGCTACCAACTGCATCTGATCACTTTAAGAAATAATAATAATAATAATAATTATTATTATTATTATTATTATTATTATTATTATTATTATTGTTGTTGTTGTTGTAACATAGCAACCAAGGAATTCGAAAAACTGTCAAAATATAAAGACCTGGAAATTGAAATAGAAAAATAAATGAGGAAATTGAAAACAAGTATCGTGCCAGTGATAGTAGGTGTACTTGGAATGATAAAAAATGGAACAAAACGACACATTGAAAGAATCCCTGGAAACCCCAGCTTAAGAGATATACATAAAGATTGTCTTGTTGAGTACAGCTCACACACTAAGGAGAAAGTTGTCTACGTAATGCTAGAGATGTTAGAGGATACAGAAAAACATGAAATGGAGGCATAACAACAGACCACGACCTGACTTAGGTCTTCTCGCAGACTTGGTAGGTAGTGCGACCATAGCAGAAATCGAAATATGATAAAAAAAATGACAACATAATGATAACAATAACAATAATTGTGTATCTCTGTTCATGAACGGGTGTAGTGTAGGAGCATCATGGTCGGGTGTCGAGAAGATTGATTTTATAAGCTGGGAGTCACAACTAGAAAACACTCAATCGAAAATCCTCACAGCAGACTAGGTTACTCGACCTAAAGGTTTTTCTAACTAGGCCCCACCCTCAAGGTTATGCACTGGTTATACCAAAACCTCTCACTGTATTACGCACATTTGACTGTGATGAATATACCCGGTATACCCTTATCTGTCTAGGCTTCGTGATTGGTATATTTTAAGTCGTATATTTTTGTCCCAGCGTAACTTTGTTGGCGTGCTGGCCTGAACAACAACCACCGCCACCAACAAGAACAATAACAATAATAGTAATAATAATAATAATTTACATTACTTACAGTGTTCGAATTTATATTCACGACGTTTCGGCCGTTGTATGCCCCGACCTTCTTCAGGTTAGTGAAATTTTTTACTGAAACCTTTATTTCGATCACTGCAGTAGATTGTTCTCTGTGTTGTGTCCTCAAAGACACATATCCCAGTCGATAAAAGTGTTGCTTGGATCCAGTCCCTTGACCCAAAGTGTTGTGAGTTCAATGCCTGACTATAGCTGCAGCAAAAAAACAACTTAGAAAGAACCCAGTCATGGCTTTCAGACAATTTCTGCGATCACATCTGGCCCCCTAACTCCCCAGACTGCAACCCCCCTTGATTATTAAGTGAGGGGCGCAGTTGAGCAAGGGACCAATAAAACTTTTTTTTTAATCGTATCACCCCGAGCAAGGTGGTAACGCCACTGATGTGCAGGGGGCTACATAGCAGTAAAAAGATTAGATAGGAGGAGAGTAAAGAGAAAGACGAACCAGTTAGAAAGGAGCAAAAGAAGGTGTGATGACAGTTGCAAAAGTAGAGAGAAAGGAAAAAATATATATATGGTGGTGTAGAAAGAACTATAGTAAAGTGGTTAAGAGATGAGTATTGACATTGCATTTAAATTCCTGGAGGTTGTAGCCGTCAAGAAAGCAAGAATATGGAAGCGAGTTCCACAGGCGGGAAGTGCAAGAAAAGAAGCTGCAGGAGTAGAACTGTCGTCTGCATTTGGTTGATCTAACTGTGACTGGCTGAGACCCAGTTGCCAGTCTAGTTGCACGAGTAAACACCTGTTGCAGAGGCACCAGTTTGTAAAGCCAAAGATGAAATGAAGGCAAAGATTACGGCAACATTCACTAACATAAACAACGATACCTTCCAGAAGATATTCAGGAGATTTCGAAATCGTCTGGAGATCGGGTTTGAAGCCCCTGGCGATTTTATTGAATAAATTTATTCTTTATTATTTCTAAATAATTTTGTGCCATTTTGGTAAATATATCTGTTAGAATTTGAAATCAGTGTTATTTTCATTTTTGTGTAAGTTACACGACAGTTCATATGCCGTACCCTGAATACACAAACTTTATAGAACATCTAGGTTCATGCCTTATATACGATCTTCTTTCTATATGGGCCAAGTTTGTTTTTTTTTCAGATGTAATCATAGCTCTTCACAACTTCTTCTTAAGTAACAGCTGGTATTTTACTATCTCTCTTAGTACCCGACTTTACTATCCACAAACGCGTCAAAGTCGGTTCACTCTGTAGCGATTGATCATCTTTCCCAACATTATTTATCTTTCCTGCATATATATATATATATATATATATATATATACGAAAAAAAAATCGCAAGATCGCCAAGACCTACCGCGGTTTCGCACAACGGCTCGTCAGGGCAAAGGCAGACCAAGGACTAATCAAATAAATAGACACCTATTAAAGACTAACCCATTTGGAGAAGGGGGTGTTCGAAGGAAAAAAAAAAGGGGGGGGTCACATTAAGGTCCGGTACACTAAGCAAGAAATTTAGTTTTGTGGATTCTACAATTATTTAGTATTTCTGTTTTAGCGTTAATAAGTTTGTTGGCAGGTTCAAATTTAGCTATTGCTAGCTTCTCCTCGTCACATACCCTACAAAATTTATTGTTTTTGTTATCGTTAGGGCACTTTTTTATTATTTCCCATTTCAAAATGGGGTCCTTTTTAATTTTGGTTTTTATTTCCCATACATAGGTAGATAACGCTGTGCTATGCTTATACTTCTCGTTTTTAAAAGAAGTTTTATGGTTGTAAAACCTAATTTTAAAATTATCCCATGTATGTTTTAGGGCTTTTGTCATTTTCGTTAACGTAAACTTTAACTTTATAAACTACGTTATCCTGATTGCAATTACCTCTAATAGGGCAGTCCTTTTTAATTCTACAATTACACTTATGTTTATTAACGTTATTATTACTAGGGGCATTAATATTATCTTTCAATTTACTTTTATTGGTATTGTTAATTATTTTACCAATATTAGGTAAACAAGAATATATATATATATATATATATGTAGATTCTTGACAAAAACCAAACAAGAATTTGCAATGTTATCGGTCATCACCAGGCATCACTACTTCAGTCACATTTCCATCACCATAACTCCCTTCCATATTCTTGCTTTCCTGGCGGCTACAACCTCCAAGAATTTAAATGCAATGTCAATACCCATCTCTTATGGAATTGACTCCAGTTCTTTCTACACCACCCTGTATATTTTTTCCTTTCTCTCTATCTTTGCAACTGTCATCACACCTGTATTCCAATCCTTATCTTGCCCTTTCTCTGACACCCACTGTAACTGGTTAGTCTTTCTCTTTACTCTTATGTAGCCCCCTGCACATCAGTGGCGTTACCACCTTGTCTGGGGTGAAACGATAACAAAAAAACCTATCTTTGCTGTGCCGTCTCTATAAATATTTTCAGATAAATATTTTCAATTTGTTTTCCACTTTGGTATTTCGACTTCACAAATTTAATGCAGTACTAGAGTGGCAGTTAGGTCTCTTCATATCATTGTTAGAATTGCTAATTTTAACTAAAAGTTTTATGATAATAGGTTATTCTCCCGAATTTCTTGCTTGTAGCACTCTGTTTTCTTGCCGACTATGATCTTCAAACATTTAAAAGCAATGTAAGTCGTCGTCATTTGTCTTCTGGAACCCTGTTCTTTTACTGTCCTCTCTTTTTCTTTTACTTTGCTTGGAGTGAAATGATAAGAAAAGGAAATTACTTGCTGTTTCTCTTGATATGTATAAGTCACATGACTGTTAAATTCTCTAAGTCTTTTTTTCTTATAATGGATCACATTATACGTTCCAGAAATTTCAACTGGGTCATATTGTAAATATATGTGTCATTTTAGTTCTTATTTTCCTTAAAACATCATCATTACTCACATGTTCAGTCTATCGTATTCGCAGCATCCTTCTGCAGAGCCCTATCGCTATTGTTTCAAATCTCGTCTTCATATGTGAAAAGTTTGTCCAATGCTGATTTCAATGTAAGATTTCAAACATATGCACCGTAATGGGGGCGCTAGAGGGTGTCGTGAGTGATGTCATCGCGAGGTTCACTAGGGGATTTCGGGTCTTTCAACATCATACCCCCCTCACCGCGCCGACCCAACCAGACATGATCAGCCTTCGGCTCACCCTCGATAAGCGCTTTCAGACACTGGAAAATTACGTTTAGGCCCGGTACAAAACCCTGCAAATGCTTCCGATTGGCGACAGTCAGGGCCACTTTCCATTTAGAGGCGAGCCGCACATGAGCTCGTCCGAAACATTAATTTAGACGCAGAATTTCGGGGAATTTTAGCTAACAATTTGGAATCCAGGCACTCTCTCTTTTGATCCATAACCAATTAGCTGTTCTTTCTGCTGTTTTGGTTATGGACTTGAGTGTTTTTCTTTTTTTTTACTCCCACTATCGCAATATCTGTTAAGGCTTTGCATAAGGACCTTGCTGCAAATCCTCTAGTCCCCACTTCTATAGGAGTGCAGCTAGCCCTCCAGCCTTTAACCCTGCAACTCTCCAGCAGTTCGTCATATTTTAACTTCTTCCTTTCATGAGCTTCCTCTGCGTTTTCTTCCCAGGGGACCGTCAGTTCCCCAAGACTATCTTCTTCAATTTATGTGAGAAGAAAACTATATCTGGGCGAAGTTTTGTGATGGCAATTTGCTCTGGGAAAAGAGATTGTATATTACATTATGATACATTCAACACTCTGTCATTTATTTCTAATGATAGTTTTCTGCCTTTTAATATTTTGCTAAATTTCTGGAACTTTGTTTGCCACATCTATCTATATATAAAAGGCAAGTTGTCTGTCTGTCTGTCTGTCTGTCTGTCTGTCTGTCTGTCTGTCTGTCTGTCTGTCTGTCTGTCCTTTATACAAATCTACAATTTTTATCAGATTCTCACCAAACTTCACAGAAATATTCTTTAAGCTTCCGGCCAGGTCATGGGCTACTTATTTTTTTCCGATTCCTCCGACACCCGATAAGGGAAATCAATTTCCCGATATTCGATCAGGTCTGATCAAGATCAGGATTTCAGCCCTTTTATCGTGGCTCTTGCTGCAGAATTTGCTCTAACTTGGTAAAATTATAGTTTTTAGTTTCAAACATTAGTAGATCTTCTCAGACAACTCATTCGAAAATCGATAAACCTGATATTCTATCGAATCTGATCAAAAACCGATATTCAGCCATCAATATGGATCATCTTCTCCAATTTTACTCCCGATGGGTGACGATAAGTTTTAATCGGCTTAATTAGGTTTATTCATCGTTTTTGTTTGTAGCTTTAGGATAAATTTTAAAATCTAATTTTGTATTGTTGCGTATTATTAAGATGTCGAGGAGAGTTAGAGTATTTCTTATGTCAAATTTCTGTGTGAATTTAGTGGTAGATTCAACCTACTTATTGAGTTTCTTTATTATGGGATGTTTCCTCAATATGTTGAGCCATTTTGTGATAGGTATGTTGCTGTATAGTGATTTAATGTCTACAGTTCGCCTTAAACACGTTTCATATATTTGCGTTTCGAATTCTCTGGATGAAGTCACCAGAGGATCTGATATGTGTTGTGTTGATGCTTCCTAGGAACGGAGTTAAGACGTTAGGAATGGCTTTAGCTAACTTATGGGTTGCACTATTGATCCCGGACAGAATGGTTTTGATGGGTATGTCGGCTTTGGGCGTCTTGAGTGAGCCGTGCAGTTGTGGCGGGGTTAGGGTTAAGGTTAGGGTTAGTGGCAGGTTAGCATCCTATTTTATCTGGTTCAGAATTTGTTTCATGTGTTGTTAGTTTCTTAACTGTTTTGTTGAATCTTTGTGTATCTGTTTCTATTGCTTGTTCATTGGTTTTTGTGTAGGTGTCGTTATTTAGGAGAGATTCTCATTTTCCCATTATAACTCTTTCTATTTCTTAACTTAAATAACAACTGCACAGTCTACCTAGTTAAGAAACGCTTTCTTATTTTTAACTATATTTATTTCTGCTAAAAGGTAAGTAATTTTTCTTTCAAATTAGATTAAGTAAACGTTAATTTTTTTAATTTTACTTAAAGTAAAAGTATATTCTATTTTTTACAAGACCTTTAAAACGGGGAATTTAACTTTTGTTTAGAAAGACCTCAAAATGGCAGACATTATCGATTTGACAGAAAACAAAAATGTTTATTCCACTCAATGTAAGTTCGGTTTAAAAAAAAAAGTCCTGTTAAATTCCTTGTTCGTCTTTTGCCTGGTCATTGTCTAGTTGACTGCACCACCCCTCAGCCAAAAGATAAAATAATTCTTTTTCTCTACTGGCGGTAGTACGCGTGCGTTTGGGTTAGAATCAGCTTTGAAATATTCTTAAAAATAAGTTATAATTTTGCTTTGATTTTATTTTGTTTTATTTTTTGTGGCTAATTTAAAAATAGTTTCATGGTTATTTGAACGCGGGGTTCTTTATCTTTTTTCAAAGAAATTTCTTTGACCGGAGATTTAACTAAGTTAAAACTTAGTTACCTCACCACCGTTACCTTTTTTTTCTTCTTCAATTGGAGTAGATAGACTAAACTATCGCCCGGTTCACACTCCACCCACGTCTATTGAACATTTGTAGAAGTTCATCCCTTGTTCCCTGTTTAGGATGTGGTTTCCGGTTTTCTCTTTTCCAATCTTTTCACTTTTCTTCTTTTTTTTTTTGTTTTCAATTGGAGTAGATAGACTAAACTATCACCCGGTTCACACTCCACCCACTTCTATTGAACAGGTGTAGAGGCTCATCCCTTGTTCCCTGTTTAGGATGTGGTTTCCGGCTTTCTCTCTTCTAATCTTTTCACTCTTACGTAGCCCCCGGCACATCAGTGGCGTTACCGCCTTGCTCGGGGTGATATGATTAAAAAAAAATACATCAATGTATTATACTTATTGGGTAAATTTATTCATTTACCTTTAAATTAAAGCTTAAAAGCAGTCTTCAAAACAATTTTTAAAATTACCTTTAAACATTATTAGTGACTCAGTTAAGTACCATACGTCATACACGATCATGTTTCGAAAGAAAGATAACTAGCAGAATATTTTTCGGCGGACCTGAAGGAGACTACCACCACCTTTAAATTTGTTGTTTTTCATTTCTTTTAACTTTTTTCAGCGCAGTCTTATCGATTATTACATAAAATTTCTGATTATCGAAAAACATTTTGAAAAAATTTCAATATTTAAACAATTTTAGTGGGGGGCGCAGTTTCTCATACAACGTTATAGTAAATCGATCCTCCATTTTGGAAGCACTCGCTTCGAGGTTGCTTTGTTTTGTTTTGTTGCACTTGTTTTTGCTTTTTTCATCTTTTCTTCAGTTTTTACGATGGCATCGTCCTCGGAAACTCCAAGAATGGCTTTATTCAAAAAATTTCGAAAAGGATTCAGTTGTTGAATACGCGCAAGCAAAAAAATGTTAATTGCACAGGATCGATTTACTATATAAAGTTGTATGAAAAACTGAATCCCACCAAAACTGTTTAAATGTTGAAATTTTTACAATTTTTTCTTTTTTTTTTTTTTTTTGTCAATCGGAAAATTTAGGGTTTAATCAATAAGATTGCACTGAAAAAAGTAAAAAAAAAAAATGATAATCAACAAATTTCCAGGTGGTGATAATGTCGTACCGGCAAGTGGTTCCAAAATGGTGGATCGATTTACTATAACGTTGTATGAAAAACTGGGCCCCTCTAAAATTGTTTAAATATTAAACTTTTTCCAAATTTTTTTTTTTCTTTTTTTTTTTTTTGTCAATCGGAAAGTTAAGGGTATAATTGATAAGATTGCATTGAAAAAAGTAAAAAAAAAATGAAAAACAACAAATTTAAAGGTGGTGGTAGTCTCCTTCATTTTTCTGTGATAGCTTGCCATTAATTTCTGCAATAGACTTGGTTACCGACCAAGGCTATAGCTATTTAAGCTATAGCTGGAGAAAGAAGCGACAGATTGATACATTTGGCGTAAGTGAATGTAACGAATTCAACTGGAATTCGAATTTGGCTCAAACTCGTTTTTAACATTTTATATATATATATATTTATATATATATATATAGTCATCTGCAGACAGTCCTGTTTCGCTGTATCAGAGCTCATCAGTACGGCTAGACATCCGACTGCGTCTAGCATTGAAACCCGACTAATTTGACACCAGTTGGAGATTCTACCTCTATGCTATCGGCGCACCGAGGAGGAATGCAGATTTTAGCACATTTTATTAGAAATGTGGCCTCCCTTTGTCTCTTCTATAAATACTTTCATGGCTTCTGCTCACTGATGCCTCCTCAACAGGTGTTTACTAGTGCAACCAGACTGGCAACTGGGTCCCACCCATTCACAGTCAGGTTAGCCAAATGCAGACGACAATTCTACTCCTGCAGCTTCTTCTCTCGCACTTCCCGCCTGTGGAACTCGCTCCCGTATTCTTGCTTTCCTGACGGCTACAACCCCCAGAAATTTAAATGCAAAGTCAATACTCATCTACTAACCACTGGCCTCTAGTTCTCTCCCCTCCCCTGTATAACCTTCCCTTTCTCTCCACCTATGTATCTGTCATCGCACCTTCTTTCTCAGCTTTCTATTGTTCCTTTCTAACTAGTTTGTACTCCTCACTCTTTTCTAATTAATCTTTTTACATTTATGTAACCCCCTGCACATCAGTGGCGTTTCCGCCTTGCTCGGGGTGAAATGATTAAAAAAAAAAAACCTTGTCACGTGCCTGACGAAGTGCTAATAAGATAGTACCAAAACAAAACGTCTCTTGTTTTGCAATAAACTATGCTTTTATTATAAACTTACAATAAAAATATTACCATATATATTGTTCCACTAAGTATCGAGCGCTCTTAATAAAGTAAATCACTGCAAACAGCGGACTGTCAACTTCTGAGATTAAGATTTGAAGAGTGAAGAGATTCTCGACATGATGCAAAAGAGACAGAAAATGATGCCAAGACATGGAATAGAATATAGGAAGCTACACAAGGAAATAAAGAGTAAATGCAGACAGGCTAAAGAGGAATGGCTCAACAACAAATGTACAGAAGTGGAGAGATTGAGAAGGACTAATAAAGCAAATATGATAATAAAAGAACTGACAGGACAAAAATCTGCTCTTCAACAGGATGCATAAAATCCAAGGATGGAACGATCATATTGGAGAAATAGGAAATACTCTAGCCATAGGAAGAATATATAAAAGATCTTTTCCACGATAAGAGAGAGAGAGAGAGCAACCGATAATACACAAAGATGAAGACGAACAGGAAATATTTAAGTCCGAAGTGGAAGCTGCAATGGCCAAACTGAATAGAAACAAAGCAGCTGGACCAGACCATATTGTAATAGAGTTGCTGACAGCCCTGGACACATTCGAAGTAGAGAAAATTACAGAAATAATAAATGAAATTTATAACAGTAGTTTAATACGAGTCAACCTAAATAAGTCGATTTCCATAGCACTGCCTAAGAAGCCAGGTGTAAACGAGTGCAAACTCCACCGGACAATCAGTCTAATGAGCCACATTACAAAACTGATCGTCCGAATCCTGATGAAAAAAAGCGAGAAGCAGAATCAGGCCAGAGATAGGACAAGAACAATGCGGGTTCTTCAAAGATAATGGAAAAAGGAATGCCATATTTATGATTAGGACGCTATCTGAAAAGGTAAAACAAATGAAAAAGGATGTGTACCTCTGTTTTATGGATTAATATCCTATTAATATCTACCTTTTAAGAAGTAAGGATACTTAGTCTAACTTAACCCCAATTATTCCTGTATGTATGTATATATTTTTCACCGCATCTAAAATTTTCTTAAAAAATGTTTTAATAAATTTAATAAATTTTATTTTTAACTTAAATCTAGGTTTATAATTAATTAAATTAATTTAATTTAATTTAAAGAAATTATATGTCAGCTTTTTTCCACCAAATAATTATTTTTCTAAAAATCTTTTTTTTTTCTCATAAGTTCCTCCCATTTAAAGACGCTAGTTTTGTTAAAACGTCCCTAGCGTCTCTACGGAAATGAATTTTTTTCTTTTTTTTCTTTTCTTTATTTTTATTCCTTTTCTTTTTTCCTTTTTCTTTCCTTTTCTTTCCATTTTGTTTAGCCCACTTCCCCGTCTAACCACGCCCTATTTCTTCCTTTACTCCCCCGTCCCCTTTTTAGAGCTAGACAAAGCCAAATTTTTAAATTTTTCACTTACAACTCAATCTAAATGTAATGTTGTCCAAAATCTAAAAATAGACATCTATCTACTTATTAATCCCACCATTTCTAGTTTTTTCTGTGACGTAAATTTTTGAACTTCCGCCGGTAATATCTTATTTTATTTTGAGTATAAGTTGCCGATGAAATGTGAAATCTCTCTTAGGGATTTCATGTAGAAATGATCATACAACGGTTTTGAACTTCTTTTATTTCTTTTATTTTTTTATTTTATTTTATAATTGGCTCTGTAATTTAAATATTAATTACATTGAGCCCTCCACCAGGATCATTTTTGAATATTAAAATATTCATATTAATTAGGATCGAGTCTTTGGGATTTGCCTTCCTGCTTTTCCTTTTGGGTTAAAGTTTTTCAAAATATATATATTCCATTTTTAAACAAGTTATTCCGCTACCAAGGTTTCTACCATGAGTGGTGTTTTCAGGCGATTTTTGATTTTCCCGTTTATCGTTTTTCTTTTTAAGAACGTTCTTGTAACGGTGTTTTATTTGAACGCTCACATGGCATGGAATTTATGAACGCGCAATTTTAAAATTAAAACGAATTATGGCGTTTTCATTGATGGCTGTATGAACCTAAGAGGTATTTCTTAGTGTGGATGAATTTAGTCATAATTTCCGTTCTTTTATTTAACAGTTCGTTTTTATTTGGGAATATCATAATTTCTAATTTTTCTTCTTGGCACAATCTACATATTTTTCCACCGTTGTAAGGCTTGGCTTTTTTTACAATGCTTCACGTTATGTCTGGGTCTTTTCCATATTTTGATTTTAATTTCCACATGTGGCTAGCCAATTTGGTATAGTTTTTAATTTTTTCTAATTTGAATGTAGACCTGTTATTAAACCACCTGGTCTTAAAGGTGTCTTTGGTTGAGCCGAAATATATTTTATTTTGTCCATTTGAGTCATGTACCTTTGCTTTGTAAATTATTTCTTTGGTGTTGCAGAGACTTTGAAGTGGACATTTCTTTTTGTCCCTGAAGTTGCATTCTTTGTTAGTAGTTTTGTTTTGTACGATACGATGCTATTTAAGTTTCTGGAATACAAATGTGTACTGGTCTAACCATATTATGACCAAAAACTAAGTATTAAACAATTATATATATATATATATATATATATATATATATATATATATATATATATATATATATAATACTTTTAGGAAAACGCAAAAAAGATCTTATAAAAATATGCAAACATTCAGCTAGGAAAGGGGAAATCATTGACCCTACAATCCATGTTACGAATATCGCAGAGTATATCCTCCCCCACCAATGCAAGTGTCGTTAGCCACGGTAAAAAGTTACATTGGTAAACTTTTCAAAAATTACGATCAGTACTAAGTTCGGAATAACGTAGCGAGTTGAGTGCAACAGAAAAACGTCCCTGTCACACTGATTACATGAAAACTCACCAGCTGAACAAACTTTACAAAGCAGGCCAGTTGTTATGTTAGCTGCCTTTAAGATTTCCTTTAATGATAAAATAAAGAAAATCTTAAAGACAAGTAAAATACTTAAAAGGAAACGCCAACCCCAAAATTTAAAAATATACTAACCACATCAAAATTCGATCAACACACAACACAGGGGGTCACAAAATGCAACAAAAAAATATGGAGTATGCAACAAAATAATAAAAAAAAATCACTTCAAGTTCGAAAACATATCTACATTCGACAAAAAAAACATATCTGAGCTGCAATTCTAAAAACGTAATTTATGCTTTAAAATGCGATGAATGCGCAAAAATATACGTGGGGATGACACAGGGGCTGAATAAAAGAGTAGCCCTGCACAGAAGTAACATTAAACTAGCCAATAACAGGAAATTGTACGTCTCCCAACATTTACATGAATGCAATGGAGGTAAATTCCAAATAATGACTATCTACCAAAATGCAAATTATGACACGCTCATGACGCAGGAAGAAATACAAACCTTCCCTTAACAAAACCACATGAAAAACATAAGACACACACACACACGAAATACAAACGCGATAAACACACACATTCACACACTTCAAATAGTATTAAAAAAATGAAATAAAATGAACTAGATAACCTGTAGAGTAGAATTGAATCAAAATCGCTGATTTTTTAAACAATTTTAAAGTATAAAGATGAAATCAAATTTCGCAAGTCAGGGAAAAACATTTTATAGCCAACGAAGGTGACGAGAGAGATGTAACGTTCTAGCGTGGAAAAAAAAAAAAAAAAAAAACATGCTCGCACGCATATGACCTTTCTGGCGTGCTCACCACTTGACTTATCTATTTATACACGATACCTTGGATATCAGTAAAACAAATGGATCTTGATATATGAAATCACAAGTTTATTCGCCTGAAGAGAGTCAACTTTAGACTCAAAACACGTGTTGCGACACAAATATCATTATGGACACTTAATATATCATACAAAAAGCAAGCAATATTAATAATAACAGCAATAAATCTACACTTTAAACAAAACGTTCACGGCTTCTTGTACTTTTTTCTTATATATATATTTGGGATCAACAATGAATTAACTAATTTATAATCATTATCTAGAACATTAATATGTATTAAATATATATTATTAACGTAATAATAGGGAAAACATAATTATAATATTGATTTTTATGAAATAAAATATATTAATATAATATGTAATATAAAATATAGCGATATAGAGAACAATGCTATAATGTAATGAATTATGTAAAATAATATATAGAAATATCATTAAATTATTTACTATTAGCAGACACAAATTTATGGAGTATAGATTTGTAGAAAGATGCAGAAGTTATGTAATGTTTTAAACTGGTGTTTATAGTTAAGAGTAATGCTCTTAGTATGTTTTCAAAGTACTTTCTCCTTAAAGCTTACGTTCTTTTTTTATTAAACTAGCATTAAGAAAATTAAAATTGTGCTTTAAGTCGTTTCGATGTAATACAAGGGTTGGAACATTTGTCTAAATGTAAGTTTCTTTTGTGTTCATAAATCCATGTTTTTAGATTTTGTGATATCTCCCCTGCGTATACGTTTTTGCATTGTCGACCCTTGATTTTATAAATCCCGGCTTTTAAATTGGCATTTGGTATCTTTTTTCATCCTGATTTTATCACCTATATTCTTGGCAGTATGGGCAACGATTCTAGTGTTTTCAGTTACGTGCTATACGTGATACACGCTTGGGTGATCATGTCTCGAAAGAGACATGACTGCCTGGACAGAAGATTATCCCGCAGTAGGTTGCCATTGCTTTCTGCGGTAGAACCCAATCTGTCTTGTTATTTAAACCATAACTAGAGAGAAGAGACGGATTAATACTTTTCCCAAGGGTATTTGCGCGTAAGTGAATGCAAGGAATTCAACTGGAATTCGAACTCGCCTCCCCGACTTGACGCTCCGAATCGATATCCACTACATTACAACGGACAACTAGTGTTTTAGATCGCTAATTTATTTGTCAGTTCATTTGAAAGGGTGTTGCAAGGTAGTATTAGAAAAATTGAGTAAAAAAACGAATATCCCTCTAAAAAACAACACAAATTTCAAAATATTACCTTCCAACTCACACACACACACACACACGCGCGCGCGCGCGCGCGCGTGTGTGTTCCATTAAAAATGACAGATATTATATTAAGATTTTTATATAATTTTTAATTTATATTCATTTTAATTTTTTTCTACATGAAAAAGAAAATTAAAAATAATGGATATATTATTAATAAAAAGGAGAAATCCTACACTTAATAGCATAAATTACGAACATGGTAACAATGTGCTTACCGTTTTCGCAACTTAGCAGACATATAACACGATATACGTAAACTTCACTCTTGTTTATTTATAAGTAAAACAAAATTCATTCTTGACGAAATGATATAGACGAAAGCGTTCAGAAGTACAAAATCTTTGGGCAATTCTTTTATAATTTGAGTTCTGAAAAGAAAATCACAAAAAATTGTATAAAAACTTAATGATAATACCTTGTCTGTCAATTTTAATGAAGCCTGCATAAAATAGAGATTGTAGACCAAATATACAATATATATATATATATATATATATATATATATAATTATGAATTAAGGTACATTGCGACACGAAATTTCTATGTTTCGAGATAGAATCTCGTCATCAGGCAATGTTGGATTTTGGTTGTGAAAATGATCATTTTCACAACCAACAACCAACATTGAAATTACCGTGTCGCTATGTACTTTTAATTCATAATTATATGACTATATTAAGCTCTACATTATTAATTGAGCACTGTTTATAAAAAGATAAATGCCAGGAAACTCAAAATCGTAAAACCTTTGGTCCTCTTTACCTGGATATATATATATATATATATATATCCGAGTGAGTACAGAACGAAGAAGAAATAATTTTTTCCAAGCAGAGTTTTCCTGAAGATTCGTATTCAGGACAGATCCATTTAAGGGAGAAATGGTTCATGCCACAATTACCAAAAAGAAAACACGATTATTGTCAAATGGAAAAAGAAAAAAGAAAGATAGAAAAAATATGGAACACAAAGACGGTGAAAAAGAAAAAACAAAACGTTACAATGAATAAAAGAGAAACAAAAAAATACTTCTGACTAGAATTTTCCATTACGACCATTTTAAAACTGAGTGTTTTTGATAGAGACATTTTCCAAGCGAATATCTCCCAATATTCTTCTTCTGATACGAAAATTCTTTTCGACGAAATTGATTCGACTTGTTAATTATTAAGAATAACAAAAGAAAATTCTGTCTTGGCCTGAAATGTCATCTGCAGACGATTAAATTGTTACCGTCTTTGTGTTCACGCCCAGCGCCGGTGAAATGGCGTTGGAGTTTATCCGCATATTCTAAAGCGGGTTGAGATGGATCTATTGCGAATTGGGTAATTATGATCGACTTCAGATTCTTGTAACATTCCTCGTTTGTTATCGGCAGACTTGCCATGACGTCACCCGACTAAAATCATTTAATTATAATGCAAAAGGCGTATTTTAAAACCCTAAACTCCTCAGCATTTTATCAAATTTAATTCTTTATTTTTTCCGCTACAAACAGTCTGCTTTTGTCAGGAAAGCAAACAGTGAATTTAATAACATTATCTTGTTAAAGAAGTTGTGCTATGAATTATTCGTATTATTGGTTTCATGTTTAAAATATCCCTATCAAAATTCTGAAAGTGAGTTTCGAATATATCAATTCACTTACCAGTTCCACTCAATGACGATTACTATGTTTCAAAATAAATGGTTGTCTCAATGAACTTGATTCAACTGGAAAGCAAACTGATTTTCATTGTAGACCATCAGAACTCAAAAGCCATGAAAGTTATGTCCTTTTTCTACTTTCATTGTAAATAAAAGTAAAATTTAATGCGGCCTACCTTGTGGCAGAAATAGTTATTCATCCCCCCCCTAATAGTGGTAAAGTTCGGTATTCGAGTCCAATTAAAAGCCAGAAACTCGAATTCAAATTTTCCAAAAAAGCCCTCTCCACATTGAAAATTCTTCTCCTTTCATATACTGTGTCTCTAATACGATAGACATCACGACTCTCCACAGCTTCCTATTCTTTGTAACTCGAACGTCTGAGCTTTACTGTTCTTCGCGGCTTCTGTTCTGCCATCCGTTTGCTCAAGCTATTTAGGTAAGTTGCTAGACGCTTCCCTCATCATTTTAATCCAAGCAAGGTGATAAAGCCACTAAGACGCAAGACGTCACTGAAAGTGAAACAAGAATGAGAAGACTTTATGGAAAGAGATTGACGCTACATTTAAATTTTTGAAGATTGCTGTGAGAGAAGCAAGAAACCGGAAGGAGAGTTCCACAGGCGAGAAGTCCGAGAAAATAAATTATTAAAATAGAACTTACGGTTGCATCTCGCTCGTTCAATAGTAAGACAGTGAGACCTAGTTGGCAATCTTGTAACACGCTTAAATCCATGCAAGAAAGGAAGTTCATCATAACAATTGCCATAAAAATATTTGTAGAAAAAAAACAGAAAGAAAACAAGCCACGGCGTTAAGAAAATGACAAAAGTCGAGTTGTTAGGTTTTCTGCCTTCAATATGTCGCGTGAGTGTTAAATACTCCAACACTCTTTGTTCAATGTTCCACAGATTTCAACTACCTCTTTCTGATTCTAAACACGTGTCAATAATGTTTTTATTTTTCTCGTTGTTCACATGTTCTGTCCATGACATTTCCAGCATCCTTCTGTAGAACAATATTTCTGTTGCTTCAAGTTTTCTCTTCATCCGCCATATCGGAGAATATTACATAGCAATCCACAATTCTTTCCTTCTTTCTTACAAAATTTTCCTGTTTCTTAATACTTTTCTAGGGTTTTCGAAGGCGCCTTTCGTGATTCTAATGTACCTTCAGACTTCCTTGTTAGTCCTGGATATGACGATAAACTATATCCGGCTGGGAGTTTTGAGGGCATGTAATCCTCTCTTAATTGCCGTTGTTCCCAGGTTCACCCTGACCCAGCATGGTAACACCTGTTAGGGTTCCACCTAGAGGGAAATAGGGAATCCTCAAACAAAAACAAAACAGAATGAAAGTGTTAAAATACAAGGAATATTTTTTATAATATAAAAAATAAACAGTAATACATATTTATAGTAAAATTACCAACAATATACACTACCGGCCATAATTATTAGTCGACCCAAGGTTTTTAAAAGAAATTATGTATTTCATACTTTTTTTAGTATTTATTTCCAAGTGGATAATTCTAAATGAAAATAGAATGGTTCTTTTGTTATTATTACTTTGCAAAATTTTACAAGCCAAGGAAGCAAAGGTGAACTCATCCGAATCACCCTAAATTTTTTTCATTCTTTCATTGATGAAACTGAAATATAGGTAATTATTAAATATTTATAAATTCTTTTGATGCACATGTTAGAACCATTCTATTTTTTTTTTTTTTTACAATTATTCACTTGGCAACAAATACTAAAAAGTAGTAGTATAAATACCTCATTTTTTTAAACATTGGGGTTGCCTAATAATTATGGGCGGTAGTGTACTTTTAAAACAAAATGAATACCAATAATTTCTACGGTAGACTGGTCACAGCCAAAGCTATAGAACCCAACCTGTTCTGTTTTTAACCCATAACTGGAGGGAAGAAACGGATTAATACCTTTCCCAAGGATATTTGCGCGTAAGTGAATCCAAGGAATTCAACCAGATTTCGAATCTACTGCGGAATAATCTTCTACCCAGTCAGTCATGTCTCTTTCGAGACGTGATCATCCAAGCGTGTATCACGTATGGCACTTAACTGACCGACTGACTACGAATACATTTTAAAGTAGAATTACAATATATTTTATAGTAAAATGACGAACAATCCATTTTGTCGTTGAAAACATATAATTGCGTTCAAAAATATACAGGTGAATCATAAAATCATGTTCAGAAAATTAAATTCCGGTATTAAATAACCTATAAAAAAGTTTATGTGCAGTTAAACACTTCCCTGTCACAGTTTTCATCGTTTGTTATAAGATTTTTCAGTTAAATGTCATTACTTGCTTTATTTTCACGTCTTCCATCCTTAGCTTGCATCTGCCTCTCGTGTTAACCAAACATTCTGTCTTCTAAAAGAAGGATTAACGGAAGAAAATTACCTCATTTCTTCCAATTTCGTCTTATGCTTTGCTAAGTACATATGGAAAATACCTTCTCATAATCATGTCTGCTGCAATCTTTGGCATAGAGGTTATGGCTATTTTTGCAATTCTTTAATTGTACGTTCGATCTTCAGAGTACCGCAAATAGATTTTTTTTTCCTTTTTTGCATTTCGTTCCAAGAAATATTGAGTTGTATGGCAATTCAGTTAAGTGCCATACGTGATACACGCTTGGGCGATCATGTCTCGAAAGATACATGACTGACTGGGCAGAAGATTATCCCACAGTAGGTTGCCATTGCTTTCTGCGGTAGACTGGTTGCCAACCAAGGCTATATAACCCAATCTGTCCTGTTATTTAACCCATAACTGGAGGGAAGAGACGATTATTACCTTCCCCAAAGGTATTTGCGCGTAAGTGAATGCAAGGAATTCGGTTGGAATTTGATCTCGGCTCCCCGATTCTTCGTTCCGAGTCGATATCCACTGCACCACAATGGCAATTACACGACTCGTAATGTGGCGGCTCTTTTCTATTCGTTCTGCTTTTCTGCTTACGAAATGCAGATTTGTACCGACATTGTTTTTGTTAAACATCAAATAAGAAATGGCACCAACGGACGCAAATCCTTAATTAGATTAAAATTCGATTAGACGGAATTCAGGCGTGAATTTTCACCGTGTTAATCGATTAACATTTTTATTCCTTAAATTTTTTCCTGTTTTATATTGTCAACCAATTCCTTTAAGAACAGAATGAATTCAGTAATTGCCTCAAGAATTTAACACAATTCAGTAAGTCCTGACGAAATTCTGGAAGAGATTTCCATTTCAATTAGTCCCTCTATACTTGTTTGATCTGACCTTCTACGCTACGGGGATTTTCAAGAATTCAAATCAAACATTTTTGTAAAGACTAAAAAAAAAATCACCGTTTTTCTCAACAAAGCAAAACATGCCGATGTTGACACAGACAATCAGAACAAATGAGTAGCATCAGAATATTTATTATTTCTGTTGTATACACATTTCCTTTTGGGTCCCAATTAGAGACCTAAGGTCAGAAATGATTCGTGATGTTTTCCACAGATCATTTTTGTAAAACAGAAAGCCTAAGATCATACACATCACAACGATAAAACTCTTTGTAAGTTTTGAGCTGTACTCGTTTTTTAATCATTTCACCCCAAGCAAGGCATTCCACTGCCACTATTGCGCATGGGGTTATATAGGGGAACGTAAAGAGAAAGGGTGTTTAGATATAGGAAATGTCAGGAGGAGGGTGATAGATGGGTAATGATACTGAGGCTGAGGTTTGGGTAGATGGGAAGAGTGTTTGAAAGAATGGATGAGAGTTAGTGCGTTAGGAGGTGTCTATTGACGTTACATTTAAACTCTTGGAAATTGTAGCCGTCGGGGAAGCAATCATGTGGAAGGGAATTCCACAGTCGGGAAGTGCGAGAAAACAAGCTGTTGGAGTAGAAAGGGCGGTTACATTTTATCGGTTTCACTGTAAAAGGGTGGGACCTAGTTGCTAATCTAGTATCTCGTGCAAATTCGTACCTAAGGGGCACCAGTGATCTAAATTCATCGGAGCAGAAGCCGTGAAAGTATTTATAGAAGAGACACAGGGAAGCCACGTCGCGCCGGTGAGAGAGAGAGAGAGAGAGAGAGAGAGAGAGAGAGAGAGAGAGACTGCAGCCGGTCTGCCAAGTCGGTAGCGATCACATTACAGACTCTCCGTTGTATTTTGTCAAGAACTCCGAGGAAAATAGCAGAGGCACCCGACCAGATGTGGCAGCAGTATTCAATGCACGGGCGGATGGTAGATTTATATATGTGTAGGATAGATTCAGACGGAAAAAACTTCCGGGCCATGCATGGAGAACCGACTTTCATAGCAGCGGATTTAGCAATGGATTCGATATAGTCATTTCACTTGAGGTCCGCTGAAAGTGTGAAACCAAGGAGGCGTAGTGTTGTACTCTATGGGAAGCAAGCCTGATCCATGCTAATGGGAGGTAGGTGCGATTATATTTATTTTGTATTACTTTAAGGCTTAGACTATCAATGAGTCTATTGTAACCTTTTCCAATCAGTCCTAAAGATCTAACTACAGTTATTATTATTAATATTATCAATATTAAATCTTCTGTTTTACGGGCTGCGGATATCATGGATCGAGCATGTGAGCAATGAGGAGGTTTTGGAAAGAATGGAAACGGAAAGGAAATTAATAATGAGAATCAGGAAGAGACAACTAACATTCCTGGGACATGCAATGTGGAAGGAGGACTTGGAGAACCTGATACTAAGAGGTTACATAGATGGGAAAAGAGACAGGGGAATGTAGTGGATAACATATTTGAAGGGCTTGAGCTGGCGGATGACAGAACAGAGTTGCATGCTGTAACAAGCGAAAGCGTTCTAAAAGCTACCAGGGATAGGGAGAGGTGGAAAGCAACGATCGTCTAAATCCTGAAAGGACAAGGCACATAGAAGAAGAAGAAGAAGAAGAAGATTGTCGCTATAATCATTTTTCTTTTAATCCTTTTCTTTTGATTTGATTTTCTTTGAGCGAAAAAGAAAACTTCAGATCTTACACATTTTACATATGAGTCTTTATTGGGAGAAAACCGCCTGCATATGGACAGGTAATGAATTCAGCTGATATACAAAGATAGAAAGGGGCGTAAGACAAGGATGTGTGTTTTCACCAGATCTGTTCAACTTGGACAGCGAGAATATTTTGAGGACTCTAGAAGTTATGCCTGGATTCGTCATTGTCGGCCACAATTTAAACAACCGCAGATGATACAATGTTGATAGCAGACATAGAAAGGAAACTACAAGACCTCCTACAGAAGGTAGCTGAAGAGAGTGACAAGAAAGGACTACAAATAAACTGCAAGAAAACAGAATGTTTGGTCATCAGTAAAAAGGGCATCTCCATATGCCAAATACAAGTCAGGGATACTAAATTCAAGCAGGTACAAAAATTTAAATACCTGGGAAATGTTATAACAGAAGACAGAAAGTGCAACACAGAGATCCGAAGGCGAATTGGCATGGCGAAAGAAGCATTCCAGAAGTTGAGTAAAGTATTAAGAAACAGGACAATTTCGCTAGAAACAAAGAATACAATACTGGATTGCCATCTGATGTCAGTTCTTCAATGTGGCAGTGAATGCTGAACAATATCATCAAAGAAGAAAGAAAAACTTGAAACAACTGAAATTTTATTTTACAGAAGGATGCTGCGAATATCATGGATCGAACATGTGTGCAATGACGAGGTTTTGGAAATGATGGAAACGAAAAGGAAATTAATACTGAGCATCAGGAAGAGACAGCTAAAGTTCCTGAGATATGCAATGAGGAAGGCGGGCCTGGAAAACCTGATACTAACAGGCCAGATACAGGGAAAAAGAGACAGAGGAAAGCAGCGGATAACATTTGAAGGACCTCATCAGGTGGATGGTGGAACGAGTGTTGCATGGTGTAACAGGAGAAGGCGTGTTAAGAGCCACTAGGGACAAGCAGACGTGGAAAATCATGATAGCCTACGTCCTGAAAAGACAGGGCACGAAGAAGAAGAAGAAGAAGAAGAAGAAGAAGAAGAAGAAGAAGAAGAAGAAGAAGATAAATGATTAATCATGCGTAAATGTTCCTCAACACACTTTTTTTCCGTTAATCATCTGAAAACCATAAATGAAAGACACATAAGTGATTTAAAATAATTGTAATGGTAAAACACTACTTGGGATGCATAACAATTAGGCTGCAAATTAATACGCCCGTCATAACAATCAGCTAAAAAGTAGTCACCAGTGAAAGGACATGCAGGTATATATTTGGCGAATAAGACAACGACGGTCCTGTTTAAGATTACAGAACTGCTTTCTCCGGACTATGTCTTCAAGGAGTAAAAGATTAACCAATAGGATATGTTAAAACTATAAATAATAATGATAAAGATAACCTTTATCATTCGCACCCAACCAGCACGGCATTGGCTTAATGTTGACATAAAAGGAGTGTGTAAATTTTTAGAGGAATTCTTAAAGAAATATTATGACCAGAATAATTGATGAAACCAGATGATTAGCAGAAGAATGAAAGATTCACAACATTGCAGTTGGTGCGACTAGCTTATGAATTGGTAGAGTGTATCAATGCCTAGAAAAACATATTCCAAAAAACGGCAGCTAATTATGAAGTAAAAAAGGAAGAATATGTTTCCTGAATATGTCTTGCTTAAATGGGTAGGTGTTATATATGCTAGTCTGTCTTTTAAGCTGTCTAATACTGTATTTCTATTAAGCTAGAAAGGGTATATCGCTTACATTTCATAAACAAAATAACTATTCCAGTTCCGGTAAGACTGGTATCGACTTACATTTTTAGCTACAGTCAACTTTGTCACTTTTTCAAAAACAACCACAGAATGTAAAAATTCGTGTAAAAATGACGCACAAAAGATGTTTACGAATGCTAAATAGATGTTATGAAGCTTGTCTGTAGTTCAATTTACCTTTAGTTCGGTTTATCTACAGTGTTTCGACAAACATCTAAATGTAGAAGAACATTTTCGTTTCTATTTCGTTAGAGACTTTAAACCCCAAAATGGCAGCGATATTTACTATAAAGGCATTTCTTTTAAAGTTCATTTGATTATCTAAACTTATTTATAAATGGTACTTTCTCTGTGTGTGTCTGTGTGTGTCTGTGTATGTGTGTGTGTGTGTGTCCGTTACCTATAGACTTCGAAACGGCTGAACCGATTTTCTTGAAAATTTACACAGTTGTACTATAAGGGTCTGCAAGTGTTCTTAGCTAGGTTTTGTGTCGAGGTACCCCCGATAAATATCGAAAATCGATAATCGAAAAAATCGGGTTATAGAAGGAGTGGTCCAATTTTAATCAAATTTGATACACTCATAGACAAAGACATAAGAAACGATATTCAGAAGTTTCAAGGTTGCAGTTCTTATAATAGTGCAGAAAATTGATAATATATATATATATATATATATATATATATATATATATATATATATATATATATATATAAAAGGCAAGATGTTTGTGTGTGTCTGTTTATCTGCTTATATGTCTGTATTTTTTTCAGACCTTTTATTTTAGGTTTTGATTCGTGTTTGGCTCTAAGTAGGTATAATTGTAGTTCTTAGTCTCAGCCATGATACCATTTACTCAGAGGACTTATTTAGCCTACAAAATTCAGTTTACGACGACAAAAACCTATTTGATATCGATAGCAGGAAATCAAAATTAGACTTACGTCCATTCATTTTTCTTTCAGTCTACGGTTTCGCTTTAACTGGAAACAACTATTGCTTTTTAGTCTTTCGTGCTAACGTCCAAAGAGTCTGAGCTCCAGGACCATGGATTAGTTTTAAAGCTTTCATTACATCCGAGCAACACCAGGCTATACTGTTAGTGTACAATATTATAGAAGAGGTTCGCACTTTATATTTGAAAAGTATCTATTTGTATTCTTCCTATTAGCATTTATAAAGCAGCAGCTCATCTAAGAAGAAGAATTTCATAAAATTGGGTGTAGGAAAATTGTATTGCGGAGTATTTTATTTAAAAAAATATCTGTGTTGAGCATCAACATTCGAAATAATCCTAAAAATTGTAACACCATTGATCTAATTCATTTTATCACTTTTATTACTGTCTCAACTCTTCGGCCGATTTCTTCTGAAACCTTCTTCAACTGAACAATTTATACGGAAAGAAATTTCTCAGGATTCCTAACAAGAAAACAACAGATAACGGAAATAGTGTGAACTATATCATGTTCTCTAAAGTCGCGAACGATCATGGCTCTTCACAATTTTCTCTCTTTTGTTGATCTGAGTAACACTTATCCCTTTGTGATCCATTTACCAGGACTCGATAAGTTACTTACTCCCACTTTTCCCTGCTTCTCTAGCCTTCATTATGCCCTTAGCGTGCTAATTTCTCCACGCTTTCTTTCCTTACAAATGTTATTCCAGAAGTTTCAGTTGTCTCATCTCGATTCCTAGTAGCAGTTTTGTTATAGTCCTATTCTCTTTAAAACTTCCTCATTACTCACATTTTCTGTCCATGATATTTCAGTATTCAGCGTTAAGTCGCTTTAAATAATCTCTAAAGATTTTATTCCTGTTCTACCATCCAATAACACAAACTCGCTAAATTACTCGATGTTTCTCCTACTTCTATTGACTTTAATATACCCTTTGAGCGTTAAATTCTCTAAGTCTTCTTTCCTCATTATATATATATATATATATATATATATATAATTAAATTCTTTTTTATTTGTTTTTTATCTGAAGTTTTGGAATGAATATCATTAGGTACATTATTTACATCCGGACTAATATCCTCATCTTTGAAATAAGAAAAAAAAGAAGAAATAATCAACCTGACACAAATAAAAGATGCATATTTTTTAACTTAATAAACAAATACAGAAGTTGAGAAAATCGGCAGACAATTGCTGATACCTCCTAACGAGTGAAACTTACGAATTAAAAAAAAAGGTCCTCTACGAAACACTAGAGTCAGGGTGTTGAATATAACTATATATATATATATATATATATCCGCAGACAGATCTGTTTCGCTGTATCACAGCTCATCAGTGCGGTTAGACAACGGATTGCGTTTTACCCAGGTTTGAAAACCGACCGAATTGGCGTTAGTCAGCGATTCTACCTCTGAGCTATGGATGCTCGGTAGAAGGAGGCAGACTTTTTAGCGTGTATATTATCATTATACAAGCCCAATAGCTGAGAGTATATATAATTCTTACAACGTCCAAAACATTAATTTAAAACAGTGCTCGATATATAATATATAGAGTTGTGAATATTTATATATATATATGGTACGTATGGATGGAATAATATTCTGTATCCAAAGACACTCTATTCTTAAAAACATATTCATGTTATAATTTCTGAATATATATATATATGAAAAACTTATCTTAACAGACGTGTTTCGTCCTCTGGTGGACATTATCAGGGCAAATGGTTCTAAACTTCGCAGTTACCTCTTACGAATAAGACTCCCAACAGAGGAGGACTTGACTAAGGACTGTGTGTACACCATTCCATGTAGCTGTGGAAAGAAAATATTAGGAGAAACAGGCCTCCCCCTTAAGGTAAGGCTACAAGAACATCGCAAGGCCCTAACACGAGGGTAGAGAGAAAAATCAGGCATAGCTGACCACATATGGAAGGAGAAAGCAGATCACCGCACCCGACGGGATGAAGATGAAATAATAGAGAGCGCCGCTGGAAACTACGCAAACATAAGGAATCAGCATATATGCTAGGCTACAAAAATCTCCTAAGCCGACCAAGCATAGAGAACCAGTAATACGGAGTGCTAGAAAAAATCATTAGCGTCAAAAATTTGAATATGAGCTCTGGTAAAAAATACTAGATAAAACCATTAACTTCAAAAATTGTAATATGAACTCATAAAAGTCATAAAAAGCCTCGGTCTGGCTATCCTATGTGGAGGGGTTATCGGAGAAAATACAAAGGATTCGTGGTCCATATAACATCAGGACGAACTTCAGAAGTGGTTCTAATTTTCGCAAGTACCTCTCCCGAGTAAGACCCCCAACAGAGGAGGACATGACTAAGGACTGTGTATACGCCATTCCATATAACTGTGGAAAGAAATATAAAGGCCGCCCCCTTAAGGTAAGGCTACAAGAACATCGCCGTAACACGAGGGTAGAGAGAAAAATCACGCATAGCTGACCACATATGGAAGGAGAAAGCAGATCACCGCACCCGACGGGATGAAGATGAAATAATAGAGAGCGCCGCTGGAAACTACGCAAACATAAGGAATCAGCATATATGCTAGGCTACAAAAATCTCCTAAGCCGACCAAGCATAGAGAACCAGTAATACGGAGTGCTAGAAAAAATCATTAGCGTCAAAAATTTGAATATGAGCTCTGGTAAAAAATACTAGATAAAACCATTAACTTCAAAAATTGTAATATGAACTCATAAAAGTCATAAAAAGCCTCGGTCTGGCTATCCTATGTGGAGGGGTTATCGGAAAAAATACAAAGGATTTGTGGTCCATATAACATCAGGACGATCTTCACAAGTGGTTCTACACTTCACAGATACCTCTCCTGAGTAAGACCCCTAACAGAGGAGGACATGACTAAGGATTGTGTATACACCATTCCATATAACTGTGGAAAGAAACATAAAAGAGAAACAGCCTGCCTCCTTAAGGTGAGGCTACAAGAACATCGCAAATCCGTAACACGAAGGGAGATAGAAAAATCAGGTTGACCACAAATGGAGGGAGAAAGCAGATTACCACACCCTATGGGATGAAGTTGAAATAATAGACAGAGAGCGCCGCTGGAAACTACGTAAACTTAAGGAATCAGCATAAATGTTAGGCTTCAAAAATCTCCTAAGCCGACCAAGCATAGGGAATCAATACGAAGTGCCAGAGAAAATCATTAGTGTTGTCGCAGTGTGCTCGATCACCACTCACACTTTGTGAAAACAATCCCGGATACGCCTCTCGGCAGAGAACGGTCACGACCCACGTGTGCTAAAAATAGCAACGACCTCTTTTCAAACAAACAAAAAAACACAAAAACTTAATTTTCGCCACGAAACAAAAACAAAAGACCTGTAATTCCGAACCGAAATTAATTTAAATACAGTCAACAAACACCGAATACCCTTTTGACTGTAATTAATACGCCTGAAATTAATTAAAGTCATTTATTTGTTTTTTATGAATGCCAGCGATTTCACAGCAAAAAGCCCCCGGCCGTCCGGCTGGGGTCCGAAATGACCAAATTAAGAACAGCTTAAGACAAGTTTAGACCGGTTCTGAACCTATCCACCGCGGTGGATAGGTAATGTTTTGACCAGTACCTGGGTGTACGCACTCAGATTCACCACATTAAAAAAGACCATGTGTCACATCTCTCTCAAATGGGGGAGAAAAGTCAATATTCCCGGCCGACAAGGCTTCGGCCTTCCGGGTCCGAAATGACCAAATAAGACTAGTTTAAGACCAGTTTAGACAGTTTTTGAACCTATCCACTGCGGTGGATAAGTAAAGTTTTGACAAGTACCTGGGCGTAAGCGCTCAGGTTCCCCACAATAAAAAAGAACTTGTGTCACATCTCTTTCAAGTGGGGGAGAAGAGTAAATATCCCCGGCCTTTCGGCTGGGGTCCAGAATCAACAAATAAGACCAGTTTATGACCAGTTTAGACCGGTTTTGAATCTATCCACTGCGGTGGATGGTAATGTTTTGACCAGTACCTGGGCGTACGCGCTCAGGTTCCCCACATTAAAAAAGACCTTGTGTCACCTTTCTCTCAAGTGGGGGAGAAGAGTAAAATCCTCGGCTAGGTGGGCCGCGGCATTCCGGCTGGGTCCGAAATGACCCATTCAGACCGAATAAGTCCAGTTTAAGACAAGTTTAGACCGGTTTTGAACTTATCCACCGCGGTTTTGACCAGTACCTGGGCGTACGTCTCCTTTCCTTGCCTTTGTGCCTACTTTCTTAATTGCACAGTCGATTGGCACTCACACCTCTCGGCCCTTTCTGCAACAGTGTCAAACATTGCAATATGAACTTCATTCACATCAAAAACTACTAGAGAAAACCATTAACATGAACAATTGCAATATGAACTCTGGTAAAATGGTTACTTAACATTAGGTTTATAACTCCCAGAAATCCAGTTGTTCTTGTCCTTAAGGACATATGGCCAAGTGGATATAGACGTTGGTTAGTTTTAGTGAGTTGACCCAAAGAGTTGTGAATTCAATAGCAGTTGGGAACAAGTAACTTAAAGAGTCGGGTTAGAGGGAGATAACTCATGACTACCAAAAGAGGTTTCTCACACAGAATGAGAATGATATACCCCAGTGATTGCACTAAAGGGTTCGGTTCGAAATTCTTAGCACCTGAAAAAGTATACAACAGCCAAAACGTTGTACAAATGGAACCGAGATAAAGACAATAGTCCAAATAATGGTGAATAGTACCAATGATCTCTTTCTTAACGGAATAGTCACTTGTGGTGAAAAGTGGATCCTTTATGATAACCGTAAACAATTAGGTCAATGGCTTGCTCGTTATGAGTTCTTCAAAAGCCAAAATTCATCAGAAAAATATTATGGTGGTCTGCAAATGGTGTTATCTACTACCGCTTTCCGGAAAGCCAATCAGTGCATTAATACAGAGCATTATTAAAATCAACTTCACATCCTCCGTATTCACCTGATCTTGAAATGCACGGACGTTTGCAAAGAGATGAAACCAGCATTGGTGAATCGACGTGGTCCAATTCTGCTCCACGCGGCCATATATTGCAAGAATGACGTTGCAAAACCTCACAGACTCGGGATACGAGAGATTACCCCATCCTCTATCTTCACCTGATGTTTTACCCTCTGGTCATCAATTTTTTAATCACTTAAGTCCATTTACAAATGGTAAATCTTTTAGTTCCAAACCAGAGGAAGAATCAGCTTTCAAAGATTTCGTTGCATCACAACCAATAACTTTTTATCAACGAGGAATAAATAATCTCGTCGATCGACGGCAGAGATGCATGGATGCGCAAGGCTCTTATTTTGGTTAATTTCAACATTTCTACAGTTAATGTTTCAAGAATGAAATTATGTTTCTGAAATCAGACGTTATTTTTGTAACAACCTAATTAATACCATCTGATAGACTTAGGCGTATTGATGATATAATTAAGTCCATGCATTCGTCCATGCTTAGAATATTGCTGCCACATATGGTCAGGTACTCCTGCTTTTTACTTTGAGCTCTTTGATAATATTCCGAAGAACAATCAGCAATATTATTGGTCCTCATCTTCAGTCACTTTCACACCGACGTAAGGTTCTCTCTCTCTATGTATCTTCTGTATGAATACTTGCATTGGTAATAGTTCAGGTGAGCTCGTTGCTATGGTATCAAGACTTTTGAATTTAAGCGCATTATGTGCGTTGCGGTGCAGTGGATATCGACTCGGAACGACAAATCGGGGAGCCGAGTTCGAATTCCAATTAAATTCCTTGCGTTCACTTATGCAAAAATACCCTTGGGAAAGGTATTAATCCGTCTCTTCCCTTCAGTCATGGGTTAAATAATAGGACAGATTGGGTTCTATAGCCTTGGCTGCCAACCAGTATACCACAGAAATTAATGGCAAACTACTACGGGATAATCTTCTGCCCAGTCAGTTATGTCTCTTTCAAGATATGATCACCTAAGCGTGTATCACGTATGGCACTCAAC
The DNA here is from genome assembly GCA_037127315.1 of Ascarosepion bandense. Classification (NCBI taxonomy): domain Eukaryota; kingdom Metazoa; phylum Mollusca; class Cephalopoda; order Sepiida; family Sepiidae; genus Ascarosepion; species Ascarosepion bandense. The sequence continues at coordinate 1,336,708 of JBBBDQ010000172.1, forward strand.
TGACTGAATATAATAGTTGAAAACATGATTAAGGCTTCTGCTGGGCATAAAGTGGGATCAGTTTTATATTCTTATGAACTAATAAACTGATCCCCTACTAATTACTACTTAATAATCTAATACATCTCTTCCCCCTCTAGCTATAAGTCAAATAATAAGACAGATTGGGTTCTAAACCCTTGGCTGGCAACCAGTCTACCACAGAAAGTAATGGCAACCTACTGCGGGATAATCTTCTTTCCAGTCAGTTATGTCTCTTTCAAGACATGATCGCCCAAAGCCTGTATCCCGTATGGCACAACTGACTGACTGACTAGACTATCGACGAGATCTCATAAATATGTAGTTGAGCTGGCTAGATGTAACCGTAAGTTTTATACTAACAGTTTCTTTTCTCGCACTTCTCGCTTGTGAAACTCCCTTCTGGCTCCATGCATTCCAGCAAGCTTTAATCTACTGTAATATGAATCGCTATTTATTTTAGTTTTGATTACTATTTTCTCTTTCCGCTCATTATTAATCCTAATTCTTTCACACCCAGTAACCCTTTGTGTTTTAATGGCTTTACTAACTTGCATGGGGTGATACCGAGGAAATTTATTTTTAAAAGTCTACTTTTTTTTTCAAAATATGAGGAACTTGTCCAATAGCAAAAGAAGCATGGATTTTCAGGCCATAGTTTTAACGCGAAACTATTCTATCAAGAATATTTAATCAGACAAAAAACGATGTTGAGGCATAAAATAGGATCAACAACATTGGTATGAAATTATTCTTGGGATTTTTTTCTTCTTCCGATTTTTTCCTAATTTACATTTTTTTTTCTAGTTTCATATCGTTGGGTCTCTATTTTTCTTTCGTAAGTAATTTTTCCTTTCACTTGATCCAATTTTAATGATAAAATATCACATCGCTAAGATGAGAACACTGGCCTACTCGAGTAAATGAGTTTCTCTCTCTCTCTCTCTCTCTCTCTCTCTCTCTCTCTCTCTCTCTCTCACACACACACACACACACACACACACTCACTCACTCACTCACTATCTATCTATCTATCTATCTATCTATCTATCTATCTATCTATCTCCCCTTTTTCTCTATCTATCTATCTATCTATCTATCTATCTATCTATCTCTATCTATCTATCTCCCCTTTTTCTCTATCTATCTATCTATCTATCTATCTCCCCTTTTTCTCTATCTATCTATCTATCTATCTATCTATCTATCTATCTATCTATCTATCTATCTATCTACTCCAGTCTCTTCATATCTATCTATCTATCTATCTATCTATCTATCTATCTATCTATCTATCTATCTATCTATCTATCTATCACAGCCTGTTCATATCTATCTATCTATCTATCTATCTATCTATCTATCTATCTATCTATCTATCTACTCCAGTCTCTTCATATCTATCTATCTATCTATCTATCTATCTATCTATCTATCTATCTATCTATGTCAGTCTGTTCATAGCTAGCTAGCTAGCTAGCTAGCTATCTAGGTAGCTAGCTATCTAGGTAGCTAGCTATCTAGGTAGCTAGCTATCTATTCTATTTTAACCTTCTATACATTATTGACACTGTTAGATCTTCGAGGAATCCTGTTGTCCAAGAAAGCAGATTTCCCATTATATGATTCGAATACCAAATTGTAAAACTCTAACGTTTCATCATCATTGTCTACGACTATATCATGTTGAATGCACCGGTTCCCGTCCGATCACCGAAGTTAAGCAACATCGAGCCTGGTCAGTACTTAATAGGTTGACCATTTGGAAATACCAGGTGCTTTAAACGTAAGGACCAAATATGGTCCACCGATCCTCCAGGTTTGGGGGTTGGGCGCAGGGCTAACAACCCTGCCCCGTAAAAAAACAGTTTGTTACAGAAACAGCAACAAACAATTGCTGCCCTATGCACCATTGGGTGGGATGGATAAATGATGATGAACGTTTCGTCATTACAAACATAGTTTGTTTTTATTCCTCATTCTCCCGAACAAATATATAATTATTTCTTGTCATGTTCGATATCCTTTCAAGACTTGATTATGGCACTCTGCGATATCCTACTCTTTTGTAGCTCTAACCAACTTTCGAAACTTTACCATTCCTCTGTCATCGCTATGTCATCTATTCTTATAAACCAATAAGCTCATTGGTCATGGCTCTCCACAATTTCCTTTCTATTTTAGTTCTAATTCGCTTTGGAAACTTTACCAACTCACTTTGACATCGCTCTCTCATTCACACAAACTCAAGATGTAGATTACTTGATCATGGCTCTCCACAACTTCCAGTTTCTTGTAGTTCTAATTAACTTTCGAAACTTTACCGTCTCTCTTTACCATTTCTCTTTCATCCTTTCACACAGCCTTATTATGTAGATTATTTGATCATGGCTCTCCACAATTTCTTGCCTCTTGTCGTCCTAAGTAATTTTTTAAACTTTACAATATTTCTTTGGCACCACTTTGTCATTTATTTTCACAAAATGTAGATTTCTTACTATTCCCCCACCCATCTGATTTGCTTTAAATATATCTTGTTAGTGTCAAATTCTCTAAGCTCCTTTTCCTCGTTAAGTGTCCCATAATTCTCAGTTGTCTCTGTCTGATTTTAAGAATAAGTGTACATTTAGTTTTCTTTAAGATTTCCTCATTGATCACATTGTCTGTCCATGGAATTCTCACTATTTTCCGTAGAACAACTTCGGGACGCTTCTTCATCTGTGACGAAATTGTTCAGTACTCACTGCCATACAGTAAAATAGATAGAAGATTAAGAATTATTTTTCCAACACGTTTTTTTTTATAATCGTGTCGCCCCAAGCAAGGCATTTTATTGCCAGTTGAGCAGGGGTTACATATGAGAAAGAGTGGGGTTACAGGGGGGTGTCAGGAAGTGGGTAGGAGAAGAATGAGAATACTGATGAGAGTGGAGTGGACGAAGGAAGAAGCATGAGAGAGAGAGAGGAAGCAAGTTAGTTAGATAGGAGATGACTATTGATTTTACATTTGAATTCTTGAAGATTGTAGCTGTCAGGAAAGCAAGTAAACGTGGGGGATTCTACAGGCGGGAAGTGAGAGAGAAGAAGTTGCTGGAGTAGAATTTGCGTTTGGTTTCACAGTAAAAAGGTGGGACCTAGTTGCTAATCTTGTGGCTCGAGCAAATTCATGTACAGTGGGTACCAGTGAGCTAAGTTCGTCCGAGCAGAAGCCATGAAAGTATTTGTAGAAGAGACACAGGGAAGCCACGTTGCGCCGGTGAGAAAGTGACTGTATCCGAGCTGCCAAGTCGGGATCGATCACATTTCAGATTCTTCGTTGGATTTTGTCAAGGATCTCTAGGTGGATAGCAGGGGCACCCGACCAGATATGGCAGCAGTATTCAATGCACGGGTTTATCTCTTAATACTCTCTTTAGTTTCTAGAATGCATCCTTTGTGTATTTGGATTTGTGTACCACATTTTCCGTTGTTAGACAGTTAAACCTGTATCTGTGTGATTTTGATGTATCCAATTCGTAGCCACACCTTTACTGTCTCTCTTGAGGACAACTGTACATTCTGTCGTCTTACAGTTAATAGGTAGCCCTTCCTTCTCATTTTTCTTTTGCAATCTTTAAGAGTTTTTCCAAATTTCTTTCCGAGTTTTAATCAATAGTGTGCTATCAACGTATCTTACGGTATTAAGATCATGTTCGCTGATAAAAAGTCTTGGTATGACTTCTAATCAATTTTTTCTTTATTAGGGACACCCCACTTCTTTTTTTCTTTGTGTGGCTTCTCTGTTAAATTCTCTTTTTCACACATGGAGCTAATCAGCTTTAATGCTTAAAAGAAATTTAACTGGAGCAAAATCTCGTTATAAAGAGTGGAAGAACTTGCTTCTATTGCTGAATCAAGCTTAGTCGTCGATGGCGTTGAATAAGAATTTCGAGTGACAAAAGCAAATTCAGGCCTAACATTGATACAGTAGCAAATTAAAAATAAAATCACAGATAATATATTTTGATTGTAACTGTACTGGAAATTCATATCTTATTTTAATAAATGTAACCCCAAGAATCGATAGATTAAATCACAGAGTATATTGGGTTCTCTAACAGTGACTGGCAAATAGACTAAGAGAAGGGCAATTCCGGAATTCAAAACTGTATGTAGCATTGGCGAAGTAAATACCAGGCTGCTAAAGAAAGGCCCATGAATTTCATAATGACTCTATGATCCCGACTACGGTTGATGAGGTACATAAAGGTAGGCCATTTATGGACAAAAAGGTGACTCTTGTGAACTTTTTATTTTTAGATAGATAGATAGATAGATAGATAGATAGATAGATAGATAGATAGATGATAGATATGAATAGACTAAGATAGATAGATAGATAGATAGATAGATAGATAGATAGATAGATATGAATAGACTAAGATAAGATAGATAGATAGATAGATAGATAGATAGATAGATAGATAGATAGATTTAGATAAGAGACTTTGAGATAGATAGATAGATAGATAGATAGATAGATAGATAGATAGATAGATAGATAGATAGATAGATAGATAGATTTGAAGAGACTGAGATAGATAGATAGATAGATAGATAGATAGATAGATAGATAGATATGAACAAGCTGGAGTAGATAGATAGATAGATAGATAGATAGATAGATAGATAGATAGATAGATAGATAGATAGATATGAATAGACTAAGATAGATAAATAGATAGATAGATAGATAGATAGATAGATAGATATGAATAGACTAAGATAGATAAATAGATAGATAGATAGATAGATAGATAGATAGATAGATAGATAGATAGATAGATAGATAGATAGATAGACTGAGATAGATAGATAGATAGATAGATAGATAGATAGATAGATAGATTTGAAGAGACTGAGATAGATAGATAGATAGATAGATAGATAGATAGATAGATAGATAGATAGATAGATAGATATGAACAAGCTGGAGTAGATAGATAGATAGATAGATAGATAGATAGATAGATAGATAGATAGATAGATAGATAGATAGAAAAAGGCGAGTTTAGCGACCTTTATTTGGATTACTAAATTCAAGTCTGAATATTTCCAACATACGCGACTGTCATAATTAAGCTTCCTATACGTAAGCCACCTAGACATATTTGGGAAAGACATTAGAGTAATCAGGAACCTTTACTAGCAGCAAACTGTCTGCATACAAACAGGAAACGAGTTCAGAAGATGCACAAAGACAGAAAGGATTTGTCTTTTTACCGGATCTTTTCAACTTTTACAGCGAGACTTTTCTGAGTGCCCTAGACGTTATGTCAGAATTCATCATCGGTCACAGTCTGAACAATATGAGATACGTAGATGATATAATGCTGATAGCAGACACGAACAAGAAATCTTCTACAGACTGTAGCTAAAAAGTCGGGAAGAAAACAAGAACACTGGATGCATAGTCATCAGTAAAAAGAGAAGCCCAAAATGCCAACTAATTTTTTTTTTGTTTTTTTTATAATAATATCGACCCAAGTATGGCATTTTACTGCCACTGTTTTGCAGGGCGTTAAAAAAGAAGGAAAGCTATGAAAAAGAGTGACAGGTTATAGGGGGTGTCAGGAAGTGGGTAAGAGAAGGATGAGAATACTGATGAGAGTGGAGTGGACGAAGAAAGGAGCATGAGAGAGGATGTAGGTTAGTGAGATAGGAGATGACTATTGACGTTACATTTAAATGCTTGGAGAATCTATCTATCTATCTATCTATCTATCTATCTATCTATCTATCTATCTATCTATCCTTTTTTTGATACTCATATCGCCCCAAGCAATGCATTTTACTGCCACTGCTGTGCAGGGGGTTACAAAGGAGACAAGTTATGAGAAAAAGTAACAGGTTACAGGGGGTGTTAGGAAGTGGGATGAGAATACTGATGAGAGTGGAGTGAACAGAGAAAGGAGCATGAGAGAGAGAGAGGTGTGATACAGGTTAGTGATATAGGAGATGACTATTGACTTTGCATTTAAATTCTTGGAGATTGTAGCTGTCGGGAAAGCAAGTAAATGGAAGAGAAGAGAATTAAATTAAGTAAATGGAAGAGAAGCTGCCGGAGTAGGATTTGCGTTTATATCTTATTGGTTTCACAGTAAAAGTAATGGCTAGAAATGCTAAAATCAAGCAGGTACAGACATTTAAATGCGTGGGGTTGCGCTAACAGAGGTCGGAAAGTGCGATATGAATATTCGAAGACGTATCGGCATGGCTAAGAATGAATTTCAGAAGCTGAGTAGAGGATTGAGAGATAGAAGAATTTTGCTAAAAACAAAGATAGTACTAGATTGTTATGTGATATGTGTTCTTCAATATAGCAGGGTATGTTGTACCATCTCATCAAGGATGGAGGAGAGACTTGAAGCAACCTAAATGTGGTTGTACAGAAGGATACTGTGGATACCATGGACCGAGGATATGAGCAATGATGAGGTTTTTGGTAAGGACTGAAACGAAAAGGAAACTAATCAGAAAAAGTTAGCTGAAGTTTCTGGGGCATGTAATGAGAACGGAGAGCTTGGAGCATCTAATACTCATATGTCAGCGCATAACATATTTGAGCAAGTCGATGGAGAAGTGGGGTTTGGGTCGGGCAACAGGAGAAAGCGTGATAAGAAAGCGTGATAAGAGCTTCTAAGCGATAGAAAGATGTGGAAGGCCATGATCGTTTTGAAATGACACGGCGCTTAGAAGATACGTTGTAAGGCGACAGCTTTTATTTTTAGAGGAGGGTTGTCTTTTTAGATTTTTTTTCACCTATGATCAACAGCTCCGATTATTTTTCAAGGATATGAAAGAAATAAACTTGTTATTTAGAACGAAATCTTTAGTTATCTATATATATAAAAGGCAATCTGTGAGTCTGCGTGTGACTGACTGTTCCATATGCACGCCTACATTTTTTAAGCTACGCAATTCAAACTTTCTAGGGACACATATCTACAGGGAAGCCAGGTCGACACATACTTTTTGAGTTTAAGTTCAGCAATTTTCCCCTTCGCACTTTTTGGCCAATGGAGCCGATTGCTTACATTTGCTCCGTAAAACATCTAAGATCTAAGATGGTTGGTAAATTACGTCACAGAAATCAAATCATACGTGTCAAACGCGGCTAAAATATTTTTTATTAAAAAAATATGAGCCTTTATATTTAATTTTTATCCCGACGTTTTAAAAATTCATTTGGTCAACAAAAAATGTAAATATTTTTCCCCGTAATTTTAAACAAAAGAAATTTTTTTAAAAAAAAAGAGTGTTTTTTCAAATAAAAACAAAATGTGTAAAAAAAAGTGCCAATTTAATTATTTAAGTCTTTTTTTTCAGATTTAATATTTCATACTTCAGAAAATAAAATTAAAAAAAAGTTTTTTATCGCTAAATATTTCATGCAGGAAATCAACTGTCCGTAATTCATGTGGCATTAATGTAACTTTTTCCTCTAAAATTAAATGTCTACATTTTTAAATATTCTTCGAAAATTTCTGGTCTGAGAGCGTAATAGTTTTTATATTTCTAATTTCAGTAAAACAAAATAAATAATTTTTGAGTTGCACGGGCAACGCCGGGCTATGATACTAGTTTCAACATAAAACATTTTTCTTGTTGATTTCCAATTTCCGTTTATTTTTATGATTGTGTTTTTAGTGCCACCATGAATATTCAGAAGTGAATATTCGATCCTGCAGATAATTTTAAGCAGATATTCATACGATGATGATAAAATAAATTATCGAAAAATCTAACAGAACAAAAAACAGTAGCTTTTACTACTTTATTTAATAGAAGAATAAAGAAGGTAATTATTTAATAGAAGAATAAAGAAGGTAATTATTTAATAGAAGAATAAAGAAGGTAATTATTTAATAGAAGAATAAAGAAGGTAATTATTTAATAGAAGAATAAAGAAGGTAATTATTTAATAGAAGAATAAAGAAGGTAATTATTTAATAGAAGAATAAAGAAGGTAATTACTGGAAGATAATTGAAACTCACCTGAAGCTGAATGTTCCTCATGCCAATGACATTTCCACCGAGTTTCTCTACAGCATATGACTTCATTGAAATTCTTTTTAATATGATCCTCTCGAATTTATATTTATAGTGGGGTCATCAGGAGAGAATAGGCCTTCCTCTCAACGGTTTCACTTGCACGCTGGCACCCCTCACTAATGCGAGGCCCCATTATAAAGATATACAAATGCGTTGTAGATATACTAGCTCAAATGTCTAACGACGAAGTTAGATTTACGAAAAATTTCGAAAAACGGCAAATCTCGCGTTCTGAGAATGCAACGTGAATCTCATTACGAATTCACGATCAGTCATGATATTTCTTTCTTCACAACTCTTTATGTAATGTTTTGCTAATGATGTTGCTTAGCATACACCACACTTCCGAGTCAGATGCTGTTGGAAATTTGATTCTTGGCAGTTTGTGTTGCGTCCCATTCTTTGAAAGAAAAATGATATCAAAGTAGATGTCTAAAGCTTTCAATAGTATAACGTTTGTTACCACCATTGTAATATAGCAATCTGGCCCCACCCGAGGAAGGTTGATGCAATCGATGGTGTTTCCCGTCGGTGAAGGGGTCGGCGAACGACAAGACAGGTGTTTGAGAAATACATCCTGTCGGGGCCTGGAGCGGATGTCGCAGGGTTATGAGTCGGGCTCATTTGACCTTATTTCCGACAGCGGCGGAAATGACTACGGAGGCAAACAGAACAGGTGTCTCGTGGAATTACGTGGGCGTTGCGTGGGCGAGGCAAAACCGGAAGGAAAAGTCCCGGTTCTAGAAGACTATAAAAATACCTCGACACACGGATTCGCCAGCAGAGAACGGCCAGTGGAAGCAGAGAGACACCACAGGCAAGACTACACTCCCGTCGACCCATTCTATGTGCGCTCTCACTCTTCCATTCTCTGTTCCACACGGGTTCGTCGTCAGGAATAAAAATATAACCTTATATTTTTATATATGCGTGTTCTCGTTGTTTGTCGTCGTACGGCGATATATAACACCATGAACGAAGCCCTAACAAAAGAGATTCAATAAACGTTGTTAACAATTACTTACACTTATGTTTCTTTACTTCTAAATTTGAAAGAATACACGATTATACAATGCATACTATACAGTCAGTCAGTTAAGTGCCATATGTGATAAACACTTCGGGCAATCATGTCTCGAAAGAGACATGACTGATGGGGCAGAAGATTAACCCGCAGTAGGTTTCCATTGCTTTCTGCGGAGGACTGCTTGCCAGCCAAGGCTACAGAACCCAATCTGTCCTGTTATAACTGAAGAAAAGAGACGGATTAATACCTTTCCCAAGGGTATTTGCGCGTAAGTGAATGTATGGAATTCAACTGGAATTCGAACTCAGCTCCCCGATTTCTCGTTCCAAGCCAATATCCACTGCACCACAACGCACATCCTGCATATTATAGACTGATGTCTATTACAACAACGTTTCGACCGCTATTATCACTGACCTTCTTCTCTTATTCATGGAATGGGAAATAGAACATCCCGACACAGATGTTATTCTTATTACAGAATTTGTAACGCTCACTACTTCCTTATGATGCTGATCTCACCTTCCACTAAATCAATATATATTTAGATGATACTTGTGGTAGGGATTGAACTCGCGACCTCTAGGGAACCAGATGGGCCTTGCCAGTTTTAGCCTATATACGTATCACATGCATACAAGATAGATAGATAGATAGATAGATACATACATACATACATACATACATACATACATATGAACAGAGATAGATAGATAGATAGATAGATAGATAGATAGATAGATATGAACAGTGTGAGATAGATAGATAGATAGATAGATAGATAGATAGATAGATATGAACAAAATGTGATAGATACATAAATATATATATACATATGAACAGACTGAGATAGATAGATAGATAGATAGATAGATAGATAGATAGATAGATAGATAGATAGATAGATATGAACAGAATGAGATAGATGTTTGATAAGATGATCAAAATGCAGACCATAACAGCATTAGACTGGAGGATTTGTCCGGAAAATATGGCAAAATAGGAAACGTAATTGAAATTTCAATAAAATAAAATTCTCTGATTTCTCGATAATTATTAAAGATAACAATGTTATAAAGGTAATGATAATGGAACGGTCTTCGAGGCAACCGTGCTAGGTAATGTTAATTACTAATCACTAGGTAATGTTAATTACTAATCACTTAATCACTAGGTAATGTTCTACGGCAAATATCCAAAACATATAGCTCTGTTCAATAGCTGTAAATATTCAAGCAATCTTGATTAAAAAAGTAAAAAGAAGTAAAAAAAACTCGATATTTATAGACAGAAAGAAAACTATTTCCCTGCTTAACTGTTAATTAACCTCTGAAATAACCAGGTTTCCTCTCTAAATGCTGGTCTGTCATAGTATATAAATAAACTAATATGAAGAAAACGAAAAGCAATTTTATGGAAAAAAGTACCTATACTCTGTGTAAAATCTATTATTAGGATCTCAGACTGTTTGGTGGTTTAGATCGTTTCACTTTCACTTTTACTTTCACTTTCGGTTAGTGTTCAAACCCAGATAAAAACCATTTTTACCAAAGAAAAAACATTTTGCGCATAAAATTTGTAAGTAGCCCATCGCCTTTTAAAATACTGCTGTCATATATGGCCAAACGCCCCTGCTGTTCTCGACAGGCTCCAAAGGAGAATCTGTAATGTGATAGGTTCCGATTTGGCAGCTCGACCCCAGCCACTTTCTCATCGTCGGGATGTGGCTTCTCACTGTCTCTTCCATAAATATTTTCATGGTTTTTGCTCTGACGAACTTAAGTCACTGGTGCCCCATCCACAGGAATTTGCTCGTGCAACCAGATTGGCAACAAGGTCCCACCCATTTACAGTTAGATCAACCAAATGAAGCCGACAATTCTACTCCAGAGCTTCTTTTCTCGCACTTCACACCTGTTGAACTCCCTTCCATATACATACTTTCCTGACGGCTACAACCTCCACGAATTTAAATGCAATGCCAACACCCATCTCTTATCCACTTGACTCTAGTTCTTTCTACATCACCCCGTATATCTTTTCCTTTCTCTCTACCTTCTCAACTGTCTTCACACCTGTGTTCTCATCCTTCTCTTGCTCTTTCTCTGACACCCTCTGTAACTGGTCCGTCTTTCTCTTCACTCTCCTCCTGCCTAAACTTTTACTCTTATGTAGCCCCCTGCGATTCAGTGGCGGTACCACCTTGCCTGGGATGAAACGATTAAAAATAATGTATCTTTGCTGCGCAAAATTCAATTTACCGTAATCTATTCTAGTAATAGAATATGACACTTTCTGAAAAAAAATTGAAGAAAGATTTAAGTGTCTAGTAGACATCAGCAGCTGCCGTTGCTTCAGTGAAGTAGGAATTCATCTAAATTCTGTTTAAAGTGTTAACCTAAGATTTTATTTACGGTTATTAAAATATGAAACTTATAAGAATTATTACTTTTTCTCTAATAGCAGGACAGAGTTATTTGGTTACCTCTGCTTGTTAATCTCGCCAAGAGAGGCACAGTCGGCGACTGGCTAGAGGATCGGACTGAGGAATCGGTGTTGGAATTCCAGTGGTGTTTATTACATTCACTTCTGTGCCATTACTCTTCGAAAAGGCATGAATCCATCTCTTCCCCACTTCTACCTCTAGTAGCCACCAGACGAGGAAAAGAACAATAAAACCTACGAAGGACTGTGTTGGGGACCTTGTGGGATATTGTGCAACAGTTCTTTCTGTATTCGGCTTTCCCAAAAAGTGTGGATGGTTTGTGTAAAAGCATTCAACATTATAATCAAACAGTCTGGCTGTTGATTCTAAGAACTGAGCTCCTTGACTCTCATACGTCAAAATTGACGGGAGAATCCAATATATATATATATATATATATTCAGAAATTATGACATAAGTATGTTATAATATCACTACAAAAGTAGTTATTTTGTTTCGACACTATTTGTGTCTCATCATTTGATAAGACACAAATAGTATCGAAACAAAATAGCTACTTTTGAAGTGATATTATAACATATTTATGTTATCATTTCTGAATAAATATTATTAGCTCTACTTTGTATTGAGCACTTTTTTAAGAATAGTGTTTGTTTGGATACGGAATATTATTCCATCCATACCTACCCTATACTTATATATATAATTATATATATATATATATAGGTATAGATGTCCAGCCCGTAAACGTCGAGGATAATCCAACAAGATCAACTTAATATGAAATATTAAGTGTTATATCTGTATAGAGAGCTCAATTGATGATATTCAGAGCAATATTTTATATATATATATATATATATATATATATATATATATATATATATATATATATATCCAGGTGAAGAGAACCAACAGTTTTACAATTCTGTGTTCTTCGGCATCTACTTTTTATTATAAAAGTGCTCAATATAATAAATATTGTAGAGGATAATATAATCATATAATTAAATTTGTTTTTTAAAAAACAAATTTAATTGTATATATATATATGTTTCATGCTAGGTGCAGTCATCTGGTATTCTAATGATCGCACCTTGTATGAAACAGTCTGTCGCCTCTGAACGCTTATTTCATTGTTCAATTTTATATTTATATACGCTCTATCTCTTATATTGAGCACTTTATTCTATAATTGTAGCATATATATATATATATATAGAGAGAGAGAGAGAGAGAAAGAGAGAGAGTAATGTGAATTAATATACATATGTGAATACACACATGTATATAAATATTATTCAAGTGTTAATAAAAAAGTAATCAATGCGGTTTGAACAGAACTGTTATATATATATATATATATATATATATATTTTTTATAAGCGTTTCACCCCGAGCAAGGCATGTCACTGCCACTACTGTGCAGGGGGCTACGTAGATTGGAGAAAGGCTGATTAAATATAGGAAATGACAGAGGGTGGGTGATAGGCGGGTAAGGATACCGAGAATGAGGGTTGGGTCGATGATAGTGTTCTGAGAATAATTGGGAGTTAGTGTGATAGGAGGTGTCTATTGACCCTACATTTAAACACCTGGAGATTGTAACTGTCGGGAAAGCAGACTTGTGGAAGGGAGTTCCACAGGCGGGAAGCGCGAGAAAAGAAGCTGTTGGAGTAGAATTTACGGTTACATCTTATTTGTTTAACTGTAAAAGGGTGGGACCTAGTTGCTAATCTGGTATCTCGTGTAAATTCGTGCTTAGGCGGCACCAGTGATCTAAGCTCATCGGAGCAGAAGCGATGAAAGTACTTGTAGAAGAGGCACAGGGAAGCCACATCACGTCGGTGTGAGAGCGGCTGCAGCCGGTCTGCCAAGTCAGTATCAAGTCAGATCCTCCTTTGTATTTTGTCAAGAAGCCCAAAGAGAGCAGCAGGGGCACCCGACCAGATATGGCAGCAATATTCAATACACGGGCGGATGGTAGATTTGTATATGTGCAGAATAGATTCAGGTGGGAAAAATTTCCGGGCCCTGCACAGGGAGCCCACTTTCATAGCAGCAGATTTGGCAATGGATTCAATATAGTCATTCCATTTGAGGTCCGCCGAGAGTGTAAGGCCAAGGAGGCGTAGTATTTTACTCTCTGGGAGGCTAGCCTGTCCCATGCTAATTGGAGGTAGATGCGATTGTCTATGGTGATTAGTTGATAACAGCTTTGTTTTGGAGGCATTGAAATTTACCAACCATTCCCTACCCCAGGTCACTACGGATTGGAGGTCCCTTTCAAGTACAGCAACGAGGTTCACTTTGTCGTCCAGACCTGGTTTCTGATCGATGCGGAAGTAGATTGTTGTGTCGTCGGCATACATGCCAACTTGGGATCTAATGGTGTCGGGGATATATATATATATATATATATATATATATATATATATATATATATATATATATATACTATCCTACGTCAATGGCACATCTCGAATTTTCATGCTTTATGCAATCATCAGGTGCATATTTCAAACCGACAGTTTAATAGATCTGAATTTAAGTTCACTCAATGTTAATGGGAGCTAATCTTATAATGTTAGATAACTGTATTATGATATATCAAGAGTAAAATTGAAATAGACAAAAAATTACATGGAGATCAAAAATTAACTTCGAAACAGACTAGCGGGAAAGCTTTGAGGAGTGAAGACATCACAATATGCTTTTACAATACTTCGATGTCGGTATAATTGTGCTCAGTTAAGGGACAAACTCATCCATATTAATCGTATATATATATAAACATGTTACGGAAAGATTAACGAAACTTGGTTATAAACAACCAACAATTTGAAATGATTTGTTTGAAGATTATTTTTGATCGACACTCATATTTAAGTAGATGTTCTGTTTTTAATTAAACAGTATTATATATTTTTATCTACTGGCTTGATTGTTTATTATAAAAATGTATTACGAAAATGTGTGTCATTCGGCAGGAGTCGAAACTGCGACCCCTATCCACATCGAAACCTGCCGAATGGCACACATTTTCGTAATAAAAATTTATCGTAAATAATCAGGCCAGTAGATATAAATACATAGTACTGTTTAATTAAAAACAGGATATCTACTTAAATATGAGTATTGATAAAAAATAATTTTCAAACAAATCATTTCATATATATAGCCATCCGCAGACAGATCTATTTCGCTGTATCACAGCTCATCAGTATGGTTAGACATCCGATTGCTTTTTACCCAGGATTGAAACCCGACAGAATGGATATATACGAGAAGCTAATAGATGTTTTTAAAAGGTGAAAATTTCTTATTTCTATAAAGTTTATAGAACTTTCTAGTGGGGCCCGTGTCGTTGAAAATGACGGTAAAATATTTAAATCGATAGGCTACATAAAAAGATGGCAACATATATATTGATGTACCTACTATTAAATATCTTATATTAAGACATAAGAGAAACACACAAATTAATTTCAAATCCGTAAGCCTGACAGAAAGGAAATATATTTCTATAAACAATTTTCTTAAGAACAAGCCGTATATTGTGGTGGAATGCCCAGTTTATTTACGGCTTCCTTACATTGTTTCGCCTGGTGAGTTTTTGCTTAGGCAGATTTCTACAGCTGTTCGCTCGTGTTATTTCTCTGCTCAAATTAGAGTTCATTTTGATACTCATTCTGCTTTTCCATCTATGCGAAAAAGACTTATTTCCTCCACATCAACTTCATCTAATATTTACAAGTTTATTTGTAGTTGTGGTAACGACTACATAGGAAGGACCTCGCAACGCTTAGATTGCAGAATTAAACAGCATGTATCATTAAGAATTCTTAAACCGGATGCTCGTACAAGTCAACTGGTCAAAAATTCCGGGTCAGCAATCACTGAACACCTTATTAATGGCAGAAATTCTATGGTTGATTTCAGTGTGAACCAATTCTCTATTTTGTCTTGTTCATACTTTCAATTTCACTTGCAGGCATTAGAAACATTATACATTAAATCCAGGAGGTCATCTTTCTGTAAACAGAAAGATTGTCTACTTGGACTGCACATTATTACTATCTAATGCTTACCCCTCCCCCTTTCCCCCCCCCCCCACTTTCCATACCCTTTCATCTTCATTTATTAAATATTTTCAAAAAGATTAAATAAATTCCCAGTTGACACTGATGAGGATTGGGAGTGAAACCGGTCGGTCATTTTTCGTTGTCTTAATTTTGATTTTCCATAAAACTTACTGTATTCTGTGAACACACACACACACACACACACACACACACACACACACACACAGATATATATATAGACTATATTTTCTGCTCAAATTAGAGTTCATTTTGATACTTATTCTGCTTTTCCATCTATGCGAAAAAGACTTGTTTCCTCCACACCATACTTCATCTAATATTTACAAGTTTATTTGTAGTTGTGGTAACGACTACATAGGAAGGACCTCGCAACGCTTAGATTGCAGAATTAAACAGCATGTATCATTAAGAATTCTTAAACCGGATGCTCGTACAAGTCAACTGGTTAACACTTTCGGGTCAGCAATCACTGAACATCTTATTAATAACAGAAATTGTGTGGATGATTTTGTCTGGTTAACGCTCTCAATTTCACTTGCAATCATTAGAAACATTATATATTAGATCCAGGAGGCCGTCTCTCTGCAAACAAAGATATTGTCTACTTTGACTGCATATTATTACTATCTAATGCTTGCCCCTCCCCCTTTCCCCCTCTTTCCATAACTTTTCATCTTCATTTTTTAAATATTTTCAAAAAGATTAAATAAATTCCCAGTTGACCCTGATGAGGATTGGGATTGAAACCAGTTGGTCATTTTTATTCTCTTGTTTTTATGTTCCATCTTTGAAAATACCTACTTTATTTCTTGCACTTATACGTTTTTGTACCACCAATACGCTCTCACACCCAGATTGAGCACTCTGTAAGAATGGGAGACTTTGAAAAACAGTAGCTACTCTGGCATGTACGCATCGCTCATTCACTAATGAATTAGAGCACTCTGGCTATTAGGCGTGTATAATGACAATATACATGCTAAAATGTCTGCCTTCTTCAACCGTGCACCCATGGTCCAGAGGTAGAAACGCCGACTCACGTCACTTCGGTCTGGTTCCAATCCTTAGTTAAAAGCAATCGGAGTCTAACCGTACTGATGACCTGTGATACAGCGAAACAGATCTGTCTGCGGATGACTATATATATTAGTCATCCACATACAAGCCTGTTTCGCTGTATCACAGCTCATCAGTGTGGCTAGACACATCCACTTGCTTCTGACCGGGATCGAAACTCGACCGATTTGGTGTCAGTCGGAGTCACTACCTCCTAAGCCATAGGAGCATGGAATCAGAGAAGGGAAATTTTAACGTGTTTTATATAAGCAGTGTATACACATGCCAGTCACCGAAAAAACTCAATTCATTTCTGAAGAGTCACGCATATATCGCAGAAGTGGGAACTGTTTTTAAATACCGTCAAATATATTATATATATATATGAAGGTATAGATGTTAAGTCCGTGAATGGCGAGCACAATCCAAGATCTACTTAATATAAAATATTAAGTGTTAGATCTGTATAGAGAGCTCAATAGACGTTATCCAGAGCAATGTGATATTTCTAAAGGAAAATTCAATACACCATTTAGATTGGTTATATATATATATATATATATATATATATACATTACTACTCGACGACGTAATTATTGCAAAGTAATAAAATAATGAAGCACTGTTAATAATGAGCTATCAGAACTGGTAGTAAACTTTAATAAATGGTAGTAAATAGAATGAACTCAACTGTTGTTGCCTTGCTATTATCTTTCACTCTCCATAAGCGTGACCCGTGAAAGAAGTATATATATATATATATATATATATATATATATATATATATTTTTCTGTTGCTGAGGTGATGTGTCGCTCCCCGTGGGGATCGTCATATCGAAATGGCCATTCAACATCTTTGAATTAATCCTTTTTTAATATATATATATATATATATATATATATATATATATATATATATATATAAACAGTGACAACCGATTTGAAAGGCGATGATTCGGAAAGAATGTAATTGACAGCTACATTCGTCCGAAGGCAAGATTAACAAAAATGACAACCGCCTTTAAAGGCGATAGTCCAGCAAGGATTTGGTTGATTGATACATCTGTCTGTAGATAAAAGTCAACAGAGTATAATGGTAGTTGACAGATATATCTGGCCGTAGATGATATGAAAACAAGCATTGCGTAAGAGTTTTAAGACGATAGGAAGTCTAGAATTTTTAGTTGAAGATACAGAGACTGGCTAACGACTCCCAAGAGCTCCTTCGTATATGCGATCCCACTCCGGCTGCTCTCCTGCATTACACAAGCGTCACCAATGAAGAATAAATATATAAGATTATATTCTTATATATAGGAGTTCATCGTTGTTTGTCCTGATGCAGCAGTATAATATACTACACTTACGTTTCTGATGGAAAGTTTGCAGTTATGAGCACTGAACAGTTCCAAGGAGAGATGTACATTATTTCTTTTTAAGTCCTCAGTCTGTTCAGTGCGTTGTGGTGCAGTGGATATCAACTCGGAACGACAAATTGGAGAGCCGAGTTCGAATTCCAGTTGAATTCTTTGCATTCACTTACGCCCAAATACCCTTGGGAAAGGTATTAATTCGTCTCTTCCCTTCAGTTATGGTTTAAATAATAGGATAGATTGGGTTCTATAGCCTTGGCTGGCAACCAGTCTACCGCAGAAAGCAATGGCAACCTACTGCGGGATAATCTTCTGCCCAGTCAGTCATGCCTCTTTCGAGACCTGATCGCCCAAGCGTTTATCATGTATGGCACTTAACTGACTGACCACATCTAAGCTACGCTTAGAAAATCACCCTAATAATTGC
Source organism: Ascarosepion bandense (assembly GCA_037127315.1). Classification (NCBI taxonomy): domain Eukaryota; kingdom Metazoa; phylum Mollusca; class Cephalopoda; order Sepiida; family Sepiidae; genus Ascarosepion; species Ascarosepion bandense. The sequence continues at coordinate 1,355,257 of JBBBDQ010000172.1, forward strand.
TAGTGTTCGATTCCAGGTAAAAGTTGTTTTTTTTTTTTTGTATATATAAATTACTGATTTATTAAAAAATTAAACAGGTAAACTCCTTTTTTTCTGGAGAGTTGGGAAAATACAATCTTCCTAAACCCATATCCGACTTCAATTAAGTTTTTCGTAAATATCAATAATTCTTTTGTTTATATCACTAACCATAAAAAGTTTCCTGGAGAGTTTGCAAAGAATGGAGCCTTACTGAAATGCCAACTGAAACATCTGGCAGACTGAATTGGCAGAACGCATCAAAGCGAAGAATTGCTAAAATTCTATTTTCTTAAAGAGCTTCGCCGGATCTAAAAAAACGCTAATCAAAAGACTTCGAACAAACCAAATTTAATTTAATTCATGTTAGGGATTGGTTTGTGAAAATCACCATTCTTACTTTACTTTTTTTTTCCCTTTTCTTTCTTTCTTTCTTTCTTTCTTTCTTTCTTTCTTTCTTTCTTTCTTTATTTCTTTCTTTCTTTCTTTGTTTCTTTCTTTCTTTATTTCTTTCTTTCTTTTTTTCTTTCTTTCAGATTGTACAATTTTCTATTTTCTCATTATCGTTTAATTTTCTCAGTATATTTCTTTGTTCTGTAATTATCACTAATTTTCTTTCTTTTTTTTTTTCGTTCTTCTCTGTTTCTTTTCTTTTTATTTCTTCCCTGTATTTCTTTTTCATTCTCTTTATTCTTTAACTTGATTACTTCGTCTCTTTTATCTTTCCTTTTGCAAATTCTTTGTTTCATTCATTTTACCTTCTTAAGTTGCAATTTCTTCCTTTCATTCTTCGTCTATTTCTCTTTCTTTCATTTTTATATTTCAACATGTTGTATTACTTTTTCGTCATTTAATAATATTCTTTATAATAAAAAAAATCCGGTGCCCATTCTCTCTTTCTCTCTCTTTCCCTCTCCCCACCATTCGTTCTCCTACCTCCTAATCTTTACTTTCCTTCCTGTTTTGCCAATTCTTTTTCGGTACTTGAAGCAATTTCTTCATTCAAGCAACCAGAACCATGCAAGACCCGATAATTCCGTCTTCAGTTTACAATACCATTTTTTTATGCTTGAAGAGTTCTACGAAGGCATGAAGAATCGAGCCTCAAGTTAACAGGCGTCTGAAATTTACCTTTTAGTATTAATTACAGGAATATTGAAAGAAATGAAGGAAAAACAAACGGATTGAAAAAATGAACGATGAAATCAAACAAAAATAAATGTCTGAGCGTAGAACAAGAAACAAAGAAGAAACGAAAAATTCAAAAGAAAATTCTATAACAAGGGAAAAACAAGAACAATAAAAAAATAACAAACAGGCGAATGTAAAAAAAATTGATTGAAAGGACAACAGAATTTGGATTTTTTTTTTTATATTATATCAAGAAAAAAACTCACGGGAACTGAAAGAAAGAAAGAAAGAAAGAAAGAAAGAAAGAAAGAAAGAAAGAAAGAAAGATAAATTATTTAAAGAAGAGTAAAAAGAAGAAAAGACAAAAATCAAAGGATTTTTAAATAAAGAAAGAAAAAGGAATGAATTTTAAAAAGTTAAAAGAAATATGTATGCTTAATATGGATGTGCGTTGTGGTGCAATGGATATCGGCTCGGAACTAGAAATCGGGAGCCGAGTTCGAATTCTATTGAATCCATTGCATTCACTTACGCGCAAATACCCTTGGAAAAGGTATTAATCCGTCTCTTCCTTCCAGTTATGGGTTAAATAACAGGACAGATTGGGTTCTATAGCCTTGGTCGGCAACCAGTCTACCGCAGAAAGCAATGGCAACCTACTGCGGGATAATCTTCTGCCCAGTCAGTCATGTCTCTTTCGAGACATGATCGCCCAAGCGTGTTTCACATAAGGCATTTAACTGATTGATGCCTAATATCCGTTCATATTTTTTCCCGTCGTTTGAACAGGAGTTGAGATTTATACCTTCTTTTCTGTTTAGGTTTAGATTTCCTATTACTTTTTAAATATTTTCATTTCATTTACACCCAGTAATTTCTTGCGTCTTAGTGGCATTATCGCCTTGCTTAGAACGAAATGAATAAAAGAAAGAAAAAAAACGATTCAAAAAAGAAAATGCTTCGACGAGAGAATTAAAAGAAAGGTAAAAGAAAAGAAAAAAGGGTAGAAAGAAAGAAAGAAAGAAAGAAAGAAAGAACAGGGGCATTGATAATTTAGTTCTCTGTTGGAAACAATGAACATTGAGAAAACACTCAATCACGAAGGAATGAAAGAAGGAAGCAAGTGGTAAAGAATGAATTAAAGCGGGAGAAAAGCGTAAAAATAATTGCTTCTAGTGATCCTAACAAAGCTTCCGTTGTTTTTCCGCCATGTTTTCGAAAATCTTTATGAAGCGATTTGTTTTCCGATCAACGCTTGCTTCAAATAAAACCACCTTTTCATGATTTTTTAAAAAAATTCTTTTTCTTTAATTATATTTATTTTATTTCGGAATTCGGATGAAATAAATTTTATATTGCATGAATCCATTATTGTTTGTGATTATTTCAATGCTAAAGTGCTTAATGTGAATAAAAAAAAAGTTTCAAAGAGACAGAAAATCTGTTGTTCTGGAATGTTTACAGGGAATATTTTAATTATAAAAAAAGAAAACATTTCTGATCACAAATTATAATTGATTCTATTATTCTGGTAAAAGAAAAAAAATCGTTTATTTTTATTCAATTCAATTTGTTGTTTTGGAATATATTAAAAAATAAATATTTTGTTGCATTGTCGAATACTTCGAGCTTAATAAACACATCTGAATAACTTTGAAATCCTTTTTAGTGTTAGAATAATTTGAAATTATAAAACTCAAACAATATTATTTCATTTAGGTTTTCAATTACGACTCGAAAATATTATTTGCCATTTGATGAAATCGCGTTTGTCTTTCATCATTTTTTTACTTTCATATTTTCAAGCTTTTGTTAAAGTAAAGAATTAAAAACACGTAGCACCACGTAACGGAAGAAGGTAAATGCTGAATGTTTGTCAACGCAGCGACAAGTCTTCTTTCATGTTTAACTTGGAATCAGGTCGATAATAACCAGTTCAGTGCTTTCGAAAATCAAGGTCTTGAAATTATTGGTTTCAAAAAGATTATCTGAATGAAAGTGACGTTTTGGCTTCAGATATTTATATAGTTCCTGTAATATCGATGTTTCAATCCAGGTGGAAAAAATATTCAAAACGCTGACTTTTATCCCATTTTTAAAATTGGCGCAATGCGATCTTCCCAACCTAGTTAATATCATTTGAATTTGTGTAAAATTAAGTTTAATAAATGTGAATAATAATAATAATAATAATAATAATAATAATAATAATAATAATAATAATAATTGATATGGCTTGTCCAGCGGATTGTAACATAGCAATCAAGGAATTTGAAAAACTGTCAAAATATAAAGACCTGGAAATTGAAATAGAAAAAATGTGGAAATTGAAAACAAGAGTTGTGCCAGTGATAGTAGGTGCACTTGGAATGATAAAAAATGGAACAAAACAACACATTGAAAGAATCCCTGGAAACCCCAGCTTAAGAGACATACAAAAAATTGTCTTATTAAGTACAGCCCACACACTAAGGAAAACTTTATCTATGTAATGCTGGGGATGATAGGGAAGATAGAAAAACATGAAATGGAGCCATAACAACACGCCACGACCTGCCTTAGGTTTCCCCGCAGACTTGGTTGGTAGTGAGATCAAAGCAGAAATCGAAATATGATGAAAAATGACATAATAATAAGCCATCTATTTTACATGGTTGACTTAAATTTGTATGCTAAGAATGATAATGACCTGGAAGGTCTTCTGCAAACTGTAAAATGCTTCATTGAAAACATTGTAATGAAATTCAATTTAGATAAATGTGCTAAAGCTACAGTTTTACGAGGATTTCTACAACAAACATCATCAAGTAGCTTAGACTCTGCTGTAACAATAAAATAATTGAAACCAGAAGCTTATAAATACCTAGGTGTAAATGAGAGTGAAAACATTCACCATAAAAAATGAAAGAAATAGTGCGTAAAGAGTACTATAGAAGGCTACGAATGATATTAAAAACTTAATTGAATTCTCAGAACAGAATTATGGCCATTAATAGCCTTGCAATCCCAATTGTCCAATATAGTTTCAACATCTTAAACTGGACTCTAAACGACATCAGGCGAATGGATTCTAAAACAAGAAAGCTTCTTTCGAAGCATAAGATGCATCATCCAAAGGCTGATGTAGACCGTCTATAGATACTCCGTAAAGAAGGTGGAAGGGGTCTTATTCAAATTGTCATACAAGACAACAACTATTGGTTTACTAACATACATAGAAACAACAAAGGACTGGATGATACAATTAGTAAGGCAACATGAAGAAAGAAAGAAAAATATTTAATAATGAAAGAAGGTAGTAAATACAAACAAGATTTACATTTAGTAGATTCTGTAGAAAAGCAAAACAGAGGCCAAGAAACAACTATTGCAGCAAAAAATATGGAAAAGAAAGCCAAAGATAAAGCTCTTGAACAGATGAAACAACGCTGGCAAGACAAACTTATGCATGGCGAATATCCAGAACGTGCCAATAAATCCAATGTTGATAAAGTTAATGCTCATCGATGGTTACGTGCATCTGGATTAAAGTCTGAGACCAAAGTCTTTTCACTAGAAACTTTCAGGCAAATATTATACATAATAATGTAGATCCAAAATGCAGGTTCTGTGATAAATACCAAGAAACAATGGACCATCTAATCTCAGGCTGTTCTGCCCCAGATGAATATAAATATCGCCACGTTAGAGTTGGGCAATATTTACATTGGACAATGGGCAAACACTATGGAAAATCTGTAAACAAACACTGGTATGAACATCACCCAGCACCGGTTACAGAAATAGATGTAACCATTCTATGGGATTACACCATCTCCACAGACAGAAAAATTGAAGCAAACAGGCCGGACATTATTGTTAAAAACCAGAAAGAAAAAAACTTGCGTATTAATTGATATGGCTTGTCCAGCGGATTGTAACATAGCAAGGAAGGAATTTGAAAAACTGTCAAAATATAAAGACCTGGAAATTGAAATAGAAAAAATGTGAAAATTGAAAACAAGTATCGTGCCAGTGATAGTAGGTGCACTTGGAATGATAAAAAATGGAACAAAACAACACATTGAAAGAATCCCTGGAAACCCCAGCTTAAGAGATATACAAAAAATTGTCTTGTTAAGTACAGCCCACACACTAAGGAGAACTTTTTTCTGCGTAACGCTAGGCACGTTAGGGGAGATAGAAAAAACATGAAATGGAGTCATAACAACACACCAAGACCTGTCGTAGGTCTTCCCGCAGACTTGGTAGGTAGTGTGACCATAGCAGAAATCTAAATATGATGAAAAATGACTACATAATAATAATAATAATAATAATAATAATAATAATAATTTTTTTTTTTAAACAAACTACTCTAGTAATATTGATGTTTTGTTTCGTTGAGCCGTCTTTCTCCTTGAATTCCAATCGCGTCTATGTCAGATGTTGCTTGGCAGCCCATTTAGGAGAAGGAAAACTCCGAACAACAACCCGCAACTCAAGGTGTTAATCGTGCCGAGGAGTGAATGGCTACTGCGTTATGAGGTCACAAACGATTCCCTACAGGCTTCGGGACCCTGTTTGTAAAAGACCGTTACCCAACGTGCCGGGCAACTTTGGGTGGACTTTTGGACCCGTGCGTCACTCGTGGGAAAAACATGAAAAACACAAATAGAAATAAAAAGTCCAATATGGCTCTTCCAGTGGATAAACAGGGAGCCCGTCCTTCAGGAGGGAACCTACCTGAGGTCGAAAAATCTGCCATAGGAACAAACTCCTACACAAAGAATGTATCTTCAGGTCCCCACAACCAGGATAATCCTAATGATGGTCCTGAAAATTCACCAGCTAGATCTACAACCGTATATTTAAAGAAAGAAAAAATAAAATGGTCTCGTGAGGAGTACAAAGTCGTTATGACTGCATTTCATGAAGCGTTACTCAAACCTCAAAAAAACATGACTCGCCAAACATATGACATTTGGCGTGAAAAAGTTGGTCAAGCAAATAGAAAGTATATTGACGAAAATAAATTGGCCAATGTACGTAGGTACATTATTCGTAATAACCGACTGTCAGAGGCTGAGATTCACGAAATTAAAAGAATTGTAACAAGAAGAGTCGAATCAACAAAATATGAAAAGGAACCGGAACCAGAAATAAAAAGTAATAACATCAAACAAATCACAGGTCATAATGTAGAAACCGTGAAACACGCAAATCACTGCGAAGATAATGATGTAAGTCTAAAAGTGCTGGAAAGGTGCGATCTGAGTCTGAGTCAGTTAAAAGACAAAAATAAAATGAGTTCAGAACACATCTAAGATAATTATTTGACGGAAAATAAGAACAATATACAGGAAGCCAAGATAGAAATAAAAAACCAGCTAAGTCAAATACAAAGTATTACAATGGAGGAACGTGAACACCTCCCAAAATTCCAACCAACAAAACAAAACCTCCGAACTATTAAATTGTACAATGCAGCACTGAAATCAATACTGGATGAAGACCCGAATACAAATCTTACCGAAGTAATATATGCATCAGCAACAGCAGCAACAAGAAAATTAAACATCAAAATAAAAACAAGGCAGTCACGCAGACGTGAAGATCCAGCTTGGAAAAGAAAACTCGAAAAAGAAATCGAACAACTAAGAAGTGAACTGTCAGTACTGGATGAACTGAGTAGAGGAATAAATGTAAGAACTAGGAAAAGAAGAAGAGCCGAAAAAAAATATAACATCAGAAATGAAAATGACGTCTTATCAAATAAAGAAAAAAATAAAGCAAAAAATCCAACTGAAGGCTCAAAGAATAAGACGCTATGAAAAAAGAGCAAGATTTTACAGACAAAACAAGATCTTTCAGACTGATACAAAGAGATTTTACAGGGAAATAGGTAAAAAAAGAATTGAAGTGACAGTACCCCCCAGAATGGAAGAAGTCACACAGTTCTGGGAAAAGATATGGGCTTGCCCTAAAGAACCTAGCAAGGAAGTACATTGGATTACGCAGGAGATAGAACGAATGAAAAATAAACCCGAACAGACATGGTCTGGAATTACAGAAGATGATGTTAAATTTGCACTAAAAAAAGCACACAATTGGAAAACTCCAGGTATAGATAAAATTCCTAACTTTTGGCTATATTATTTAAATGCAGCACATAAAAAAATAGCCAAAGAACTCCAAGAAACGGTTGACGATCCCACTAAAATTCCTGCATGGATGACAAAAGGAATTACATTTCTTCTACCCAAGAATGGTGACACAAACAACCCGAAAAACTACAGACCAATTACATGTCTTCCGACAACATATAAACTACTAACATCTATTTTAACAAAAGAAACATATTTATTCTTAGAAAGAAATGAGATGATACCGCTTGAACAAAAAGCGTGCAAACGTGGCTGTTATGGTTGTAAAGACCAATTGCTAATTAACAAAATGATCCTGGAAAACTGCTACAGTACAAAGAAAAATCTTAGTACTGCCTGGATAGACTACCGAAAAGCATTCGATAGTGTGCCACATTACTGGATTTTAAAGACTTTAAATATATACAAGATATCGCCCGTCATCATCAATTTCATCAAACAGTGCATGTCTATATGGAAAACAACCCTTTACCTCAATCATATAAATGGAACCTATAAGTCTGATGAAATAAACATCAAAAGAGGTATATTTCAAGGTGATTCTTTATCTCCCTTACTATTCTGCATATCATTAATAGCACTAACCAGTCAACTTAATAAGACAGAATGTGGTTATAAAATAGGCCAAAAGAAAATAAGCCATCTATTTTACATGGATGACTTAAAGTTATATGCTAAGAATGATAATGAGCTGGAAGGTCTTCTGCAAACTGTAAAATGCTTCAGCGAAGACATTGGAATGAAATTTAATTTGAATAAATGTGCTAAAGCTACAGTTTTACGTGGATCAATACAAGAAACATCCTCAATTAGCCTAGACCCTGCTGTAACAATAAAAGAATTGAAACCAGAAGAAGCTTATAAATACCTAGGTGTAAATGAGAGTGAAAACATTCACCATAAAAAATGAAAGAAATAGTGCGTAAAGAGTACTATAGAAGGCTACGAATGATATTAAAAACTGAATTAAATTCACAGAACAGAGTTATGGCCATTAATAGCCTTGCAATCCCAGTTGTCCAATATAGCTTCAACATCTTAAACTGGACTCTAAACGACATCAGACGAATGGATGCTAAAACAAGAAAGCTTCTTTCTAAGCATAAGATGCATCATCCAAAGGCTGATGTAGACCGTCTATACATACCCCGTAAAGAAGGTGGAAGGGGTCTTATTCAGCTGGAATTGTCATACAAGACAACAACTATTGGCTTACTAACATACATAGAAACAACAAAGGATTGGATGATACAATTAGTAAGGCAACATGAAGAAAGAAAGAAAAAATATTCAATAATAAAAGAAGGCAGTAAATACAAACAAGATTTACAGTTAGTAGATTCTGTAGAAAAGCAAAACAGAAGCCAAGAACCAACTATTGCGGCAAAAAATATAAAAATGAAAGCCAAAGATAAAGCTCTTGAAAAGATGAAACAGCGCTGGCAAGACAAACCTCTGCATGGCCAATATACAGTACGTGCCAATAAATCCAATGTTGACAAAGTTAATACTCATCGATGGTTACGTGCATCTGGATTAAAGTCTGAAACTGAAGGATTTATACTTGCAGCACAAGACCAAAGTCTTTTCACGAGAAACTTTCAGGCAAATATTATGCATAATAATATGGATCCAAAATGCAGGTTTTGTGATAAACACCAAGAAACAATAGACCACCTAATCTCAGGCTGTTCTGTGCTTGCCCCAAACGAATATAAAAATCGCCACGATAGAGTTGGGCAATATTTACATTGGACAATGTGCAAACATTATGGAAAAGCTGTAAACACTGGTATGAACATCATCCAGCACCGGTTACAGAAATAGAAGATGTAACCATTCTATGGGATTACACCATCTACACAGACAGAAAAATTGAAGCAAACAGGCCAGACATTATTGTTAAAAACCAGAAGGAGAAAACTTGTCTATTAATTGATATGGCTTGTCCAGCGGATTGTAACATAACAATCAAGGAATTTGAAAAACTGTCAAAATATAAAGACCTGGAAATTGAAATAGAAAAAATGTGGAAATTGAAAACAAGAGTTGTGCCAGTGATAATAGGTGCACTTGGAATGATAAAAAATGGAACAAAACAACACATTGAAAGAATCCCTGGAAACCCCAGCTTAAGAGACATACAAAAAATTGTCTTATTAAGTACAGCCCACACACTAAGGAAAACTTTATCTATGTAATGCTGAGGATGATAGGGAAGATAGAAAAACATGAAATGGAGCCATAACAACACGCCACTACCTGCCTTAGGTCTCCCCGCAGACTTGGTTGGTTGTGAGACCAAAGCAGAAATCGAAATATGATGAAAAATGACATAATAATAATAATGTGTGCTTGCGTGTATATGCAATTAACTTTAAAGCTTTTGTCTACAAGTATGTGTAGAAATATATCTTGTCTTCTTGTCCCCAAAACATTTTAGGCAATGTCAGAGCTTCTTTACAACGGAGACAATCGAAAACGTGCCTGCCATTCTAAATATCGACTTCAAATTTAAACATTCAATATCATTAGTATGTTGCTTTCAATGTTGAAAATCAATCTCACTATTGTATTTTTCTCATACTGTAAATCGTCGTCGTTTTTTGTTTTTTTTTTTTCGTTATTTCATTTCAACGTGAATTAATCAAGCTGTGTAACAGGAAGATGTATAAATATATATGTTATATGTATGAAATATATCTAGTATATGTATAAATGTATATATAGTATATGTATAAATATATACAGTGCTTCTGCACGAAGCATGAACCGCTATTTAAAAAAAAATAGTAACTAAGAGGAAATGAAGAAGACCAACAGCAGGTGAAATGTTCCTGTAGATTCGGAATCCGAAAAGAGGTAGACAAGAAAATATTAAATAAGAAGTTACACGAACGCAGAAAATAGGATATACTGAATCTCTGTTGAATCTATGGTAAAAAATACAATTCACTTGAATCCAATTCGAAAAGCTTACATTACCTCCCTTTTTTTCTTTTCATTTTTTCAGAATTTAAATTTAGTCTCACTACAAGGCGACATGAAATAAGGAAGATTTTGTGACAAGATTCCGAACTGAAATCTTCTGAAATAGTTTTAAAGCGAGGACATACACAACTGCCTCGACTATAAACCATCCATAATAATATTTATTAACTTTCTTTTTTTATATGCCGTATTCCGTCAGCATGTTGGCAGTCATAGTTCTTCACAACTTCTTCTTAATATTAGTAACTCTAAGCAATATTTGTTCTCTTGCTATTCATCTTGTCCTTGTTCTTCCATTCATTTACACAATCTCATTGGTAGGTTACTGACTGGTTTACTCTGTCTTATTATCTTCAATGTGTACTATGAGTATTAAATTAACCAAACCGTCTTTCTTCATGCGTCCCATATGTGTTAAGATCTGAAATTTATTAAATTTACTAACCTCAATACAGTAGAAAATTTTCAAAATATAAAAATTGTGTTGTGTCAATCTTTCTAACGATGAGATTTTGCATGCTTTGAAAATCATCATTCCAAATTTGGCATCTTATGTGTGATGTGGTGCAGTGGATATCGGCTCGTAAGAAGAAATCGGAGACCTGAGTTCAAATTCCAGTTGAATTCGTTGCATTCACATAAGCGCAAATAATCTTGGGAGAGGTATGAATCCGTCGTTTCTCCCTCCATCTATGGGTTAAATAGCAGGACAGATTGGGTTCTACAACCTTGGTTAGCAACCAGTGGAATGCAGAAATTAATAGTAGTCGTCTAATTTACTAAAAAAGATATGTTCACAAAATAGCAATCTCTATTCCCACTTCATCGCATCCACCCCTACTCCTCCCCACCCCATATACATTTCCTCATTTTCCCCTTTATTAAACCCGAAGAAAACCAGCCATTAATTTGTAAAGGACCATACCTTATCTTCTAATGTTAAATCTGTCTACAAAAGTTTCAACATGCTCATTAATTAACTCTATCTCGTACCTATTCCCTCTTTTCGTTTAAAATTCTAACAGACAACTTACAAGCCTTATTTTCCCATCTCCCACCCCACCGACATTCGCCAAATATAAGAAAAAGAATTTTCATTCCTCTCCACACTACCTGGTGAGACACTGTCATTTCAATGTCGAAACAAAATGTACCCTTTGTAGTAGATAATAATTTGTACGTGTTCTAAACTCTAATTTATAATAAATATTCAGTTCCATTTCATATCGAGCACTATTTTAAATTAATGTTTTGAACGTTCTCAATTTTTTCTTCGTTCCTTATTCACTTATATATATATATACATACATATATATATATATATATATATATATATATATATATATATATATATATATAAGCTTATTTGTAAATGGAACTTTGTGTGTGTGTGTCTGTGTGTGTTTGTCCGTTACCTATAGACTCCGAAACGGCTGAACCGATTTTCTTGAAAATTTACACAGTTGTACTATAAGCGTCTGCAAGTGTTCTTAGGTTTTGTATCGAGGTACCCCCGATAAATATCGAAAATCGATAATCGATAAAATCGGGTTATAGAAGGAGTGGTCCGATTTTAATTAAATTTGATACACTCATAGATATAAGAAACGATATTCAGAAGTTTCAAGGTTGCAGTTCTTACAATAGTTCATAAAATCGATATATATATATATTATTTACGTTCTCACACCCTGATTGAGCACTCTGGAGGAGGGGTAGACTTTTGAAAAACAGTAGCCACTCTAGCGTGAACGCATCGCTCATTCATTAAAAAAATGAATTGGAGCACGCTAGCCTACTGGGGGCGCGTAATATGATATGCGCTAAAAAAGAGTAATTTCTTACACCGAACGCCCCGTGTCCCAGGCGTAGCGTCGCCGACTGACACCAATTCGGTCGGGTTTCAAGCAATCGGAGTCTAACCGTACTGATGACTTGTGATACAGCGAAACAGATCTGTCTGCGGATGACAGTATGTATATTTGTAATAATTTATTCCCAAACAAAAAATGTATGTTTTATTTTTTTAATCATATCACCCCAAGCATGGCGAAAACGAGGGATGAGCCTCTTCACCTGTTCAATAGACGAGGGTGGAGTGTGAACCGGGCGATAGTTTAGTCCATCTACTCCAATTGAAAAAAATGAAATAAAATAAAATTTAAAAAAAGAGTGAAAAGATTGGAAAAGAGAAAAACCGGAAACCACATCCTAAACAGGAAACAATGGATGAGCCTCTTCACCTGTTCAAAGACGTAGGTGGAGTGTGAACCGGGCGGTAGTTTAGTGTATCTACTCCAATTGAAAAAAATAAAATAAAATAAAATAAAAAAAGTGAAAAGATTGGAAAAGAGAAAAACCGGAAACCACATCCTAAACAGGAAACAAAGGCCTCTTCACCTGTTCAATAGACGAGGGTGGAGTGTGAACCGGGCGATAGTTTAGTCTATCTACTCCAATTGAAAAAAATAAAATAAAATAAAAAGAGTGAAAAGATTAAGATTGCTAAATGAAAAACAGAAATTATGACCAAGTGTAACCATACCAACAAATACCTATTAGGATCATACAATCATGGGTCAAAACGTTCTAACTTCTCCTAATTTTGAAAATTACATATTCATAAAAGTTACGTGTACGTTCCTTAAAAAAAAACAACTGTAAAACCAGTTATTGTAAATCGCCTGAAGACATTGGAAACTAGGAACCGTAGTTGCGTTATAACTCGTATACAAATGAATATATGTAATTTGTTTCGACACTACCTGTGTCTTCTCAAGTACCCTTGAGAAATCACAGGTAGTGTCGAAACAAAATAGCTACTTTTGTAGTGATATTATAACATATTTATGTTATAATTTCTAAATAAATATTATTAGCTCTTTGTATTGAGCACTTTTTAAGAATAGTGTCTCTTTGAATACGGAATATTATCCCATCCATGCCTACCCTAAATATATATATATATATATATATATATATGTGTGTGTGTGTGTGTGTGTGTGTGTGTGTGTGTGTGTGTGTGTGTGTATATATATATATATATATATATATATATATTACAGAAAAGTGAAAGAACACGGAGATTAAAAAACCACTGTTCAAGCATTTACATTTATAAAGAGTAGGGCTTAATATTGTAATTTTGTTATTACAATGGATTATAAAAGCCTAACATCACTACACAAAAATTTTAATATTTCAGAACAAAGCTGTTTCTATTCAGGAGATATGTTAAAATAATCTTAATTTAACTTTATTTTAACATATCACCTGAAGAGGAACAGTTAATTTAAGCTTATTTGAATGTAACCTTATTTATATTATCACTTAAAGAGGAAGAGTTTCTTAATTTAATGTTATTTTAACATATCACCTGAAAAGGAATATTTTTGTTTTGAAACATGAAATTTTTTGTGTAGTGGTATTATTAAACCACTGTAATAACAAAATTACAATATATATATATATATTTCCTCTGAAATGACCGCTCTGACCAGTTAGAGACCCTCCTTAAATATTGAATAGTCACGTGGTGTGGCTCAAAGAAACAATTTTTTCTTTAGCTGTGGAAAAACCCGTTTTTCTGACGTATTTTTAGTTTTGCGATTTGATGACCAATCAGAATCCAGAGTTCCGCTACAGATCCGTAAAAGGAATTTGATATTTATTTATTTTTGCCATCCTCCGGAACTTCTGCGTGGAGCCCAGATGCGCAAAGACCATTTTGGTCATTTGCTTTCTGGATCACTGAGGGCAAACATCCGGTCCCTCGCTTGCACGGTATCACCATAAAACAAGATTTAGTTTCTGTGCTGAAACCTGCTTTAAAATATATATTTGTTTTAAGATCCATATTCCAGTTGAAAATTGCTTTTTGTTGAACATTGTTTTTTTTTTTTTTATAACGTTAGTTTTCGTAACGTTATTCTGAAGAACTTTTGGTAACTCGTTATTAGCGAGTCATAATATTACGGTATCTTCGGGTAAACTTAACGTACTAAACGAATCCTTCGAATAATTCACAATAACTCCCTCGGAATAATTCTCGCAAGAAACTCAGAAACAATCTCTTCAATGACGTACAAAACCGGAATGATTCACAACACAGAAAACACTCAGATTTTTAAGTGCTTTATATATTAAATATTTGTGGTCTCGTGATCCCAGTAGCATAATTCATTCAGCGTTACGTTTGTTGCCTGGAGATCCGTGTTCGACCACACGTATTGGTATCGACAATTTCTTCCTAAATAACACCTTCCCTTTATAGCTAACACCCTCTGGAGTCTATCCTCTCGTGTCTCTGGATACATTTTTTAAATGTTGATTCCACACTTAAAATTTCCGTCATAGTTCTTTTTCTTCTGCACTACCGGCGTGATTTAATTCTAATGACGTAGGTATGTCTAATGTATCGAATACTTCCATGGGAACTTTTTGTCTTGGACTTTCCAAATCAGTGTGTCGACGTCTGAACTGGTTCAGGTAACGTTTATACTTTCCATTTGGTCCCTGCACCGTGTAAGTCATTCGACCAACCCGTTTCTTTCCAAAATTCTTTTTCCCTTAAGTATATATTTAAAAATACTTTTCCTCCCGGGTTAAAGTAATTATTTACAAGGATATTTCTTAATGTTTTCGCCTTCCGTTCATGTAGTATTTTGTTAAACACAGACTAATTTTTCTGGTGAACATCAATTCCGCCGGCGACATTTCAGGTCTAGTGTTAGGATTTGGCGTAATTCTGAAAACGCTCAGAAATTGCTGAAGCATTTTCTCATCCTACTCCTTCCCCTCTGATTTCTTAAGAGACCTATTGAACGTGTCAACAAAGCGTTCCGCTTATCCGTTCGATCTTGAATGGTACGGGGGCTTTGGAATATATTGTATTTGTAAGGACTTGTAGAATAACTTGAATTCTCTAGATGTGAACTGCTCCTCGTTTTTCGACACAACTGAATCCGCTACGCCAAACCTTGCAAAGATTTCGCGCAAAAAATTTATTGCTACCGTGATAGTTGGTCTTCTGCATTTCAATATTTCAGGCTACTTTATATGACTGTCGACCACCACCAGATAATATAATCTACGCAACGGACAAGTGAAATCTAGATGTAATCAATACCAAGGGATATCTGTTTCTGGCAAAGGTTAAGATATAATCGGCGGGGATTTCACGCTAGAGCAAAACTTCTGCATGTTAACCAAGTTTTGTATATCTTCGTCCATTTTCGGCCAGTAAGTGTAGCATTTCATTAGGGATTTCATTTTAGAAACTTCCGGATGATCAACATAGAATTTCTTTAACATGCGTTTTCTCAGTGATGTTGGAATTAAAACTCTATCAGTGTACATCAGTACTCTATCACATTATGAAAATGCGTTACTTTCATTTGCCTTTTTATTTTTAACTTTAAATGCATTCTGATTCTTCGTTTTTAATATGAAGTTGTCGTTCAGCGACTTAAGTCGCATTTCTTCTTCTTGCGGTATTGTGTAAGACATTTTTAATTTCGTTTTCAGCCCTTATTGCCGCAATCAAAGTATCTTTAGATAGTTCGACAAATTAAGCGAGAGAGTCCATCAGTATGGTTTAATTTATTCGATGGCAATCATTCCATTTTATAGTTGTAATTCAGTAGTATAGTTCCCCTGCGTTACAGTCTGTTTGCTGTATGTGTGGGAACATTCTTTTAAACATATATAGACATTAATAAACGATGATCGGTTTGCAAAAAATTCTCGTCCATGTAGGAATTTATTGACTTTTTTCATGTCAAAAACTATAGCCAAAGCTTCCTTCTCGATCTGGCTGTAGTTTTTCTCAACAGCTATTAACGACTTTAAAGCAAGCAGTATTGGCTTAGATGGTCAATCGTCATATTTGTGTAATATTACTGCTCCAATTCCTGAATCACTTGCATCTGATGCAACGACAATGTTTAATTTGCGATCAAAATGCGTTAGTGATAGGTTAGGTTTTAGGAATGTTTTATCTTTTCAAACGCACTTTGTCATTTCTCTGAGGAAACCATTTAGCGTCTTTCTTTAACAAGGCATTTAAAGATGCATATTTTATATATATATATATATATATATATATTGCATATTTTTTACATGGTAGTAGTTTGCAAGTTATGAAAATGCTTGCAATTTGGTAAATTGGTCGGGACGGCCATGTCTTTAATTGCGCTTGATCGAGTAGAATCTGGGCATCGACCCTTTCCGTCAATAATTTGTCCTAGATGATTTATTCTTGATATATAAATCCGCTGCTAAGAAAGTCGGTTATCTGTGTAGGGCCAGGATGTTTTTTCCGCCTAAAACAATCCTATACATATATAAATCTACCATCCGCCCGTGCATTGAATACTGCTGCCATATCTGGTCGGGTGCCCCTACTATCCATCTAGGTGTCCTTGACAAAATCCAACGGAGAATCTGTAATGTAATAGATCCCGACTTGGCAGCTCAGATACAGTCACTTTCTCACCGGCGCAATGTGGCTTCCTTGTGTCCCTTCTACAAATACTTTCACGGCTTCTGCTCAGATGAACTCAGTTCACTGTTGCCCCTTATATATAAATTTACTCGAGCCACAAGATAGGCGACTAGGACCCACCCTTTTACTGTGAAACCAATAAATTGCAAACGCAAATTCTACTTCACAGCTTCTTTTCTCGCACTTCCTGCCTGTGGAAATCTCTTCCATTTATTTGCTTC
The DNA here is from genome assembly GCA_037127315.1 of Ascarosepion bandense. Lineage (NCBI taxonomy): Eukaryota > Metazoa > Mollusca > Cephalopoda > Sepiida > Sepiidae > Ascarosepion > Ascarosepion bandense. Next base: position 1,372,269 of record JBBBDQ010000172.1, read on the forward strand.
CCCGACAGCTACAATCTCCAAGAATTTAAGTGCAAAGTCAATAGTCATCTCCTATCTCACTAACCTGCATCCTCTCTCTCATGCTCCTTTCTCTGTCCTCTCCACTCTCATCAGTATTCTCATCCTTCTCTTACCCACTTCCTGACACCTCCTATAACTTGTCACTCTTTCTCATAACTTTTCTCCTATGCAACCCCCTGCAAAACAGTGGCAGTAAAATGCCTTGCTTGTTGTGATATGATGATAAAAAAAATGCTCACATTTTGTTTAACTACTTTTGAACCCGTATTCTTTGATCTTTTCGAATACTATTTTTACGTCTTCCGCATGTTGGCGTCTGGTGATACTTTTAATCAATATGTCGTCCAGATATGCTTTCGCGCAATCTAACCCAGCAAGCATTGTATCCATAATTTGTTGAAAAATGTTAGGAGCTACGTTTATCCCGAAAAGAAGTCGGTTGAATTTATATAGACCTTTATGAGTGTTGATAGTAATTTCGAACAGTCCTCCTCTAAGAGTATTTGTAGATAGGCGTCCGCCCGCAAGTCCAACTTTTTCGCTTATTTAGTTGATCGAAAGTTTCTTCTGGACTTGGTAATGGGTAATTATAATTTTGCAAGCTTTCATTAAGCCCCGTTGAGAAATCAGCGAATTATTTATTATTCTTTTTCTTCGCGTAAACGGTCAGCGATGCCCATTCAGAGTAGTCGACTTTGGAAATGACCCCTAATTCATTTAGCGTTTTCAATTCCTTATTGATTGGATCTAACATCGCAAACTCATTTTTTGGTCTGAATATTGGTGTTGTATTTTCATTAACTTCAAAATTCGCCTTTGCTTTTAAGCACATGCCAAGGCCTTCTGATAAAACTTCTGGGAACTTTCTTTTTAATTCAGTTTTGAATTTTCCCATTGCCGTTATAGTAATTGTGGTAACAATATTTACTTTGTTGCAGAACGAATTGATTGGTAGTTCCCGAAGATTAACTTGAGAAAATGCCATCCGTTCCCAATAAATTTGTTGTATTTTTCAACACGAATACCACTGCTTTTTGGCCTTTCCAACGAAACATCTTTGAAGATGTTTCGTTCGAAGTCTTGCTAATTTTTCTTTCCTCGTGACGACTTTTCCCAATTTATTTACTTTATTGACATACTTTTTAGATTTACAACAAGTACTCTTCAACCTTTTTCTTAATCTTCCATAATGGTAGCATTTTTTTGTTTCCAAAGAAACAATCACTTTTAAAATGCTTACAGTCACAACCGGTATTTTAATACTAATCGTATTCCTGGATTACTAACCTGCGTTCCGTTTATTTACGTTTAATATAACCTATTTTTCTATCTCAAATATCTGTTTCGTTGTTCTTTATTTTGTATAGTTCCTCACCCTGATCCACAACAACTTGGCAACGAAGATTCGAACACGATTCGCCACAACAATTCCGTTCATTGTCCTCGTATTCCACTGAATATTTCAATTACTACGTGTAGGATACGTATTTTTCCCTATAGTCCTCGTGAAAGTTCAGAAGATCTTCTTAGCTACTTTTATAACGTCAGTTTTCATAACGTTATTCTGATGGAAACTTTTGGTAACTCGCTATTATATATTTCGGTATCTTCGCTTAAAGTCAAACGAATTCTTTCGAATAATACACAATAATGTTCTCGGAAAAATCATCTCAAGTAATTCGCTCAGACGCACAACACCGGAGTGGTTCACAACACAGAACATTCTCAGACTTTTGTCTGAGTGCTTTATATAGGAAATGGTCAAGTGGTCCCAGTAGCACTACTCATTCAACTGTTACGTTTGTTGCCTGGAGATCCCTGTCGACAACACGTGTCGGTATTGAAACTTTCTTTCTTAGTTTTAAAATACATGGTTTGTTGAAAGCTGTTTTAAACGCATATTCAAGTTGAACAATTATACAATTGTATGTTTTTCTTGATAACTGTGTTAAGATACATATTCCTGTTGGACATTGTTTTAAAATGAATATTTTGTTGAAAGATGTTTTAAGAGACATTTGCTTGTTGATATTTGTTCGAGATGCATATTTTTGTTGAACGCTGTTTTAAAACGCTTGTTTTCTGTTTTAAGATATTGTTATTAAAATGTTTTTAAAATGTTTTAAATGTTTTTGTTGGACACGTTTTTTGTCGAAAACTTTTTTAAGATGCATGTTTTTGTTAAACAATAACTCAAGATGCATGTTTTTGTTGAACATTGTTTTAAAATGCATATTTTTGCAGAAACGCTTTTTCCTTCGAATTATAATTTGCCACTGTCAGTAACGAGTCCTGCTAATTTTTCTCCATGTGACGTGAGTGGATAACAACGTTTTTAGCACATATCTCTCTCTCTCTCTCTCTCTCTCTCTCTCTCTCTCTCTCTCTCTCTCTCTTCTTTTTCTGCGATGGCAGGTGAAATTTTAGTACTTAAGAGTCATCGCCTTTATCTTAAAATCTTTGTTTCTAGACAATTCCAAAATAATTCATGTCTTTAATAATGGCAAATCCGCCAGGAAGCAAGCTTCCGTTCTTTCCTTGACTTTGACCATTTCTTGCATTGAAATAACAACCCCGTATTATCATCATTTAAATAGAGACCGGAAATGGCCGAGGCTGTAGACCAGATAGGGTCGTAGTAATAGTAGCAACGATAGTGTTGACCTTGTTATTAAAGACGGTTCCATTGTGCTAATTGCCATGCTTATATTTAAATTTCCATCTAATATTTGTGTTTTCAAACCATTAGTGCAGATGCAAAGAAACGAAATCTCCTCAAGTACTCAATTACCTAAGCATTTTGGCTTTTTTAATAATGCTTCCGCCTAAATCAAGATTGTCATATTCTTCCATAGTGGAATGCAGGTTGAATGTACCCCCACCTACTTTTTTTTTCTTTCTTAGAACTAAACAGAAGATTAAAGGTTGCCTCTTGGTCTTAATTTATAACAATGATATGAATTGAAGCTTTATCATTTATCTAAAATATGAACCCCATTCGGTAGTTCCACTAGTTCAGTGATGATAAACCGTGTTACTTCTATGAAGTCAAATCGTACCCCAAACCAAAAAAGAAATTTTTACTCATACTGCTTGTTCCCAAAAGTAAACTCCCGCGTGGTTGCTTCCCTAAAAAATTACAATCTTAATCATTTCAAGTCAAGTGGTAATCATTACCTAAGATCTTCATCTTCATAGTCTTCAATTCCAACCACCTCTTTTTTTTTTCATTCATTTCATACCTTGTAATCATTTTAATAGTATTTACTTTAAGTGGTTCTCCCGATTCATTTTTCGTCTTTTATTCATTGTTTCTGAAATCTATGATTTTTTTATCTGAAAGTATAATTTTACTTTTATATAATTCTTATATGCAAAAAAAAAAATCTATAAGTCTCATTCCAAAAATTCGGAAGCTCAAACTCTCTGTATCGGTTTAAACTACCATCATATTTTCTTTTTCATAGGGTATGACTATTCTTCATTTAGTATTTTCTTGATTTCCGATGACAACGGGTCTATTTTTCAACGTCAGTTAAGTGCTATACGTGATAAACACTTAGGCGATCCTGTCTCGAAAGAGATATGAATGACCGGGCAGAAGATTTTCCGAAGTAGGTTGTCATTGCTTTCTGCGGTAGACTGGTTGCCGACCAAGGCTATAGAACCCAATCTTCCCTGCTATTTAACCCATAGCTGTAGGGATAAGATATGGATTAATACCTTTCCCAGGGGTATTTTTGCGTAAGTGAATGCAATGAATTCAACTGGAATTCGAACTCGGCTTTTAGATTTCTCCTTCAGAGCCGATATTCACTATATCATAAAGTATACCTTCGCATTCATTTACGCGCAAAATACTTTTAGGAAAGATATTAATCGGTCGCTTCTTCCTCCAGTTATGGGTTAAAGAGCAAAACAGATTGAGTTCTATAGCCTAGGTGATGGCGTGTACCAAAGACAAAATAACAGCACGCCGACTAAATATTTCGTTGTGTCCCTAAGTAGGCAGTTGATATTCTACATGTTGTCGTTCAGGTCATTTCGGTTTTGCCTCGGATTTACAAGTTGTCCACATTTGCAGAAATATACACGGCCTTTCTCATTGTCATCATTATTATTACTGTTGTAGCTGTGTTTTTGTCTTTCCATTGTGTCGTCCGAGTTGCTTCCAAGCCTCAACTAGATACTTCAAGAAACGGCAAGCTTGTTGTATTAAAAGATACAAACAGATTAGGAGCCATGCAATCAGAAAGAAATAATATAATTGCTCTCATTGCTTGCATAGAAATCTATGCAAGATATGAGAAGTACCCTTGAGCGTGATTTTGCAATTATTATATTCATGGGCTTTCAGGAATTTGATCCACATATTTTTTGGTTACTTTTGATATAATTCACAAAGCCCTGATAAAAACAGGAAATTTTGTCTTCAGATCACATTTTAATATCTTTCCGTCTCGTATTTACTTTTTTTTCTTAGACAAGTTCATTATTATTATTATTATTATTATTATTATTATTATTATTATTATTTCCTTTGATTTCTTTTGTATACATATTTCCTTTTGGGTCCCAACCAGAGACCTAAGGAGAGAACTGGTTTCATGACACTGATCATTTTTTACAAAGCTCTTTGCATTTTCTGGCTGTAGTTGCATTCTTTTAAGGCATGAGCTACCAGAAATTCCCTCAGTGACACTATAGGAACATTTTCTAATCAATTCAAGGACTCCAACTACAGCTAGAATTATTGATGTCCTGATGTGATACATCTTTGCGTTTTTCACTTCAAGATTCTTGCATTGACTCCTTTTGATATCCTTCTCTTACCCACTTCCTGACACCCCCTATAACCTGTCACTCTTTCTCATAACTTTCCTCCTACGTAACCCCCTGCAAAATAGTGGCAGTAAAATGCCTTGCTTGGGGCGATATGGTTGTCAAAAAAAATTTCCCAAAGCCGTAATAACAGCAGAAAATTTTGTTTTGAGACCAACTTTTAAGAATTTCTTTCTCGTGGTTCTTGTACTTACTTTGTTTCTCAAACAAGTTCATTATTATTATTATTATTATTATTATTATTATTATTATTATTATTATTATCTTTTGCACGATGTTTTCTTCAAACGTAGATCTTGCATTACAGGTGTTCTTTATTGAGTCGTACGTTATCGGACAAATACCAGAATATTTGCAACACAGACTGCTGAAGCGATGAGATACTAGGCTCTATTCCGTAGTTTTCTTTGTAGGACTTTACATTTCGTGGTATAAAGACCAACGTACCAATGATAACTTGGACAATAGTGGTCAGAACATCTCATATTCTGACAACTACAATCCGGAGATCGGTGCATTTCTTAAGCTTATCAATTTCTTTGACTTTATGGTCACTTGGAACAGCCACATCGATGAAATGGCATTTTCTCGTTTTTTGTCTTTTTTGTTTTTGTTTTTAGGTTGTTTTTTGTCTGTTTGTTTATTGTTTTTTTTTTTTCTTTTTTTTAGAGGGGTGCTTTTTGGTTTGGTTTGTTTTAACAACGGCTTTTTCTGGTTTTTATTTTGAAGTGCTTTTTGTTCTTTTGTTGTTTTAACAACGAAGGTGATGTCTCATTCAGGGATTTTTGTTTGGATGTTGAAATTCCGCTAGATCTTGATTTGGACATTTTTTTATCAACTACTCGGGCTTGGTTGACAACCAGTCTACCGCAGAAAGTAATTGCAACCTACTGCGGGAAAACATTCTGCCTAGTCAGTCAAGTTTCAAAAGAGACAAGATCGCTCAAGCGTTATTGCGTACGGGACTCAACCGACTGACTCAGGCTTATGGCAGTACCATTTCTCGTCGAATTCGAGTTCAAAACTTCCTAAATATGCACCAATACAAATGGAAAAAAACATTTTATAATGGTAGCGATTGAATTCTTTCTGTTCAAGCATTCCACAGGCGATAATGATGTAGGTGACATTTTCCACCTCCTTACCACACAGCCTTCAATTATCCGAATATACTTGGTGGTAAGTGTTCTTCATGAGAGAATTAGTATTCAGGCTTTGTTCTTGGATGACTACGCGCAGACATTCAGTCTAGCTTATCAAGTCACTTTTCGTCAACTAGTCCTATAAGACTTTCGTTATAATGGCTTTGGTTTTTAAAAGAAAGGATGTGCGTTGTGGTGCAGTAGATATCGACTCGAAACAAGAAATCGGGGAGCCGAGTTCGAATTCCAGTTGAATTCCTTGCATTCACTTACGCGCAAATTGCCTTGGGAAAGCTATTAATCCATCTCTTCCCTCCAGTTATGGCTTAAATAATAGGACGGATTGGGTTCTATAGCCTTGGCTGGGAACCAGTCTACCGCAGAAAGCAATGGCAACCTACTGCCAGATAATCTTCTGTCCAGTCAGTAATGTCTCTTTCGAGACATGATCGCTCAAGCGTGTATCACCTATGGCACTTAACTGACTCACTGTCTATGGAGTTGTATTGCTTTCTTTGATTGTAATATGTTTTTCGTATTTTTATCCTATAATTTTTGTTCTTAACACCTTGACGTAGTGAAATGGTTACCCAGGTTGTCTAGCTAGAAACTATTACAAGTAATGAGTTCGATCTTCAGTTGGTACCCCATACTTTCGGCCTTGTGCCACATCTAAGCTGCGTTTAGAAAATCACTATACACTTAAGCACCTCAAGGTGGTGTAATGGTTCGCAAGTAGTAAGTTCGATTGTCATATACTGGCGTCGGATCTGGACAAACAACGACAACGAGGAACACGTAAATATAAAAATATAATCTTATTTTTTTATTCTTCGTCGGTGACGCTTGGAGCAGGAGGGCTGCCGGAGAGAGTCGCCCACATGAAGGGGCTATCGGGAGTCGGAAGTCAGCGGGTGCCTTCTGTTTTCAGCCCAAAATTCTAGACATTATATAGTCTTAAAACTCCCAGGTATTTTTGGTTTTTCGGGTTGTCTCTTTGCTGTCATCATCTATCTGTCATCCTTGGCTGATTTTATTTCTGGTCGGATGTATCTGTCAGCTACTCTTGTCCTTTGTTGTCCTGGATGTACCTATCAATTACCTCTGCCGTTCAAGATAATATATATTACACGATCCTCACTGGGTGCACCATACTCTTGGCTTTAGATGCGATTAGAAAATCACCTATATTCTTTTTTCCTGATATCCTCTTTTAGAAGCTATTAGCAGGTTTAGCCCGGTTTAACTCGGGAAGTTTAAGGAATAATAAGAATAAAAAACATATGATGAATTTACGTAGTAAATACTTACACGTCCACCCTCGTCAGTTTTATAGATATAGATAACAATGTACAATGTCTTTATTGGATTAGGGTGGGAGGGAGAGCGGCAACATATATAGATATAGATAATATAAAGTGGGGTGATCGATTCTATATTATAATCAATACTAAACTAATCCCTGACTTTGTGGGGTGATAATATATATTTTTCTACCCCTAATTTTGGCTTTCTGAAAAAAAGTTAGTCGGAGAAGAATCCGTGTAAATATTTCTATAAGAGACAGAGGGAAGTCATGTCTGGTCGGTGAGAGAGAGAGAGAGAGAGAGAGAGAGACAGAGACAGACAGACAGACAGACTAGAGTCGGGGCGCCAAGTCAGGGTCGACTGCATTGCAGATTCTTCTTTTTTGGATCTTGTTGAGAACCCCAAGGTGAATAGCAGGGCCGCCCGACCAGATATGACAGCAGTATTGAATGCACGGGCAGATGGTAGATTTGTAAGTGTGCATGATGGATTCAGAAGAAAATAATTTAATAGATTTAGTTATTAATTCAATGTAGTCATTCTACTTAAGGTCAGCTGAGAGAGTGAGACCGCGGAGGTGCAGTGCATTCCTCTCAGGGTTTTTTAGCGTGATCCATGCTGATGGCGGGTGAAAAAGATTGTCTATGGCGATTAAAAGATAGCAGCTTCGTTTTGAAAGCATTAAAGTTTAAGGGTCATTTTTTACTTCAGTCTACCACTGACTAAAGTTTCTTTCCGAGATCGGCAGCAAGGTTTGTTTTGTTTGCATTGGGAGATTTCTTAGTGAGGCGGGAGTAAATGGTGGTGTCGTCAGCGAATATGCCTATTTGAGATATGATTACATCAGGGACATCGTTGATGAAAATCAGAAAAAGCGTAGAACCTAGGATATAGCCTTGAGTGACACCCACGTTGGTATGATAGTATCTGGAAGCATGCCCATTCAGTACGGCCTTCATTACGCGATTCGATAGGAACGATTTGATTATCGGCTAGAAATCAGAGAACCGAGTTCAAATTCCAGTCGAAATCGCTTTGTTCACTTACGTACAAATACTCTTAAGATAAATCTCTTCCTCCTCTAGCTATGAGTCAAATGACAGGACAGATTGGGTTCTATAGCCTTGGTTGGCAACCGATCTACCGCAGAAAGTAATGGTTAAGTACTGCGATAAAATCCTCTGCCTAGTCAGCCATGTCTCTTTCAAGACATGATAGCTCAAGCGTGTATTACGTATGGCAATTAACTGACTGATAATAATATATGCTCATATCTCTCTGAACACATGAGATGTTCCAGCAGCGCTACTGTCTGCGTAACCACCAGTTCTTGCATATGATTCATTGCTAGATATGCTGAGAATACAGTACTGTGCAAAAGTATTAGGATAAGAACCATTTAATCTTTTATGAGCACCAAAATAAAGTTTAAAATCACACTTTTGCACACTACCGGTGTGATCAAAGCAAAAGGCTATTATACTAAATATCAAATTTATTTTGTAACAAGTATTTTTTTCTTGTTAAAGTATTTGTTGAGTAAATTAAATACATTCAGTCAGTCAGTTAAGTGCCATACGTGATACACGCTTGGGCGATCATGTCTCGAAAGACATGACTAACTAAGTAGAAGATTATCCCGCAGTAGGTTGCCATTGCTTTCTGCGGTAGACTGGTTGCCGACCAAGGCTATAGAACCCAATCTGTCCTGTTATTTAAACCATAACTGGAAGGAATAGACGGATTAATACCTTTCTCAAGGGTAATTTGCGCGTAAATGAATGCAATGAATTCAGCTGGAATTCGAACTCGGTTCTCCGATTTCACGTTCCGAGCCGATATCTAATGCACCACAACGAACATCCACATCCAAATAAATTACTTTAATTAAATTGTTTATTTTCTGTCAATATGCCCCATAAAAGATAAAATAGTTCTTGTCCAAATACTTTTGCACAGTACTGTATGTTTGGTTCCCTGTACCGTTCCAATAAGTTCCTAGCTGTTTCTGCTTCTACTTTTGAAAAGGCCAGGTCAGGTCAAAAATGGAGTACTGTTGCTAAATGTGGACAACAGCTGCACAGTCTTCAGTTTGCAGTTGCTACATAATCCAAAAGCGTTTTTGTTGACGATGAATTATTTCCATCATATAACCGCTCTCCCATAAACGAAATGTTAAAAGCCTCTCGCTACTTTGTCACTATTTCCGTGGAAAGTGTTCAGATTAACTACAATACTTAGTCTCACCAGTTCTAAACCTTCATGGCTAAGACCAGTTATGCCACACAAACTGTAGCGAACCCGCCTCATTACCTTCGTATTCCATTGGTGACATGTAATTTCCGCATGACGAACCGCTGTTTTATGGACCCGACTGCCAAGAGGACACTTTCTCAATCACTCCAATTTTAACCTGTTCTAGTGTAGGTCTAACAATTTTCTTCCTCACAAATCTGTATCAACTGTGACTCTGTAAGGCCCTATCTAGAGTGCCTCTTTCCCATTGTACAGGATGAAAAGTATTGTAAAAATTTCATAACGTCCCGTAAAACAGAAGGATTATTATTATTATTATTATTATTATTATTATCATTATTATTACTGAGATATTTTTAAACAGTCTATCTTTGAAAAAATATTGTCAAACTTGATTATTGGATTTAAAACATTTCTAATGTTAGGTTTATGGGAATCCTTTTTTTACCGAATGATATGAAATTTGCCCTTATTCATTCCTGATTTCGATGTGATGTTTCCGTTCGTCAATAAAGTTTAAAGAAAAGGCCTCATGTCCCGGATGTGAAATTCCCATTCTAAAGGTTACAAAATCAATCCGGTCGAAAGGAAGTATTAGTTTCAACTAAATGCAAAGTCCTAGTTTAAATTAATCATCAAAGCATTAAATAGTCGCAAACTCTATGTAGTAATGTTATCAAATATAAATATCTAAACTTATTTATAAATGGAACTTTGCCTCTCTGTGTGTCTGTGTGTGTGTCTGTGTGTATGCGTGTGTGTGTGTGTGTGTGTGTCCGTTTCCTATAGACACCGAAACGGCTGAACCAATTTTCTTGAAAATTTACACATTTGTACTATAAGCGTCTGTGAGTCTTCTTAGCTAGGTTTTGGGTGGAAGTACCCCCGATAAATATCGAAAATCGATAATCGAAAAAATCGGGTTATAGAAGGAGTCGTCCGATTTTAATCAAATTTCATACACTCATAGATATAAGAAACGATATTCAGAAGTTTCAAGGTTGCAGTTCTTACAATAGTGCAGAAAATCGATAATATATATATATATATATATATATATATAAAAGCAAGATGTTTGTGTGTGTGTCTGTTTATCTGTCTGTATGTCCTTTATACAAATCCACAATTTTTATCCAATTCTCACCAAACTTCACACAAAGATTCTTTAGGCTGAGTCTGAGCTCCAGAACATGGATTAGTTTTAAAGCTTTCATTACACCCGAGCAACGTCGGGCTATACTGCTAGTTTTTAATAAGTATATGTACGTTAATTTCTAGAGCAAAACGCTAATGCACAAAATAACTTTAACATGTAGAAATGCACGAAAGCTTCTCACCACATGCAAATAGCGTAAGAAAGGTTACAGTCAATGAAGAATGGTTGTTAGTAAAAGGGTCAGCCCAAAATGCAAACTACAAAATGGAGATGTCCGAGTGTAATAAATACAGAAACCATTTGAGACGTGTAATAACAGACGACTGAAAATGTGGCGGAAATCCGAAGAAGCATTGCAATAGTGGAAGGTGCTTTCCAAAAGTTAAACATAATATCAAGAAACGGGAAAATTTCGTTTGAAGCATAAAAAGACTGCTAAAATTCTGCACTAATATTAGTCCTCCTCTATGGCAGAGATTAGCAATTTCCTCCCGGATGAAGAGATTTGAGGAAACTTTAGACGTGGTTCTACAAAAAGGATGCTGAGAATACCATGGACTAAGCATGTGAGTAATTTTTAAAAAATGGGAACGAAAAGGCCCCTTTGACTAGGCTCATCAAGAGACAATTGAAATTTCTTGGACACATAATGAGGAAAGAGGGCTTGGGGAATTTGACACACAAGATATATTGAAGCCTAGAGAAACAGCCTCTAAGCTAAATTTTTTAAATCATTTCACCCCAAGCAAGGCGGTATCGCCACTGATGTGCAGAGGGCTACATAAGAGAGTAAAAGTTTAGGCAAGAGGAGAGTGAAGAGAAAGACAAACCAGCTATAGAGGGTGAAAGAGAAAGGGCAAACGAAGGATGTGAACACAGGAGTGAAGAGAGTTGCGAAGGTAGAGAGAAAGGAAAAGAACAAGATATACAGGTGATGTAGAAAGGGCTGGAGTTAACTGAATAAGAGATGGGAATTGACATTGCATTTAAATTCGTGGAGGTTGTAGCCGTCAGGAAAGTATGTATATGGAATGGAGTTCCACAGGCGGGAAGCGCGAGAAAAGAAGCTGATGGAGTAGAATTGTCGCCTGCATTTGGTTGATCTGTTAATGGGTGGGACCTTGTTGCTAGTCTGGTTGCCCAAGTAAATTCTTGTTTATCACATCCGATCAAGACAATTGTTAGTATTATAAAGCTTCATCTAAATAATTTCAGTAGATTTCAGCCTCTGATGAGTTCTCCGTTTGATCTAGTTTCATAAGATTAGCAAAATGAGTGGATATCAAACATAAGTTTAGAAGGGCTTCTTAGTCAGGTTTAAAACTGTTGTGGATCCCTATAATGGGAACCGCACAAAATAAAGGATTCACAAACAGAATTTGAGATCGAAAATTAAGTATATTAAACGTAAAGAATACAAACTTGAACGCAGGTTAGTAACCCAGCAATACAGTTATATATACAAGTCTCTGAAGAAGCTATAGTATGTCTACGTCAGAAGCTGATGGGGGCTGTATATTAATATTCTACTGAGTGGAGCTCAGAGCTACTATGAACAACTAACGCTGTATCTCTCGGTATCTTTCGGTAACTGACGTTATCTCGCGGATCTCCCGTTATTTGACAATGCCTGACGTTATCTGACGTCTTGCTTCTATCCAGGAGTATATGTATACTCTAGGCGAATCTATTATCCTGGAAAAAGGGGAGACCCAACAACAAAAACATTTCAAGATGCCCTCGAAATTTCGTAAATTAATTTTACTCGTCACTTAAAAAAAAAATGGTTCAAATCATTGAGAAAGAATGCAATGTCCGAATGTTTAGAATTGTGATCTGCTTAAACATCAGCCTTTTGTAGCTGAAATGGTTGAGGTGACGTCCATGAAGAAACATGCTCTTGATCTCAAATCTGACCAGAATATAGATTTTTATTTATCGGAAATTGCCTTTTTTTAATTTAGCGGTCGAAGACTGATAAGTGATAAGTGCAAAAAAAAATTGATTAAACCGCAAAAAAAAACTGATTAAACTGCAAAAAAATTATATTTCATTCATTAACATGGAATATCAGCAAAACATCTACTTACTCTCTCTCTCTCTCTCTCTCTCTCTCTATATATATATATATATATATATATATATATGTGTGTGTGTGTGTGTGTGTGTGTGTGTGTGTGACACCTTTAAGACCAGGTGGTTTAATCACAGGACTTTTTTTTTTTTTTAATCATCTCACCCCAAGCAAGGCATTCCACTGCCACTATTGCGCATGGGGCTACATAGGGGAAGGTAAAGAGAAGGAGTGGTTAGACACAGGGAATGTCAGGAGGAAGGTGACAGATGAGTAAGGATACCGAGGATGAGGGTTGGGCAGATGGGAAGAGTGTTTGATAGAATGGGAGCAGGTTAGTGTGTTAGGAGGTGTCTATTGACCTTACATTTAAACTCCTGGAGATTGTAGCCGTCGGGGAAGCAATCGTTTGGAAGAGAATTCCACAGTTGGGAAGTGCGAGGAAAGAAACTGTTGGAGTAGAAGTTACGGCTGCATTTTATCGATTTCACTGTAAAAGGGTGGGATCTAGTTGCTAATCTAGTATCTCGTGCAAATTCGTATTTAGGGGGCACCAGTGATCTAAGTTCATCGGAGCAGAAGCCGTGAAAGTATTTATAGAAGAGACACAGCGAAGCCACGTCTCGCCGGTGGGAGAGAGACTGCAGGCGGTCTGCCAAGTCGGTATCTATCACATTACAGACCCTCCTCTGAACCTTATCGAGAAGCCCGAGGAGAACAGCAGGGGCACCCGACCAGATATGGCAGCAGTATTCAATGCACGGGCGGATGGTAGATTTGTAAATGTGCAGGATAGATTTAGACGGAAAAAACTTCCGGGCCCTACACAGAGAACCGACTTTCATAGCAGCGGATTTAGCAATGGATTCGATATAGTCATTCCATTTGAGGTCCGCTGAAAGTGTGAGACCAAGGAGGCGTAGTGTTTTACTCTCTGGGAGGCAAGCCTGGTCCATGCTAATGGGAGGTAGGTGAGATTGTCGATGATGGTTAATTGACAGTAGCTTCGTTTTAGAAGCATTAAAATTTACTAGCCATTTCTTACCCCAGTCCAATATGGATTGGAGGTCTTTTTCAATCTCGGCTGCAAGTTTAGCTTTGACGCCTACACCAGATTTTTGTTGGAGGCGAGAGTAAACTGTGGTGTCATCGGCGTACAAACCTATTTGGGTTCTTATGGAATCAGGGAGATCATTAATATATATCAGGAAGAGTGTAGGACCTAAGATGGAGCCTTGGGGGACACCTGCGTTTGTATGGTAGTTCTGAGAGGCATGTCCGTTTAATACCACTTTCATTGTGCGGTTAGAGAGGAATGACTGGATTAGTTCAAACAAATGTCCAGTTATACCATAGCTCCGCAGTTTACATAGAAGGCCAGCATGCCAAACTCTGTCGAACGCCTTAGATATATAGGACTACATTCAAAATAGAAAAATTAAAAAACTATACGAAATTCGCTAGCCACGTGTGGAAATTAAAATCAAAATATGGAAAAGACCCAGACATAACGTGGAGCATTGTAAAAACAGCCAAGCCTTACAACGGTGGAAAAATATGTAGACTGTGCCAAGAAGAAAAATTAGAAATTATGCTATTCCCAAATGAAAACGAACTGTTAAATGAAAGAACGGAAATTATGACTAAATTCATCCACACTAAGAAATACCTCTAAGGTTCATACAACCATGGATGAAAACGCCATAACTCGTTTTAATTTAAAAATTGCGCGTATATATATATATATATATATATATCAAAATAGAGAGACTTATAATTAGTGTACTTCTTGATTGTTCTTTTTTTATATGCAGTTGTCATTAATGCAGTTTTTTCCATTGTGTATGTGCACTTGTCTGCATTCACGCCCATGCGCCCGTTTGCGCGTACGTGTAGGGTGTCGTGGTTATTTATCCTTTTCGTTGTTTGTTTTCACTTAACATTCACCCTATAACCTTTTCTCTTTTAAAAAAAATGGGGCGTTTATTTCAAATACGATGTACGTACTATAATAACGTTTGATTTAATATATGTTTGTGAGTGTGTGCATGTCTCCTGCTAATCTTAAGTTCCTAACACTTCCTGTGGCATTCATATGACACACTGCATTCGGTTCTAACGGTAACGGTTCTACTTGAGTGGTTCTCGAGCCTTGTATTCGATGAACTTTTGTAGAATTATAAAAAAGTTATTTTATTGTTCTTGCGCATTAACAATGTTTTCTTTAACTTATATTCAGTCACACTCAGTAATTTCGGCGTCTTAGTGGATTTGTTGCCTTGCTTCTTGTGAAATTATTATAAATCAGAGAATTTAATATACATTATAACATGCCACGAAAACTACATTAGCTAAACCGACCGGACACTTCGACAAAAGTAATATGTTTACGTTTTTTTAAACCTTATGTAAATAAAACAATTTTAATAATTCTATGTAAACATTCATGTAGTATAAATATTACATATAAATATATTTAAATATTGGGTGTATTTTCTCAAATCTTATTCTCTCTCTCTCTCTCTCTCTCTCTCTCTCTCTCTCTCTCTCTCTCTCTATCTATCTATCTATCTCTATTTCTCTCTCTCTCTCTTTATATATATATATATGTGTGTGTGTGTGTGTGTGTGTGTGTGTGTGTGTGTGTGTGTGTGTGTGTGTTCATAAAATTATGTATACAATATTTTCATTGATTAACTGTAAGGTAAACACTCATTTTAATTAGATATGAAATTGCTTCAGTTATTTTTATATTTTAATGTTATTTATTATTCTAATTATTAAAAATAATTAATATTTTTATTTTTTCTTAATCATTAATAATTAATTGAATTCGCGTATAAAAGGCAGTTTAGCCTGCATTCATTTAACTCCTAACTGAAAATTGACATTTTTTATTACAAACACTTCTTTGTGAAAGTCCATGTGTGGATGAAACCCTAACCTTCCCCTGGGCAAGCCTTTACGCATTAATGTGCATTGGTGTGTGAAATGTATGATCTGCACATGCGTGTAACTCTGTCACATGTCAGCAAGGACGTTGAACATATGATAGCTAAGTAAAGATTTATTGACAATATATAACAAACCCTAATGATGGGTGAGGCTGGGGTATCAAATGGAGTTCTGCATTTGAATATCGAGATGTGTTTATTGAAGAATTCTGAACATATCAGGGGGCAAGCAGAAAAGATGTTGTCATCGTTCGAGCCAATGTGTCGTCAGAAGCAGCGCTCAATAAGCTTGGATTAAAACTATAAGGTCACTCAGTGCCTTCGAAGAGGAACTTATAAAACAATAACGTAACGAGTCACGAGGGAAACCGGAAAAAAAAGATGTATTGAACGAGTAATAACAGTGACAAGTAAGGACTCCTGTCGGCTGCTCTATAGCAGATTGTAAAGTAAAATGGAAAGATGATGAATTCAAGGTCAACCCGAGACCAAATCGACATCCAATGACGATTCGGTATGACGTTTTAAAGAGGATACAATATATTATTATTAGAATTACAAAAGGATATCAAGATTTTTTGAAATAGACAATAATCGTTTAACCCCAGAATAATATATAATATATTATTTTCTTATGAGAATATAGAAACTAAATACAGTCATTATTTTGTAATTCAATAATAATCTTTATCTTTGCGAGAAAATACCAAAGACCAAGAATAAATATGGTCCTGGGAATGACGATAAACTGCATCCAGCAGCAAGGCCTCTGATTGGGAGGTTGTGTGGAACATGGAACCACTTCTTAATTGCTGTTGTTCTCAGGTCTACCCTGACTCGGAGTGGAAGCACCTGTTAGGGTCCCATCTATGGGCAAATAGTTAACCTCCAAACTAGAGTCAAAACATTATGAAAGTATAAAAATACACTTTTATAGAAATATATACATAAAAATAGACATTTATTGAAAAATATGCATTTTTTAAATAAAAATATTACCAACAATTCATTTTTGAAAAAAAATATTCTCATAACATATTTTCGAAGGAAAAAATATTCTCAGCAAAACATTTTTTAATACCAAACTAGATGACATTTTCAGTTTTCTAAAATAAAAAAGAATAAGAACAAAAACATTTCATTAAAATCTGACTAAATCAACCTTCTCACTTTAACCGAACATTAAAAACATTACCTTAAAACCCCACCTTACTGGCATTAAATAACCCAAAGTGGCTGATATGCCGTTAAACAAAACTGAAACTCAAACCCAAGAATAAATAAAATATATTTATTCAAAAATACAAACCACGTCTCAAAAAACTTTAACAAAATACGTTTAGCAAGGATTATCCATACGCACATAAGCACACACACAAACTCTACCAGTTATTAACTGGTAAAGTCTGTGTGTAGTTCTTATGTAAAGACACATCGGAGAAAGAATGCTCGATACCATAATATGGCATCGAGCACTCTTTCTCCGGTGTGCCTTTATAGTGAAGCTATAGGGAGGTCGTTAATTTTTATTTAATTCAGCCTTGTGTCATACATAACCGAACTCCCTACAGCTTACAAGTTTTATCCAGAATTATCATCATCAGAAGGTTTTCATCGTTGTCAGAAGATTAGTTGTCGGCAGGTTGGAATATGTGGAATTGTGTGGAATAAAATAAGAATAAAAATATACATTTTTGTATATTAAAATAAAAATTTATTAAAAGAAACAATAACAAGAATTCGTGGAAATTAATGTTCATCGAGAAAGTTAAAGGTATCAAGATTTTCAGAAAATGTTTGTAGTAGTAATTGTTGAACGAGTATATGCGTACGCACGTATGTATGTGTTGGTTTGGTAGGAATGTCTTTCGATGGAGAAGAAAAAGTAAAAGGAACCAGCACGCGAGAAGGAAAGAGAAAGAGGACGAATGAAGCTTCTCCCGTTACATTTTAGATTGTCATCTTTGCTGCTTCCATCCCTGACTGACTGACGCTGATCAAGCCATTTATATAGTCGTTTAGAATTTCGCACTTGATCGCTAAGCCCCCAAGTCTTGCAAGTCGCTCCCATTGGTCAAAAATCAATTTAACACCTACTTGCAAAATCTGGGTTCGACTTTTTCAGTTCTTTTTCTATTTGGGAAAAACCAGGGTTTCACACGTCATTGTGAATTTTTGTCAAAGTGAAGAAGAAGGTTGATTTTAATTCTTAATTTCTTATCCCGCTACAATAGCAGACTCTCCTAGGAGATGCTTCTTTTATTCTTATTATATGCACTGTCATAGGGAAGTTTGGGGGTATAGTGGCATGTGGCTTTAGAGAGAAAAGAAATAGTTGATACACCCACGCCAGGAAGATTAACGAATGGTAATAATATCGAGGAAACACACGAGTAATTTTAATCAAACAAGATAAGAAATTTATTAACGAGTTCGATCTCTTCAATTAGCGTCAGTAGCTCGTTTCAGGAAAATAATCAGAAATATTTAAAGTCCCTAGTTTTAACGAATTGTCGTGACGAGGAAATGTTCATACAATAGATAAAATGATCCGACACAAAATATTATTAAAAAATTATTAAGACAAGCGTAAGAGAGTTCGTTGCTCACCAAAGGGAGATATGGTTTACATATGTTCAAAAGAAGACGAAGGGAGATAGTTTGAAATACTTAGCTTTCTTGGATTATTAAGAAAAATTCTTTGAAGTGTTCCGTGCTTGATTAAATACGGTAACATAATTGGCGAATAATTTCACGCAGAAAGAACTGCGAGGAACAGAAACAAAACCATTCACTTGCCTTCAGACACCCGTTCTCTTGTTAAGTCAATTTTTCTCCTCATTTTATATCAAAAAGAATTTCGTATAAGATCGTTACTTTCTTTTCTTTCTTCTTCTTGGCTCAATGGATAATTTCTGTGAAAACAAAGTTTTCATTGGTTCAAAAACAATTTCACACACACGTTTTAACGTCTTGTATATAAGCAGTGTATAAACACGCCAGTCACCGAAAGAACTCAATTCATTTCTGAAGAGGCACGCATATAGCAGAAGTGGAAACTGTTTTTAAAATTTTCTTCTCTAGAGAGCTCAATCGTGATGAGAGCATAATATATTATATTAGTCATCCACATACAAGCCAGTTTCGCTGTATCACAGCTCATCAGTGTCGCTAGACACATCCTCTTGTTTCTGGCCGGGATCGAAACTCGACCGATTTGGTGTCAGTCGAAGTCGATACAAAATTAATTACTATTTATCCTATTATTCAAATATTTTGAGAAACAATTATTTTATTAGCATGTAGGTTTACGTCCACACCATGTTGAAACACTGGTCCCCATATAATCATGCAAGTTAAGCAATATCGATCCTAATCAGTACCTACATGAGTGACCCCTTGGAAATACCAGGTGCTGTAGGTTTGGATGTGCGTGCGGTGTAATGGATAATGGCTTGGGATTGTTAAACAAAGAGCCGAGTTCCAGTTCCGATTGGGTTCGTTATATTTATTTACGCACTAATAAACCTCGAAAAGGTATGAATTCACCAATTCATCACCAGCTATGGGTTAACTAGTAAGACTTGTATCACTAACTGAATATTATTCCAAAAAAGAAATTTTTACAAGCTAAAAATATTTTCTGGTTAAATAACGCGTAAAGGCTCGATAAGCTATAGAAAACGAATTAATCAATTTATCAATATTAGTTTCAAAATTATTTTCAGTTTTTACCGATTATTGCTCCAATAATATTTCAAATAAAGGCTCGATTTAACTTACCTATACTGGTGTCTTGAAAATTATTCAGTTGTATCTTGTAAGTTCCAGGTGTTAGATTTTCAGATATAAAATTCCATCAATTTTGAGGAAAGTAGAAAAAAATTAAACAATCTCTGATCGTACCGCCTAAAACTGAGATGCAAACGTTTTAAGGTCGTAAGACAAGAGCGTGTCTTCTCACCAGACTTATTTAAATTTTATAGTGAAGCAATCTTGAGAGAATTATTGAAGTCCCACTTGAATTCATTATAAGTGGCCGCAGTCCTAACAACATCAGATATACAAATGACACCGTGTTTATAGCAGACACAGAAACAAAACGACAGGAACTCCTACAGAAGTTAGTGAAATCAAGCAAGAAGACTAAGCATCGATTGTAAGAAAACATAATATATGGTTGTCAGCAAAAGAAAAAGGTTTTCTCTGTTTTTCACCTTTATTTCTTCTCACTGCCTGCCTGTATTTCTTTATTTAATTCCTTTTCACTTCTTTTTCCTCCATTCTTTTTTCCTTTGTTTTCTTTCATTTTTTCACTTTTCTGTCTCTGTTTCTTTCTTTCTTTCTTTCTTTATTTCTTTTTTCTTTCTTCTTCTAGTTCATTTCTTCCTAATATTTTCTGTTTTTCTTTTTACATAGTTTTCTTTCTTTTTCTCTCCTTTCTTTCCTTTTCTCTCCTATCATTCTCTTCTTTTTCTATTTTAGTTCCTTTTCTATCTTTCTTTGTTTGTTTGCTTGTTTCTTTCTTTCTTTCTTCACCTTTCTCTCCATTCTTTTTTCACCTTCTACTTTCTTTCTTTCGTTTTTCTTTTTTGGTTTTTTCTTTCTTTTCTTGTTTACGTATTAATCTATTTTTCTATCTGTCTTTCTCTTACCATTCTTTTTTCTTCCTAACCTTTTCTTTTTTCTTTTTACATTTTCTTTCTTTCTTTCTTTCTTTCTTTCTTTCTTTTCCTTTCCTATTCTTGTCTCACTTTCTCTAACCTTTCCCTCCTTTTCTTTCTTTTGTCCTTTTTTTCCTCCCCCTTTATTCTTTCTTTATTTTCCTTGTCTTTCTTTCTTTCTTTCTTTCTTCTCTTTTCTCTCCATTCTTTCTTCACCTTCTTCTTTCTTTCTTTCTTTTTTCTTTTTTGGTTTTTTCTTTCTTTTCTTGTTTACGTATTAATCTATTATTCTATCTGTCTTTCTCTTACCATTCTTTTTTCTTCCTAACCTTTTCTTTTTTCTTTTTACATTTTCTTTCTTTCTTTCTTTCTTTCTTTCTTTCTTTTCTCTCCTATTGTTCTCTTACGTTCTCTAACCTTTCCCGCCTTTTCTTTCTTTCTTCCTTTTTCTTTCTCCCCCTATATTCTTTCTTTATTTTCCATTTCTTTCTTTCTTTCTTTCTTTCTTTCTTTCTTTCTTGTATGATGAATTTGCATTTCAAAGGAATCTTTAAAAGAAATTACCGCCATTCAGGTTTGCTCCCTAGTTGCTATTCGAAAGCCAAGGAATATAATAAGATGAAAAAAAAGCAGGAATTGTGAATTTCACTGGAATAATAGAAAGTGAAGAGGCCCAAGTCGTACAATCAAAATCTCAATTATATATTAAAATCGAATCGTAAATAATAAGATAATCATCTTTATTAAAATATTACAAAGATAATGAAAAATATGAGAAATAATATTACTGATGATATAAACTAAAAATTGACAGCAGTCATAATTGCTCCACGAAATTCTCTTCGAAAAGAGAACGAAGCAAAAACCACGAAAGAAAATCAGTGATTATTGTTGTGATCGTCTTCATACAGCAGTAATTAAATATGGCCACCGCCATTATTGTTGTTTTGAGAGACATGTCACAAATGAAGAAAGTTAAAACTTAAATAAAAACCCGATGTAAGTTCGACATTGTCACCGTCCTTAGAAAACAATTTTTTACAACGGCCATTTATCCTACACAATATTTCTTATCGATCTGATAACTGTCTGTGTATATGCAACAATTATCAAAGTCCTGGTCACCACCGAGCTAATTTATCTATATCTTCTTCTTCTCTTATGTGCCCTATCCTTTCAGGACGTAGGCGATCATGGCTTTCCACGTCTCCCTATCGCTGGTGGCTCTTAACATTTTCTCCTGTTATACCACGCAACACTCATTCCGTCATCCACCTGATCAGGCCCTTCAAATATATTATCCGCTGTCTTCAACTGTCTCTTTTTCCTTCTGCGTGGCCTGTCAGTACCAGGTTCTCCAAACCCTCCTTCCTCATTGCATGTCCCAGGAACTTCAGTTGTCTCTTCCCAATGCTGTCAGTACCAGGTTCTCCAAGCCGTCCTTCCTCATTGCATGTCCCAGGAACTTCAGTTGTCTCTTCCCAATGCTGTCAGTACCAGGTTCTCCAAGCCCTCCTTCCTCATTGCATGTCCCAGGAACTTCAGTTGTCTCTTCCTAATGCTGTCAGTACCAGGTTCTCCAAGCCGTCCTTCCTCATTGCATGTCCCAGGAACTTCAGTTGTCTCTTCCCAATGCTGTCAGTACCAGGTTCTCCAAGCCCTCCTTCCTCATTGCATGTCCCAGGAACTTCAGTTGTCTCTTCCCAATGCTGTCAGCACCAGGTTCTCCAAGCCGTCCTTCCTCATTGCATGTCCCAGGAACTTCAGTTGTCTCTTCCCAATGCTGTCAGTACCAGGTTCTCCAAGCCCTCCTTCCTCATTGCATGTCCCAGGAACTTCAGTTGTCTCTTCCCAATGCTGTCAGTACCAGGTTCTCCAAGCCGTCCTTCCTCATTGCATGTCCCAGGAACTTCAGTTGTCTCTTCCTAATGCTGTCAGTACCAGGTTCTCCAAGCCGTCCTTCCTCATTGCATGTCCCAGGAACTTCAGTTGTCTCTTCCTAATGCTGTCAGTACCAGGTTCTCCAAGCCGTCCTTCCTCATTGCATGTCCCAGGAACTTCAGTTGTCTCTTCCTAATGCTGTCAGTACCAGGTTCTCCAAGCCCTCCTTCCTCATTGCATGTCCCAGGAACTTCAGTTGTCTCTTCCTAATGCTGTCAGTACCAGGTTCTCCAAGCCCTCCTTCCTCATTGCATGTCCCAGGAACTTCAGTTGTCTCTTCCTAATGCTGTCAGTACCAGGTTCTCCAAGCCCTCCTTCCTCATTGCATGTCCCAGGAACTTCAGTTGTCTCTTCCTAATGCTGTCAGTACCAGGTTCTCCAAGCCCTCCGTCCTCATTGCATGTCCCAGGAACTTCAGTTGTCTCTTCCTAATGCTGTCAGGACCAGGTTCTCCAAGCCGTCCTTCCTCATTGCATGTCCCAGGAACTTCAGTTGTCTCTTCCTAATGCTGTCAGTACCAGGTTCTTCAAGCCGTCCTTCCTCATTGCATGTCCCAGGAACTTCAGTTGTCTCTTCCTAATGCTGTCAGTACCAGGTTCTCCAAGCCCTCCTTCCTCATTGCATGTCCCAGGAACTTCAGTTGTCTCTTCCTAATGCTCACTATTAGTTTTCTTTTCAATGCCATTCTTTCCAAAACCTCATCATTGCTCACACGTTCGCTCCATGATATCCGCAGCATCTTTCTGTAAAACCATATTTCCGCTGCTTCAAGTTTTTTCATCTTCGATATTTTCCAGCATTCACTGAAACATTAGATAAAAATTCGTATTTTTATTGACATTGCCGTTGTACACGAATTCATCAGGTCAAAGGTGATTATGGCTCTACAAAAATTTCCTATCTCTTATGATCCTTAGCAGTTTTTTTATCTTTAAGACTCCCACCTTAGTTCCGCCATTTATTCACAGAATCTCATCAGGTCAGTAGCTTATGCCTACCACTATTTTTTTTTCAGTAAGGTGCACGCTATAAAGTGACCGGAAGTCACTCGAGGTAGAGGATTATACCAAGGGCTAGTTTATATAGATAGAAAAGAAAGAGAAAGAAAAACGGTTAACCGTTTGAACTGATTGTAGTGACCAAGGAGACATCCACTTGGGAGTCTATCTAGCTTACCCTCAATGTACACTCTGTTTTCTAATTCTTCGTCATATATCCAAGGAATTCCAGCTCTGTTTTCCTGTGCAGGGCCAGGAAGTTTTTCCCGTCTGAGTCCTGCACATATATAAATCTACCATCCGCCCGTGTATTGAATTCTGCTGCCACATCTGGTCAGGTACCCCTGCTATTCACCTCGGGGTTCTTGACAAAATACAACGAAGAATCTGTTATGTGATCGATACCGACTTGTCAGCTCGGCAGCATTCGCTCTCTCACTGGCGTGACGCGGCTTCCCTGTGCCTCTTCTACAATACTTTCACGGCTTCTGCTCCAAAGAACTTAGATCACTGGTGCCCCCTAGGTATGAATTTACACGAGCTGCTAGATTATCAACTAGGTCCCACTCTTTTATAGTGAAACCGATGAAATGTAACCGCAATTTCTACTCTAACAGCTTCTTTTCACACACTTCCTGCCTGTGGAATTCCCTTCCATATACTTGCTTCCCCGACAGATACAATCTCCAGGAATTTGAATGTAAGGTCAATAGACATCTATCACACTAACTCACATCCATTCCCTCAAACACTCTTTCCATCTACCAAACCCCCATCCTCTGTATCCTCATCTATCACCCTCCTTTCGACATTTCCTATAACTAACCCCTCTTTCTCATCACTTTCCCTTATGTAACCCCCTGCACAATAGTGGCAGTAGAATGCCTTGCTTGGGGTGGGATGATTAAAAAAAAAGTATTAGTGCTTTTTTTCTGTTGTCATTTTCTTTAAGACATCATTGTTACTTACTCGCCCTCGTCCATGGAATTCTCAGTATCCTTCTGCAGAACCACATTTTTGCTGGTTTCTTTCTTTTCTTCATCTGTGGGGAAATTGTCAAGCATTCACTGTCAAATAAAAAGACGGATATCACATAGGAGACAAGCACTATTTTCGTTGTTTCGAACGACATTTTTCGGTTTCTCGGCAATTTGCTTAGATTCTGGAATTAATCTTTCGTTAGTCCAATGTATCTTTGGATTTCAGTGTCGTATTTTCTATCCTCTGTTAAATCACATCGCAGATATTTAAACTTCTGTACTTTCTTGATATTGCCATCTCCAATTTTTAACTCGCATCTTACATTTTATCTGGCTGATGACCGCACTTATTGGTTTCTCGCAGTTGAACCATTGTTATAAAAACAATTATTTAAAATGATACTTGTTCGTAATAGAGAAATTCGGATATAAATATCTATATCTATAAAAGTGACGAGGGTGGACTTTGTGCAAGTATTTGTTTGTTTGATAGATTCGACTTAGCGTCTGCATTTTGCGGTCTAGATCGACGGAAGTTGCGCTCAGATGTAGATCAAACTGTTAGAATGCTAACGACACCTTGAAATTTTTCAGAAAGCCAAAATTTGGGGTAGAAAAATATATATTATCACCCCGCAATGCCAGGGATCAGTTTATGTATTGATTATAATATAGAATCGATCACCCCACTTTGTATTATCTATGTCTATATATATGTTACCCCTCCTCTTCCCACTCTAATCCAATAGAGACATTCTACATTGTTATCTACATGTATGAAAGTGACGACGGTGGACGTTGTGTAAGTATTTGGTATGTAAATTCGTCATATGTTTTTATTTTTATTATTCCTTAAATTATCCGAGTGAAACCGGGCTAAACTGCTAGTAATTTATAAACAGCAAAACTTATAGTCATAAGAACAACAATTAGCACTGACCCGATTACCGTCATTACACAATGGCTTTAAAAAGCATAGCCTCTGTTTTTATATGACAATTGTATAAGGCACTAGCAGTATAGCTCGGCGTTGCTCGGATGTAATGAAAGCTTTCAAACTAATCCATTCTCCTGGAGCTCAGACTCTTTGGACGTTGGCACGAAAGACTAAAAAATAATAGTTGATTCCAGTTAAAGCGAAACCGTAGACTGAATGAATAATGAATGGATGTAAGTCAAATTTTGATTTCCTGGTATCATTTTCAAATAAGTTTTTTTCGTCGTAAACTGAATTTTGAAAGCTAAATAAGTCCTCTGAGTAAATGGTATCATGGCTGAGACTAAGAACTACAATTATACCTACTTAAAGCCAAACCCGAAGCAAAAACTAAAATAAAAAGGCTGAAAAAAATGCAGACATACAAGCAGATAAACAGACACACACACAAACATCTTGCCATATATATATATATATATTATCGATTGTCTGCACTATTGCAATCTTGAAACTTTTGAATATCGTTTCTTATGTTTTTGTCTATGAGTGTATCAAATTTGATTAAAATTGGACCACTCCTTCTATAACCCGATTTTTTCGATTATCAATTTTTGATATTTATCGGGGGTACCTCGACACAAAACCTAGCTAAGAACACTCGCAGACGCTTATAGTACAACTGTGTAAATTTTCAAGAAAATCGGTTCAGCCATTTCGGAGTCTATAGGTAACGGACACACACACAGACACACACACACACACACAAAGTTCCATTTATAAATTAGTTTAGATTAGATTAGATAGAGAGAGAGAGAGAGTTCGATTACTTACGCTTACTTTAGTTGACGTTGCAGTCAAGATAAGAGACCTGCAAAATCAGTAGGTTAGAGTCGTGTAACTGAATTGTTGACATGTGACTTCTGTTGGCCCTGAAAAGCGGTGGTATTTTAAGTTTAAATATGTCCATATCGTAAGCTATTAACGCGTATGCACTACAGTATGCCGTGTGCGTATGCAACTGGATGCGGATGGCTGTATTAGTCTGGCGCGTAACTTTAGATAATACGCTTGGTGCAAAACAAAACAAACAAGTTCCAAAATGTTTTCCTGTGATATTCTTTCTGTATGTAGCTTGCATGGTCATAAAGGGAAACAAGCTTTTCTAATCTTCTCACGTTGTTTTTTTTTTTTTTTCAATTGGAGTAGATAGACTAAACTATCGCCCGGTTCACACTCCACCCACATCTAGTGAACAGGTGAAGAGGCTCATACCTTGTTTCCTGTTTAGGATGCGGCTTCCGGTTTTCTCTTTTCTAATCTTCTCACTTTGTTTTTTTTTTTTTTCAATTGGAGTAGATAGACTAAACTATCGCCCGGTTCACACTCCACCCACATCTAGTGAACAAGTGAAGAGGCTCATCCCTTGTTTCCTGTTTAGGATGCGGCTTCCGGTTTTCTTTTTTCTAATCTTCTCACTTTGTTTTTTGTTTTTTTTTCAATTGGAGTAGATAGACTAAACTATCGCCCGGTTCACACTCCACCCACATCTAGTGAACAGGTGAAGAGGCTCATCCCTTGTTTCCTGTTTAGGATGCGGTTTCCGGTTTTCTCTTTTCTAATCTTCTCACTTTGTTTTTTGTTTTTTGTTTTTTGTTTTTTTTTGTTTTTTTCAATTGGAGTAGATAGACTAAACTATCGCCCGGTACACACTCCACCCACATCTAGTGAACAGGTGAAGAGGCTCATCTCTTGTTTCCTGTTTAGGATGCGGTTTCCGGTTTTCTCTTTTCTAATCTTCTCACTTTGTTTGTTTGTTTTTTTTTGTTTGTTTTTTTTTCAATTGGAGTAGATAGACTAAAATATCGCCCGGTTCACACTCCACCCACATCTAGTGAACAGGTGAAGAGGCTCATCCCTTGTTTCCTGTTTAGGATACGGTTTCCGGTTTTCTCTTTTCCAATCTCTTCACACTTATGTAGCCCCCTACACATCAGTGGCGTTACCGCCTTGCTCGGGGTTATATGATTAAAAAGAAAAAAAAGATAGGTTGTGCGTTGTTTTCCTTAACCCATCTCGTCTTCAATTTGCCCTGTGAGTATTAACTTTTTCGAGCCCCTTTTCCTCATTATGTGCCCTAAAAATGTTAGCTGGCTTTTTTGTGATGTTAAGTGTAAGTGTTCGTTTTGTTTCCATTTTCTCTAAAATTACGTCATTGCTCACGTGTTAGGTCCATGGTATTCATAACTTTCTTCTCTAAAACCACATTTATTTGACTTCAAGTCTCTCTTTAATCTGTGAAGAGATTCAGTCAGTTAAGTGCCATACATGAAACCCGCTTAGACGATGATGTCTCAAAAGAGACATGACTGACTGGGCAGAAGATTATCCCGCAGTAAGTTGCCATTGCTTTCTGCGGTAGTCTGGTTGCCAGCCAAGGCTATAGGACCAAATCTGTCCTATTATTTAACCCATAACTGGAAGGAAGTGACGGGTTAATACCTTTCTCAAGGGTATTTGAGCGTAAGCGAATGCAATGAATTCAACTGGAATTCGAACTCGGCTCACCGATTTGTCATTCCGAGCCGACATCCACTGCACCACAACGTACATGAAGAAATTATACAGCATTTTATTGCCATAGATATTACGTTACTGTTCAGAACGCCTTCCTTTTTTTCTAACGATTTTTTTCTCGTTTCTTAATACTTTGCTTAGTTTTTTTTTTTTTATTAATCATTTCACATCAGGCAAGGTAGGACTGCCACTTATGTGCAGTGGGTTATATGAGAGAAAAAACAAGCTAGAGGGAATGTCAAAGAAAGGCTAAGAGAAAGAGGGGAATCGAAAAGATAGAAAATGGCAATTTGCATTTAAACATTTGGAGATTGTCAGGGAAGCAAGCAAACGGAAGGAATTTCAAAAAATGAGTCGTGCTAGAAAAGAAATTGAGGTTCTCGATAAAATCCAGAAGAGGATTTGTAATTGTAATCGATCTTAACTTGGCAGCAATTCTGGGACGGACAGAAAGGGACCCTCCACCATTTGACTGGCTTCATGGTTAGCACCCCCTACTCTTTTATAAGCTTCAAAAATTCATGAAACTAATCAGTCTCTAATTTTGATAAAATTTGGATCTTCAGCACATTCTTTTGCGTTTTCTTTTTCATTTGGCTTTTTAAAAACACATACAGAGACCAGTTTGAAAGAAAAACAAACAAAATAAAACAACCAGTTAGATAGAAACAGACATATTGTTAGGGAGGGAAAGAGACTTAATAGTCATATTTTCATATTTAAAGGAAAAAGTTAATTGGAAATCATGTCCCCAACTTGATGTGTAGATACGTAGGCAGCCAATGATTCATGGCCGAGTGAAAACATTGGTCAGTAATTTTAGAAAAAAATAAACATTTCGCAACTTTTTAGTGAATCGGTCAGTCAGAAGAGAGCAATAAAATATCAATCAAAAAAATAATTATTCACAAGTACCTGCTAAACTTCGAATATCAGCGGTCAGGGTAATAAAAATGTCCTTTTACTCTTCCTTTTGAAAGCAAAATCACAACGGTTAAAATATTTGGTAACAAAAAAGTATAAAACGAAGAAAAATAAACGGACTTAGTTTTTATTTTATTTTATTTTATTTTTTTTTTTACATCTCTCTTTTGGGTACCTCCACTAAATCGTTGACAAAAAAGCATAACAAAAAGAAAAAAGCCCCCATACTTCATAAAAACGAACTTTTTCCATCAAAATGTTTGTTATTATTAAGAGCAAAGATTAAAGTATTTTTTTTCATTTTTAATCCTTTCTAACACGTTCGAAACTTTGGTAAAAATCTTGTTTTGATTTTCATTAGGTGATAACCAAATCGTTACAAGATTTTACAATGAAAAATGTAATATTACGTAACTCAGTTTTTTTCCGGTAAAAAACACATTAATTTGGAAATTCTTGCAAAAATTGAATAATTATCGGACTTTATTAAAACTTTCAGGACTTATTCAGAAATGAATGAAATTATTTTTGAATTTATTATTTATTGTTAAATTTGGTAAAAAAATATATTTATTATTTATTGAATTTATTATTTATTGAATTTATTATTTTTTTAATTTATTATTTTTTTAATTTATTATTTATTGTTAAATTTGGTAAAAAAATATAATTTTTTTTGCATCTGTTACTCGCCAACCGTCATGTCAATTCATGACATTTCAAGAAATTTAATTTTGAAGGCAAAATTGGTTTGATCAGTTAAACACACGACTCATTGGGGAATGTAAATCTTGTATTTTTTCGAATCATTTGGCACTTTTTCTGAAAATCTGCTTCCAAATAGTTAAATTAAAAATGAAATTAAACTATGATGATATTTAATTAGGTACGCTTTTAATAGCTTTAATAAATAACATAAATTGAGGATATTATAGTCTGAAGAAAAAAAACTTTTCGATTAATAATGCAATTTTAAAAGAATTTTTTTCATTTTTTTAACTATAACAATTCATAAAGTTTCAAAAATATTTTAAAATATTTCAAAGACTTGTAGACTTTAGGTAAAATTATTAAGTGAAGACTATATTTACTAATCAAAAGTTGCAAAGTTTAATATAAACTGTCGAGCCATCATATTTTAAAAATAATTTTTAATATTTTTTGTGTATTTGAAGTTTTTTTTTGTTTTTTGTTTCGTTTTTTATTTTGTTTCGATTTTTTTTTGTCTTTTTTTGCATGATAATTTCTATGTGCACATTAAAAGATCATGTGCTTCACGGTTTCTTCCTCTTACAGGGAAAAATGTGGACAAATATGTTACTTGTGATCACCGTAGACGGTTAGCTTATCTTGCATCTGCCCGTTTTCACGTGTTAAATCATACGGGAAGGTCAGAAAAATCGACATTCCGTGATTAAGAAATAGTTTTAGTTTAAATTTCATTAAATAAATAATACTTGTGTACATAAGATTAATTTAACATTAAGTTTGCTAATTTATCAAAATAGCGTGTCACAGATGTATTTTGTTTACAAATTTGTTGATCGCCCAAAAATGTCCTAAATTTTTTTTTAATTTTAAAAATCTCAAGATTTTAGATTCCAATCAATATAATTTCTGTTTGAAATACACCAGAGTATTTTGCTTACTGTAAATAGTAAATTTAATCAATTTACTTTCAATTAAAACTAAAAGAAAACTTTTTTATTTTAAAAAATTCAGTTTAAAAGTTAGTTATAGAAAATGAATGGAGGTACATACACTTAGTAGTAATTTCATCAAAGTGAAAACGGCCGTTTGCAGTCACCTAATGAATGAATTACCCGTCTGTGATTTATCCAGCTACCGACTATACCCCGAGTCCAACCATTCGATCAAGCTTACATTTCTGAGCTAGTCGTAGCGTAAATTGACTCTGCTATTAAAGAAGTAAATTTCTATGAATACTGATGTAATATAATTTACATTAACTTTCGTTGAAATATGAGTAAATAAGTCAAATCGAAGCAATATAACATGTACGTTGACTTGGGTTTGAGGTCAATCCAGCTGCCCTATTTGATGTTTCGTTTCAGGGTCATGGAGAAATTATAGTATTCAAATTATTTCAAAGTAGCTTCTTGATCGTATGGTTGGACTTTGCTGAAAACATAAATTAATTTTTCAGCATTTGATTTTGTTGCATTATTTTAATAATAATGATATTATTTAAATCATTTCCTTATTTCAAAGTAGCTTCTTGAACGTATGGTTGGACTTTGCTGAAAACATAAAATAATTTTTCAGCATTTGATTTTGTTGCATTATTTTAATAATAATGATATTATTTAATAATAATGATATTATTTAATAATAATGATATTATTTAAATCATTTCCTTATTTCAAAGTAGCTTCTTGATCGAATGGTAGGACTTTGCTGAAAACATAAATTAATTTTTCAGCATTTGATTTTGTTGCATTATTTTAATAATAATGATATTATTTAATAATAATGATATTATTTAAATCATTTCCTTATTTCAAAGTAGCTTCTTGATCGAATGGTAGGACTTTGCTGAAAACATAAATTAATTTTTCAGCATTTGATTTTGTTGCATTATTTTAATAATAATGATATTATTTAATAATAATGATATTATTTAAATCATTTCCTTATTTCAAAGTAGCTTCTTGATCGTATGGTTGGACTTTGCTGAAAACATAAATTAATTTTTCAGCTGATTTTTGTACGGCTGTGGGGCCTTCAGCATTTGATTTTGTTGCATCATTTCATTTTCGCATTTTTTTTCTCGCATTTATTTTTTGTGCTTCGAAAAAATTTTGTAGAGGAAAAATCCGAGTTTACAAATCACGCTATTCTGCTAATATTGACGTTAGATTTTGGTTTTGAAATTAACTTCTCTTGTGTTCCAACAGCTTTGGCAAAGACGTCAAGAAAAGATTAGAACTCTACTACAATGAATGAAAATTTATTACGTTTAATTTAGTAAAGTAACATATTATATCCAAACTCATTCCTAAGTTGTGTATACGTATACAATAGTGGTGCAGTATAAAATGAGGACTCTGCTTGAGTTTGACCCCTTCCGCCTCAGAAAAATATCGTCCCCTAAGTGGCACCCTCATTTTTAGAGTTCCACAATCGCCCGACTTCAGTCACTTCAGTCAATATTCCTCCCGTCTGAATAAATCTAACCCATTCATTTATGTAAAAAAATTCGGTCTGAGGAGTTGAATATTTTTTTAAAAAGCATTCATGAAATATATTATCACTAATGGGTTCTTAAATCGCACAATTTATTTTCATATCGAAACAGGCTTGTATGTGGATGACAAATATATAACCCGTAAGCCATAGGCGTATGGAACCAGGGAAGGGAAATTTTAGCGTGTATAAACTTAACTGTCTAAGTGGGGTATACACACGCTAGTCACCGAAAGAACTCAATTCATCGCTGAAGAGTAATGCATAAATTGCTGAAGTGGTAAGTGTCTTTTTTTTTAATTTTCCTCTCTAGAGAGCTCAATCATAATGATAGCATAATATATTCCTCATCCACATACAAGCCGGTTTCGCTGTATCACAGCTCATCAATGTGACTAGGCATCCACTTGCTTCTGGCCGGGATCAAAACTCAACCGATTTGGTATATATATATATATATGTGTGTGTGTGTGTGTGTGTGTGTGTGTGTGTGTGTGTGTGTGTGTGTGTGCAACGGTCTTTATTATAATAGAGAGGAATAAATTCCTTCTTTTTTTCCAGCAATGGTAAAGTGTTAATAATCAATTGTAATTTAGTATTAAGGCGTGAACACCTTCCGCTATTTTAACCCGGATCTGTAAAATAAAACTATCACGTTTCACTTAATAGTCAGAATTTTCAGTGTGAACCATCACAAAAGTCAGCTGTCATTTGATACGCTCCAAGCTCGGTTCTTCAAAGCAATGAAGCATTTTTTTTCGCGCCAAAATTCAGAACTTCCTGTTATTGGATCAGAGCGCCATAGCAATCAAGGTTAACGAGGAAATATCAGCTAAATGTAATTTCTCAATTATTATGAATTCTTGACTCGTATTTCTTTTATCTTCTTTTTTTTCTGTTGCATTTTATCGCAAATTCCAGACCGCCATTCTACAATCTCCCGTATTAGGTGTATAAGCAGAATACTATAAAATGAAAAGTTGGGGGAGGACTAGACCAGATGTTAGGTTGGGGGGGGGGGGGGGTGAACAACATATTAAGTATTAAAGATTCTTGATTCTATATTTGTATCTTCTAAAATGAACGTTTTTAAAATATATTGTTCTATACTAAATTGTTTTGTTTTGACTTTAAATATTTTTCTTTTTTTCTTTCTTTTTTTTCTTTCTTTTTTTTTTGCGCTTTTACATTGTACTTGGATGTGCGTTTGTGGTGCAGTGGATATCGACTCGAAAGGACCAATCGGGGTGCCGAGTTCGAATTCCAGTTGAATTCCTTGCATTCACTTACGCACAAATACATTTGGGAAAGGTATTAATCCGTTTCTTCCCTCCAGATATGGGTTAAATAGAAGAACAGATTGGGTTCTGTAGCCTTGGCTAGCTACCAGTCTACCGCAGAAAGTAATGGCAACCTCCTGCGGGAAAATTTTCTGCCCAGTCAGTTATGTCATTTTCGAGACGTGATCGCCCAAAGCGTGTATCGTATAGCAGTTAACTGACTGACGTTATACTTATTTTTCTGGAATGAAAACTTATATATTTTTTCCGTATATAAAACTGATATAGAAATTTTAAAATTTAATGTTTTGAAAAGAAATATACATTTTTGGGTTTATTTTGATTGATTGATTGATTGATTGATTGATTGATTGATTGATTGATTGATCTGCCCTTTATTGAAAGTCAGAAAATCTTTTTTTAAATTTAAAAATTTTGGGAAGATAATAATGATTTACTAATACAAGTCCTACTAATTAACCCATGGCTGGGGGAGAAGAGATGGAATCATAGTTTTCCCAAGAGTATTTACTTCTACATGAATATAACAAAACTGACCTGACTAGAATTAAAACTCTGTTCTCTGATTTCTAGTTACTCTACCAACAAAACCAAGCTTACCTAAGTGGTCACCCATCCAGCTACTGAACAGGGTTGGTAGCGCTTGACTTCGATGATCATACAAGAAATTGTTTCAGCGTTACATTGTGGTAATATATTTATTATTGATTGTTTTAAAAAATTAGATGTTAAATATTCCCGATTCTGTTTTCTTTATCTGATCACTTTAATTTTACATTTATTACCCAACTCTATACATATTATATATTTATTACCCACTCTAAACATATTTTACATTTATTATCCGGCTCTAAATATATTTAATATTGATTACCGCACTCTATACATATTATACATTTATTACCCACTCTAAGCACATTTACATTTATTACCCGACTATAAACATATTTTACATTTATTACCCCACTCTATACATATCATGTATTTATTACCCACGCTAAACACATTTACATTTATTACCCGACTATAAACATATTTTACATTTATTACCCCACTCTATACATATTATACATTTATTACCCACTCTAAACACATTTACATTTATTACCCGACTATAAACATATTTTACATTTATTACCCCACTCTATACATATCATGTATTTATTACCCACGCTAAACACATTTACATTTATTACCCGACTATAAACATATTTTACATTTATTACCCCACTCTATACATATTATACATTTATTACCCACTCTAAGCACATTTACATTTATTACCCGACTATAAACATATTTTACATTTATTACCCCACTCTATACATATCATGTATTTATTACCCACGCTAAACACATTTACATTTATTACCCGACTATAAACATATTTTACATTTATTACCCCACTCTATACATATTATACATTTATTACCCACTCTAAGCACATTTACATTTATTACCCGACTATAAACATATTTTACATTTATTACCCCACTCTATACATATCATGTATTTATTACCCACGCTAAACACATTTACATTTATTACCCGACTATAAACATATTTTACATTTATTACCCAACTCTATACATATTATACATTTATTACCCACTCTAAACACATTTACATTTATTACCCGACTATAAACATATTTTACATTTATTACCCCACTCTATACATATCATGTATTTATTACCCACTCTAAACATATTTACATTTATTATCCCACTCTAAACATATTTTACATTTATTACCCAACTCTATACATATTATACATTTATTACCCACTCTAAACACATTTACATTTATTACCCGACTATAAACATATTTTACATTTATTACCCCACTCTATACATATCATGTATTTATTACCCACTCTAAACATATTTATATTTATTATCCCACTCTAAACATATTTTACATTTATTACCCAACTCTATACATATTATACATTTATTACCCACGCTAAACACATTTACATTTATTACCCGACTATAAACATATTTTACATTTATTACCCCACTCTATACATATTATACATTTATTACCCACTCTAAGCACATTTACATTTATTACCCGACTATAAACATATTTTACATTTATTACCCCACTCTATACATATCATGTATTTATTACCCACTCTAAACATATTTATATTTATTATCCCACTCTAAACATATTTTACATTTATTACCCAACTCTATACATATTTATTACCCATTTATTACCCACGCTAAACACATTTACATTTATTACCCGACTATAAACATATTTTACATTTATTACTCCACTCTATACCTATTACACATTTAATACCCACACTAAACATATTTCAAATTTATTAGCCGGCTCTAAACATATTTTACATTTATTATCCACTCTAAACATAATTACATTTATTACCCCATTCTCAATATATTTTACATTTATTACCCCACGGTAAGCAGCGGTTAACATATTTGAAAAACCTAATCAGTTGGATGATGGTACGAGGGTTGCATGGTGTAACAGGAGAAGGCGTGCTAAGAGCCACCTAGGGATCTTTAACTATTGGGAAATAGCTGAAAATCATGCTACGGGTTGACACAAGTCTTTTTTTTTTCTTTTCTTACAATAACGTTCACTCTGTATAAAGCCGAAGAGCCACTCGTGCACCATTTATATGGAGAAAATAACTGTTAACCCTAAATTTTAACGGTAGTGATCCGGGAAGCATCCTCTTGGGAGTTGATTCCAAAAAGCAGGGGTTCGTGGGAAGAAGCTGCTCAAGTGGAACTTACATGAGGGTGGTTTGTTACAATGTACGTGACATGGCGTCCTCTTAACCGAGGCAGGGTTATAACTGGTGGAACTAAGGGATGTAGTTCGAATTCCATGAAAATAGCGATAGAGTATAGAGAGCTTGGCAACGTTTCGTCTGTGCGAATGTGGTTGTAAGGTGAAAAAATTATTAATCACCAACAAGACACTCGCCGCTTTTGAGACTGAAAAATGAAGTCGGGGCAGCTTCTGACCATACATATTTTCGGCCTGATCTGACTCTCGTTTTTCCCTCTATCTGGCCTGTTAGTATCAGATTCTCCAAGCCCTCTTTCCTCATTGCATGTCCCAGGAACTTCAGCTGTCTCTTCCTGATGCTCAGTATTAATTTCCTTTTCGTTTCCATTATTTCCACAACCTCATCATTGCTCACATGCTCGATCCATGATATTCGCAGCATCCTTCTGAAGAACCACATTTCAGTTGCTTCAAGTTTTTCCCTCATCTTCGATGATATTGTCCAACATTCACTGCCATATTAAAGAACCGACATCACATAGCAATCCAGTACTCTCTTCTTTGATCTCTTGAGAAAGAAAGATTAAATAGCAGAAGGAGTCGCGTACTTACTGGAGTGGTACGGGGAACTGACCGTTTTCCCGGCATCTTTATGAATGGATCGTATGTATGAGTTCCTCTTAAACTCTGGGGTGAGTTTAAGTGTATGTCCTGGGTATGACAGTAAACTTATAGTGGGTTGCTTATCTATTCCCTTTTAGTTATAGTGGCAGTCCGTTCTAGTGAAGGGTAATTATATACTGTTGCAGGTTAACGGAATTTGGCCTTGTGGTAAATAGCCCACTATAAGTTATAAAATGATGATAAAATCAAGAAAAGCAATTTGAGTAGAAAAATAACATTTTTATATATACACATGTCAATTAATGTTTTTACAATTAAAGTAATACTTGAATATAAGTCCAACGGAGGTTAAAATGTCCATGGCAAATAATAAGCTGAAAGAGGTTTAAGGCTTAGGAATGTTGTTCATTTTGGCAATAGAAGGCTGACAAGGAGAATTCGATACTTAGAGTAGTGTGGAGGCGTCTTGTATGTAAGGAATGCCTTTGACGTATTCGCTCTTTAGGTCAGTAAGTACTTTTGAAACAGGGAAGAAAGTAAGGATAGGTGAAGAGAGGCGAACATAGTAGCCGCTTGATTAAGTCAAGGGGATATTGGTTACACTCTTCTCCTTGGTGTCTGTCTGCTGGCTGCTTTCTATCTCGGCTTTTTATGTCTGCTTTTTGGATCAAAAGCAACTCGTTTGGGATTTCACACGTGAATTTGATTCTGGGCTTCCCATTGGTTGGCAAATAAAATGGAAATTTGATATTTGATTAATTTTTATTTTTCATCAGGAACATC
This sequence comes from Ascarosepion bandense, assembly GCA_037127315.1. NCBI lineage: Eukaryota > Metazoa > Mollusca > Cephalopoda > Sepiida > Sepiidae > Ascarosepion > Ascarosepion bandense. The sequence continues at coordinate 1,409,733 of JBBBDQ010000172.1, forward strand.
TGCGCGAATCCACCTGCGCAGGGACGACTTTTGTTCATTTGCCTTTTTATTCGTGAGAGAACAAACATCCGGTCCATCTCTTTTGCTCGGTTTCACCACAAACTAAATCCGGCAGCAAGGGCTCTGATTGGGAGGTTGTGAGGAGCATAAAACCACCTCTTAATTGCTGTTGTTCCCAGGTTCACCCTGAACCGGAGTGGTAGCACCTGTTAGGGTTCCCGTTATGGGCAAATAGTTTATCTCCAAACTGGGGTCAAAACACTATGAAAGTATAAAAATGGACTTTTATAGAAAAAATATATATTTTCGAAGGAAAAAATTATTACCAGCAATACATTTTTGAATACAAAACTAGAAGACATCTTCAGTTTTCTAAGATAAAAATAAAAAAGATTTTCATTAAAATCTTACTAAATCAACCTTTATCACTCTAACCGAACATTGAAAATATACTATAAAACTCTACCTTTTTTGTCAATAAATAACCCACAGAGGTGTTGATATGACGTTAAACAAAACTCAAACTCAAACTTCCTTAAATGTACCACTAGGAGCCCAAGGCCCCAGGTATCCTCGAGAGAACATCCGTCCATCTCGATAAACCAACATTCTGTGGGGTAGGGTTATGGAAAGTCATTATTTTGGTTTTTCAAAGCATTTGAATGTGACCATCCAGTTCCCACCCCCACCGACCATCGTCGCCACTACTTATATGAGTATCTCTCGAACTCCCCACTGAAGCTGGATGCAGCACAAGGCCATTTTATAGTGGGAAGACCGGGTTCATAAACCCGGTCAAAATGTTCTCGTAGACCTTGCACAAGTCAGAGTTCGGCACTAGTCAGAGTTGTTCACCAAACGAGGCTCTGCTCTTCGGCTGAACAATGCCTGGGTTCTTCTGGATTGTTTTTTTTTTTTTGTTTGTTCTTTGCTTTTTAGTTTTTTGTTTGTTTTATTTTTTGTTTTGTTTTGTTTTTTGTTTTTTTGTTGTTGTTTTTGTTTCGTTTTTGCTTTCACTAAATCAAAAATCTTCAACAAACTCATAATCTCCCACTAGTGATATACGACAGACCAGAACGAAAAAATAATAATAAATTTTTAAGCCATGGAAAATAAAAACCCTTTAACTTTTGTCAATCACGTCTTTTCCTCTCTCTCTCTCTCTCTCTTTATATATATATATATATATATATATATATATATATATATATATATATAAGCGCAATCGTCATCGTAAAAATTGCGTTTAGCACAAAACAGACTGTCGTCTCTGAGAGTTAACTTCAATGTCGCCCTTTTTATGCTCTAACCCTGATATTGAGCACTTTGTGGCATGAACCTTTGTGTAATCAGGCCTCCAGTTTCTGAAAGGTTTTTTCTGTTGCTGAGGTGATGTGTCGTCCCCCGTGGGGATCTTCATATCGAAATGGCCATTCAACATCTTTGAATTAATCCTTTTTTAATATATATATATATATATATATATAATCCCGACAAAGTTTAAAGAATATTGTAAATGGAAAATTGTTTATTGAAAGTAGATTACACTTTTCATTCTTGTTAGGCTTCATCAGATCAAAAATGAAAGAAAGAAATATGTGTTTTGTGTGTAATGTTTAATTAATTAATCGTTAATACTTCTTTCCGATAATCTGGCATTTATCGGAATGACAGAATGAACAACACCGTGTGACATTTTGTATAAAAGCAGTTATTTTCATGGTGCTATCTTTTCTTGGCAACTTTTTTGTTTTCTACGAAATTTATTTCATTTTCTCAGCTTTTCTGCGTTGCATTTAAGGTAAATCCTTATACAATTTAGATATACTTCAGATTTAAGATTGCCTGAGGAAATCCTTGATATATATATATATATATATATATATATATATATATATATATATATATATATATCTGTAAATTCAAATAAAACAGTGGGGAAATAGCCATTTTTCAACATGTCATTTTAAGGCATGCATTCTTCGACCCCTTCTAAACAGAGAATGAAGAATATTCGAAGCCCAGAGGTTAGAGAATTACTACTGGCTCCATCACCCAGCCCAACCCAAAGAAAAAACAATACATCCCAACCCCTTCCTTTACCTAAACTAACCTCTGGGCTTAAAATTTTCTTCATTTTCTGTTTAGAACGGGTCAAATAATGCATGCCTTAAAATGACATGTTAAAAATGGCTATTTACCCATTAAGTTTTATCTGAATTTACAGATAAATAAAGATATATCTGTTCTGTAAATTGAATTTGGTTTGCATTGAGCTCACCATTGGATCAGTTTTAATATGTTAACGATATTACGAGGATCCTCCTGGATTATTTATCAAGCTTATCCCGGATTTTATCAATCCTTCCCGGAATTTTACCGCCGTACATATATATATATATATATGTCTGTGTGTGTGTGTGTGTGTGTGTGTGTGTGTGTGTGTGTGTGTGTGTGTGTGTGTGTGTGACAAGCTATTGTGATTCACCCTCATCTATTGAACAGGTGAAGAGGCTCATCTCTTGTTCCCTGTTTAGGATGTGTTTTCCGGCTTTCTCTTTTCCAATCTTTTCACTCTTTTCTTTTTTCTTTTTTTCAATTGGAGTAGATAGACTAAACTATCGCCCGGTTCACACTCCACCCTCATCTATTGAACAGGTGAAGAAGCTCATCCCTTATTCTCTGTTTAGGATGTGATTTCCGGCTATCGCTTTTCCAATCTATTCACTCTTACGTAGCCCCCTGCACGTCAGTGGCGTTACCGCCTTGCTCGGGGTGATATGATTAAAAATAAATAAATAAATAAATAAAAATAAATAAATAAAATAAATAAATAAAATAAATAATAAAATAAATAAAATAAATAAATAAAATAAAATAAAATAAATAAAATAAATAATAAAATAAATAAAATAAATAAATAAAATAAATAAATAAAATAAATAAATAAAACTTTGTATTCTGTTTTAATACAATTCGTGTGTTTTCTTTTCTGATCATAAATTCTGCAAAAAGTGTCCAAATCTTCTATATATCCGAACGCTTTCAGCTATTCTATGAGCCATTATCATGGATATGTGTGTGTGTGTGTGTGTGTGTGTGTGTGTGTGTGTGTGTGTGTGTGTGTGTGTGTGTGTGTGTGTGTGTTGACTATGTGGATTTTTGTGTCTCTATATTGATGGGGGAGTTTGTTTTTTTTTTGTTGGTTTGCTTTTTTCATAACACGGTCAGCATATCGCGTTCGTATTTCTAGTTGATGGTATTAAGCTTGGGTTTTTCTTTTTATTATTATTCATTCCATTATTTTTAACCATTCATTTACATTTGGATGCGGTTATTATACTTGTATTTCCTACAAGTATGTTGGGCGTGGAGTTCGGTACCTTTATGTACGCATCGCTCATTCAGTAATGGATTAGAGCACTCTGGCTATTGGGCGGGTATAATGACAATATACACGCTAAAATGTCTGCCTTCTTCTACCGAACGCCCATAGCCCAGAGGTGGAGTCGCCGATTGACGCCAATTCGCTCGGGTTTCAATCCTGGGTTAGGGGCAATCGGAGTCTAACCGTACTGGTGGGCTATGGTGCAGCGAGGCACGTCTGTCTGCGGATGACTATATATATATATATATATATATTACGAAGATTAACGAAACTGGTTATAAACAACCGATAATTTGAACATTATTTTTGTTCGATACTCGTATTTAAGTAGATATTCTGTTTATGATCAAACAGTAACACTTTTGTAACAAAGATCTATCGTAAATAATCAGGCCGGTAGATATAAATATATAATACTAATTGATTATGAACAAAATATCTACTTAAATATGAATATCGATCAAAAATAATGTTCAAACAAATCATTTCATACACACACACACACACACACACACACACACACACACACACACACACACACACACACACATACATATATATATATATATATATAATTATGAATTAAATGTGCATTGTGACACGAAAATTTGTATGTTTCGAGATAGACTCATTTTCACAACCAACATCCAACATTGCCTGATGATGAGATTCTATCTCGAAAAATAGAAGTTTCCGTGTCGCAATCTACTTTTAATTCATAATTATATGATTATATTATACTCTACAATATTTATTGAATTGAGCACTGTTTATAAAAAAAATAAATGCCAGGGGACTCAAAACCGTAAAACCTTGGATCCTCCTCACCTGGATTTATATATATTATATATATTTGTTTAAACATTATTTTTTTAATAGATACTCGTATTTGAGTAGATATCTTCTTTTTGTTTTTTGTTTTGTTTTGTTTTGTTTTATAACTAAACAGTACTGACATTCATTATCTACCGGCCTGAATAATCGAGAAATCTTATTGGGAAAATATGTGTTCTCCGGCAGGATTCGAACCTGCGTCTCCTAAGGAAGACTGTCTGCCGTGTCTTCAACCGCACGACCACGAAGAACTTACTGTTAAACAAAGTCCAAAATAAAGCTTTTAAACACACTTTTTCCTGATCTTTCGAAGAATTCATATCTGTTCTGTTTTCATATCCTAATGTAAACAAAGAAAATTTATTTACGAAATTTGACGAAACATGTCGGATCAACTGACGGTTTCTCCTACGGCAGGCATGTCAAACACGCGGCCCGCGAGCCGCATGCGGCCCATTGTAGACACGCTTGCGGCCCGCACAAATGATCTTCCTTTCTCCCACAACTCACTGGCAGACTCATACCTGTATGCGTATCAACGGACAGAAATCAAAGCTTTGACATCGATTTCTATTTTTTTTTTTTAGACGCTAAGAGAGTGACGCAGTTGAAAACGTATCAATATCATTCGATGATTGTTCGATTTCTAAGAAATGGCTCGACGAGATAATAGTGACGTATAGTGATAACCGACATCCCCTTGACTACGGAGATATGAGAGATATAAGCGAAAAAGCCATAGAGTTATGAATAATCAAATACTCCGGTGGAGTTTTCCATAGGATCTTTTTACTTAAATTTGAATTTTCAGTGAGTTTTATAAATAAGCATTTAAGCTCTGTATCACGCGATTACTCCCCAGTGTTTTGCATTTCCGGTGAGTAGACTTAAGGTTACAAATCTGTTTTGTAATTTTCAATAACTCAGAAATATTCACATTAGATACGAAAAGTGAATTCTCATTTCCTGGGACCTATTTTTGTAACGGAAAATATGAATCGAGGAATACATTTAATACAATGCAAGTATAAGTCTATTTGTGTTATATATCGACAAACAACAAACACGCATATATATAAAAATATAAAGTTATATTTTTATTAATGACGATGAACCGTGTAGCATAGGGAACAGAGAATTGAGAGAGCGCGCTTCTAATGGGTTGACGGGAGTGTAGTCTTATCTGTTGTGTCTCTCTTCACCGGCCGATCTCTGTTGCTCCTCTACTGGCGAATCCGTGTGCCGAGGTCTTTTTATAATCTTCCAGAACCGGGACTTTTTCTTCCGGTTTTGCCTCGCCCACGCACGCCCACGTAATTCTCAAAGACACCTGTTCTGTTTGCCTCTGTAGTTATTTCCGCTGCTGCCGGAAATAAGGTCAAACGACATCCGTTCCTTTCAACGACCGGAAACACCCTCGCTTGCATCAGCCTTCCTCGGGTGGGGCCAGATTGTTATATTACATTTGTCTTCTGTCCTTTTTTTGTATTGGTATCTTGATTAGTACGCAATAAATATTTTTATCAGTCTTTCATTTCAGGTCTCTACGTTGCGAGTAAAACAGTCGCATTTGCGAGTGATTTTTCCAAGCGGCGACTAAAAATAATAAAAAGCTTATCTTTTGGCGACTATTTTTTTTTTTCACCGACAATCTTCGAAAGCTCATTAGTGAATGAAAAATGTCTTTTCAACCTTTATATTTTTTTAATAAAATGTCAAATTATTTAAACAATAAAAGGTTTAATAGAACAATATACTTTTTCTTTTTTTAACGAAGGCTGTTTTAAAAAATATCTCCAAAACTAAAATGAAAGTAATCACGATCACGTGGTATCAGTTTGTAAAATTTTGACGGTCGGCTTTTTTTGAAACATCGAAAAACATAAATAACATCATTACGGTGATTGCGTTAAATAAATTTTGAATTTTTTTTTCTTTTAAAGATTTACATATATTTTTGATTAAAATATTCAGCTAATGAAACAATTAAACATTTCTTTTAGTACTTCGAATAGAAAATTTTAATTTTTGATACCCTTATTTTTACACATGAAACTATATTGAAAATCTTTTTTATTTTTTAAAAAGCAAAAAGTTCAACGTTGTTTTTCTTTGTTTTGTTTTGTTTTGTTTTGTTTTGTTTTGTTTTGTTTTGTTTTTGTTTTCGTTTTTTAATGAAAGTTTTAAATTTCTAACTTCACGGGTAATTTTACCCGTGACCGGAAAATATTTTTAAGAAATCATTATCAAAAGAGTTTGAGAAAAGATTTAGTAATTTCGCATCTTATGAACGCCAGTTTGCATTATTTTCAGGACCATTTAGTTTTGGTGTTGCTGAAGCTAAAGAAAACCTGCAAATGGAACTATTAGAAATTCAGTCGGATTCCTCACTCAGATCAAAATATTTGGAAGTAGGAATACCTGATTTCTTTTCATACCTTCCGGAAAGGTTTAGAAACTTTAGAAAGTTTACCACAAGGATCTTGGCAATGTTTGGCTCCATATATTTGTGTGAACAGTTATTTTCTTTCATGAAATCAACAAAAACATCACAAAGAACAAAACTGACTGATCAACATTTATCATCCCTCATCAAACCCTGCACTACACAGAAATTTCAACCACACATAAAAAAAATGTCAACAAAAAGAGATGTCAAGCTTCGGGGCAAAACAGTGAAAGTCTTTGAATTCTTGTTTATGAATGTCAGTTTTGAATTTATGTATAATGCATTTTTTGCTATTGTATTGAAATAGAGGAAGATCGTCAAAATTTTCGTTATATTCTTTTGATGAACTACATGTACACTATTACTTGAATTTGCCCGTATGTTTCTAAATTGAAAAAAAATCGCAAAAAATTTAATTTAACGTGTTCAACTTTTGCGGCCCTCATGACAATACAAATCGTCTCCTATGGCCCTGAGGGGACTTTGAGTTTGACATGCCTGTCCTACGGAACACAGGTTCATATCCTGTCAGAGGACACAATTGTAGGGGGTGAGAGAAAGATGAATTCATTCTTTTACCATAGTAGACTAAACTATCGCCCGGTTCACACTCCACCCACGTCTATTGAACAGGTGAAGAGGCTCATCCCTTGTTTCCTGTTTAGGATGCGGTTTCCGGCTTTCTCTTTTCCAATCTTTTTACTCTTACGTAGCCCCCTGCGCATCAGTGGCGTTATCGCCTTGCCTGGGGTGATATGATTAAAAAAAAAGTTATTAATACGAAGTGGACGCAACGGGAATTGAACTCGGCCTGCAGACCCATTTCTACGCCAACTCCCGCACGCACATAAAAACATATCAATGATTTCTATTTGGAAATGATTCAAACATCTTAAATATCTCGAAAACCAGTTGTACGACCTTCATGCAATTTAACAAGTAATTAAAAAAAAGATTTTTACTGCCTATGTGTGAACAGACACTCTTCCATGTGGTTATTCAGTTAACAGAAAGGCGCCATAAGGTATGAATTATGCTGCTAATGACCCTGCTTGTCCTTTACATCTAGTGCACGGGTTTTTGGCAAAAAAATCGCATTATCCATTTCTGCAACCATCCCCATTCCGTTCCTACTGACAAGATTAGGCCTCTTGCAACTTAAATAGCTGTTGAAATAGATTTATTCCATGACCGGGGTTAAGATTAAGAAGAACGAGGCAATGTAACTGATGGCGATCTCGAAAGGATTATCTTCAGACAGTTCTGAAAATGATAAATGTATGAAGTCAAAAGAGATATGTTTTAAATGAAAATAGTCACATCGAATTTTGAGGATTTGAAAATTCACATTCAGCAAATGACACTCGCATCTATAACTCGTATATCAAGTAATGTCTGACCTAACCCAGCGATGCTTCAGTAACAGAAAAATCAATTTGCCATGCTTTAGTTGGCTCTATCTACCGAACAAGTTGCTACAAAATCAAAACATTAAAAAGCAATAAATACAATAAAAACTCGAATCGCGTTCCTAAACAGTCTTTCGTTTCATAAATAGTCTCGTCAGAACGAGACTTTCATATGGCTGTCTTGCATGAGCGTCCATCTTGTTCAGGAGTATGTAAACTGTCAGCTATAAACAACCTCTTTCTGAGACAGAGATTTAAAAATGGCTTCGAGGGAATTAAGTCAGTAAGTATTTCTTCAAATATCACAGAATGACACTAAACAGAATCTCAAAAAAATAACTGTTTCAGATGACAGAAACTATATCACTTAATGACTTTCAGATTCGGAAAAACCTTAAATGGCTAGATTTGAGTTTTGTTTTTGTTTAACGGCACATCAACCTCTGTGGGTTATTTAATGCCAAAAAGGTGGGGTTTTAAGGTATTTTTTTAATGTTCGGTTATAGTGAGAAAGTTGATTTAGTCAGATTTTAATGAAAATATCTTCTAGTTTTGTATTCAAAAGTGTTTTGTTGAGAATAATTTTTTCTTTCAAAAAATGTTTTATGGTAATAATTTTTCTTCAAAAATGAATTGTTGGTAATATATTTTCTTCAAAAATGTGCATGTTTCTATAAAAGTATTTTATGTATATATTTCTATAAAAGTGTATTTTTATACTTTCATAGTATTTTGACCCCAGTTTGGGGGTTAACTATTTGCCCATAGCTGGGACCCTAACAGGTGCTACCACTCTGGATCAGAGTGGATCTGAGAACAACGGCAATTAAAAGGTAGTTCCATGCTTCTCACAACCACTCAATTAGCGGCCATGCTGCAGGATGCAGTTTACCGTCATACCCAGGACCAGTCAGATTTAATTTGGCACAAGGACTTAAGTGTGGGGAAGCTAGTGAAGATCGAACTTACTACTCAATTGTAATAATTCTGGGGGGACAAGCTTGTTAACCATTACACTACGTGGAGGTACACAAACTTAAAATGGATAGTACATGTGTGCGAAAGAGAAAATAACAGAATAATAAAGATGTTGACGTTTCACACAACTGCAAACAAAAGGTTTGAAAAGAAATTTCTGTTAATAATTGAAAGTTAACTTGAGAAACTTATTTTCCTGAAGCATTGTCTTAATATAATTTTTTATAAATTTTAACTGACAGTGGCACTGGCTATCGGTCAATGTTTGCTGAATGTTTCTTTATACGGAAACAGTTATTATCATTATTAATTTGACTTCGGTGTTCGCAACCCCGCGCCGCAGTTAAACTTGAGCGCCATAAAATTATTAGTGGCTGTAGAGTATGGGCTTCTTTAGGAATATATATTCTTCTCCTAGACTGGTTGGCAACTATGGCCTGAGATCACAATTTGTGCTGCCATTTGACCCATAACTGGGGGTAGGAGGAAAGAAGAGGATTTCTACCCTTCCTAACTGTATTTGAGCGAAAGTGATTGTGACTATCCGGTCCGAATTCGAACGCGTTTAGATAAGGAACCAAGAATTCTAGTTGTCTTGTATTTGGCATTAAACTCGATGATTCATAGGTTGAAATCTGATGATTGAAAATTCAATAAAAAGAAACAAAAAACAAAAAACACGACATATGTAGCTTTAAATTCGTCTTACACTCATGACTTCACTCTTTTATGTCTCTTTATGACGTGAGAGATCATGGCTCTCCACAATTTCCTACCCTTCTTATTTTTAATCAATTTTTTGTGCATTACTATCCCATCTAGCTGATGTTCTGCTGTCTATTTCACCCTGCCTCTCTTGCCATCAACATATAAGTGTAAAATTCTTCAAGCCTTCTTTCCAAAGGTTATTTGTGCGTAAGTAAATGCGAGGAATTCAACTGGAATTCGAACTCGGCTCCTCGATTTGTCGTTCTGAGTCGATATCTACTGCACCACAACGCACACTGAAGGTCATATTATCAGTGGAACCTGTCGTATGCCATCAAAAACTGGTCGTATACGGAAGGTTGTCGCTCACTAAAAAACTCACATAAACATTACTAAAGGCTATTTACGCCAGGAATGTATATTCCACTCACCAGAATGTGCATATTAAAATTTTATCATGTAATCTGGTAATAAATAAATGAGAATATAAGATGACCTAACTTTAAAGAAATTTATTTAGCATAATTAATTTTTAATTTTTTTTTTTTTAATATTAAAAACGTACTTGGAACGGTTAACGAAAGTGACTAAAATATTCATTCACAGTAGTGTGGTCTTTAAAAAGTTAGTTATTGCTGTCTGAGTGGTATTCTGTTTTTTTCTTTTTCCTTTTGTTTTTTTTTTTCTTTTTTTTGTTTTTTTTTTTTTGTAATGTAACAAAATTTACGACGTGTACGGTTTCAATTTTTTCTTTGAAGTGAGTGATAGTAAAAGAGAATCTGCGATAATACATGGAAAAAATAAAGAAATAAAGAAAAAAGTGAAAAAAAAACTAACAGCTATCGGGGGAGAGAGATAGAAATAGAGTAGATAGACACAGAAAAGAATACAGAGAACGAAAGAGATAGGTGTGATTTTCCTCTTCCCTGAATTTATCCAAGACAGTACAGTAGGTACCTCCGCAAAATCGCTGAAAAAAACAGCATAGTATGAAGGAAAAAGGCCCAAAACTAAATAAATACAAAGTTTTATCGGCAAAATGTTTATATTATGATTAAGAGGATTGATCAAAGAATTTTTTAATTATTTTTTTAATTTTTTAATTTTTTCTAACACGTTAGAAATTTTTGTAGAATGTCTGTTTTTTTTATTTACGTCAGTGCGAGCCCTAAATTGCCGCAACGTTAATAAGTAAAAAAAAACGTAATATTGCACAATGCACTTTTTTGACAGTGAAAGACACATTAATTTGGAAATTCTTGCAAAAATCAAATAATGGTCGAAATTTGATGAACATTTCAGGACTTATTTCTAATTGACCGAAATCAATGTTGAAATAATTATTTTGTATAAAATATTGGTAAAAATATTTTTTTTACATATGTTACCGCCCACCAATTAATTTCCACAAGTGCTTAAAAATTCGAATTTTGTCCACAATAAGCCTAATATAATTGAATTCAGGAGTCATTGGGGAATGCTAATCAACAGTGATTTTTTTTTTCCAATAGAGCACTTCTTCTAAAAAATAGGTCCGAATTGCGAAAAATGCAATAACTATGCCAATTTTTATGTGGATAAACTTCTGATTGCTTTTATGAACAATATAAATTAAGCGTATCATAGTCTGAAAAGAAAAAAAAATTCAATGAATAATGAACTTTTACAAGAATTATTTTCATTTTTTTTTTTTCATTTTTTAATCATATGTAAAAATTATATATAAAAAGTTTTAAAATTATTGTTAAATTTCTTCCTCAACGTGTTCGGCTAGGGTATATGATTACTGCATGAAGACTACTTTTTACTAATCGAAAATTTAAAAGCTTAATACAAATGATTGAGCCACTGGATTTTTAAAATAATTAAAACATTTTAATTGTGTGCATTTTTACTGTCCGTATTTTTATTTGTACGGATGGCCGTACGTGATATTTATCATTGAAAGGTCACATAATTCAAGAGTTGTCTTCCCTTACATAAAAAATTACATTCGTATATTTTTGTCGCCTTCGGCCTCCCTACTTTAGCCTTGTTAACAACTTCCGGTTGTCATTAAGTCAATCAACACTTGAGATAAGCAGTGTAGCTCGGATTACCTTAACTGATAAAAACTATTTCAGAGAGTAAGCAAGTACATTTACATGAAAACAGATAAAGGTAAGTTTTAACTTAAAAAACTGACTTCAATAACGTGTCAGTGACGTATATTTTATTTTTGCCATATTTTTAAAACAGGAATTTGGCTACTGTTTAAAAATGTGTCGATCAATCAAAAAAATGGCGGTACTTTTAACTTTTTTTTTTTAATCTGAAAAATTTTAGATTCCAATCAATATAATTTTGCTTTAAAATACGCCAGTGTATTTTGTTTACTGGAATTACTAAATTTAATCTCTTGACTTTCAATTAAAACTAATTTTAAACCTAAAATATAACTTATTTATTTCAAAGATTTCATTTTAAAATCAGGTATTGAAAATTTATACTGAAAAGTGGAGGTACCTACTGAGTACAGTGATCACGACAAATGGTTAATGACATGGGTCATGAACCTGATTGCCTTGATGTTCGTATTCATTCGCGCCTGGCTTCATAGGCTGCACTATGAAGGAATTACTAAGGTCTGTATCAGAAGGAATCACCATTGTAGCTGTAGGGACGCTCAACCATATCTGGTACAAAGCCAATTCACAAACGTAGTCGACAATTCCCACAACTTAGGGTTTATCAGAATGTTATCAAAAGGTGGATTTGGTTAAGAATAAAAGTATACCTTTTGTATGTTTAAACAGAAATTTATTGATAGAAAGACTAACATGAATTTGTCGAGTTAAACGTTCATTAAGAAAAATTAATTAGGAGTTAAGAGTATCAAGAGTTCGTAGTAGTAGCTTGTGTCTATGCATGTACGAGCGTTATCGTTGAAGTTATCGCTCAGTTTTAAAGGGTTCCGTTCGGTTATGAAGTATAAAAAGAGACAGACGGGTGAACGATGAAGAGGAAGGAGATGAGAGAGAAAGAAAGAGAAAATGATAGCGATCGCTTGACGTTTGTCGATGGATGTGTTAATAGGCTCGTTATCTTCTCTCTGGCGACAGGCAAACTTCCTCAGTTTTTATTTCGTTTGTGGGGCTCGAAAACATCATTTGGGAATTCACTCCTGGATGTGATTCCGGATTTTCCGTTAGACGACGAACATACTTTGCGTAGGCTCGCGAAAAGGTCCGTAAAAGAAATTGTTTCTGATAATTGAAGATTATTTGAATTTTGTTTTTAGATGTTTCCTAGTTTTCTATTTTTGCGTGGGTGCTAAGCAAAGTCTGTAAATTCGAGTATTTTTCAATTTCTAAAAAAATGAATGAGTTAGCATTTGAATTTTATATCTAGACTAGCAGTATAGCCCGGTGTTGCTCGAGTGTAATGAAAGCTTTAAAACTAATCCATGGTCCTGGAGCTCAGACTCTTTCGACGTTGGCACGAAAGACTAAAAAGCAATAGTTGTTTCCAGTTAAAGCGAAACCGTAGACTGAAAGAAAAATGAATGGATGTAAGTCAAATTTTGATTTCCTGGTACCGATATCAAATAAGTTTTTTCGCCGTAAATTGAATTTTAAGGCTAAATAAGTCCTCTGAGTAAATGGTATCATGGCTGAGACTAAGAACTACAATTATACCTACTTAGAGCCAAACCCAAAGCAAAAATTAAAATAAAAGGGCTGAAAAAAATTCAGACTTACAGGCAGATAAACAGACACACACACACAAACACCTTGCCTTATATATATATAACTTCTAAATAGCTTCAATATAATTGTCTATGAGTGTATCAAATTTGATTAAAATCGGACCAAATTTGATTAAAATCGGACCACTCTTTCTATTTTTTCGATTATCGATTTTCGATATTTATCGGGGGTATCTCGACACGAAACCTAGCTAAGAACACTTTCAGACGCTTATAGTACAACTGTGTAAATTTTCAAGAAAATCAGTTCAGCCGTTTCGGAGTGTATAGGTAACGGACACACACACACACAGACACACACACGCACACAGACAAAAATTCCATTTATAAATAAGTTTAGATCTTTTTTGTTCACTACAGGTTTTCTGATATGTTGCCACTGTCGTATATTTTTATCTATTTCAATCGTTTAATATTGATAGCATCTATGTTACAATCTCATAAAATCCTGTTGCTTTGTTTCCGTTTTAGCTTGCCCAAAGACTATCTTACCTCTTTAATATTTTTTAATCTTCCACATTTATATGCATTCATGCTTTCGTTCATACTGTTATTGGCTGAAAACTGAAAGCACTTCTGGTCTCAACAGCTTACTGTCTATCGCTGTATCTCCGCAACAGTTCTCATTTAATAGTTTATCTTGTCAGACCGTTTTTGTTTTACGCCGCTTTCCATCATTGAGATGCCGTGTTTCTTGTTCTAATGTTCTTCCTCGCTGCTCTTGCGCTATTCTGAGGTTGAAGTTAGCATTACAACTACACATAAAGCAAGGAACAATAAACACCCCCATCATATATAGAGATTTATTATACCTCAGTACAATAAACCAAATACAAGTACACCCAACGAACAGTTAACACGAATAACAATTAAGAAGGCAATGTCTCTGTATAGGACGTATGCGTCCGTCTTGAGAAGTAGGCTTCCGTCTAGTGAGGTCTAACTCTCGTCTAAGCTCCGATGGCTTTTGACTCTGGTATAATGACGAATAATCTCTATCACTCCCATGTAATGACGAAGACTCTCGTATAGTCACGAACACACTCGATCTCTCTCGAGCGCTATCTGTAGTTCGTTCTCGTCTAGGTCTTTTATGACCCGGGCCATACCCATTCCGGGGTAGGACCAGGATATTCCTCTACAACAATATTCCTCCAGAACAGAATCAATAGCTAAAAATCCACTGCTAGGAAGGTTGGGTCACTGTGTCGGGCTAGGAAGATTTTTCCGCCTGAATCCATATTGAACATATACAAATCAACCATCCGAGCGTGCATAGATAACTGTTGACATATCTGGTCAGGCACCCTTCCTATCCATTTCAGTGTTCTCGACAGGCTCCAGAGGAGAATTTGTAATGTGATTGGTCCCGACCTGGCAGCTCGACTCCAGCCAATTTCTCATCATGGCTTCCCTCTGTCTCTTCTATAAATATTTTTATGGCTTCTGCTCTGACGAACTTGGGTCACTGATGCCCCCTCCACAAGAATTTACTCGGGTAACCAGACTGGCAACAAGGTCCCACCCTTTTATAGTTAGATCAACCAAATGCAGGCGACAATTCTATTCCATTAGCTTCTTTTGTCGCGCTTCCCGCTAGTGGAACTCCCTTCCACATACTTGCTTTCCTGACGGCTATAATCTCCAGGAATTTAAATGCAAAATCAATTCCCATCTCTTATCCACTTAACTCCAGCCCTTTCCACATCACCCCGTGTATCTTGTTCTTTTCCTTTCTCTCTACCTTTGCAATTGTCTTCACTTTTGTGTTCACATCCGTCTCTTGCCCTTTCGCTTTCACCGCCTGTAGCTTGTTCATCTTTGTCTTCACTCTCCTCCTGGCAAATACTTCAACTCTCTTATGTAACCCCCTGCGCATCAGTGGCGTTAACGCCTTGCTTGAGGTGAAATAAGTAAAAAACCAAAAAACAAAAACAAAAACATTGTATAACAGAGAAATTCCCTGTGGCCTTAACATTATTATTATTATGTCCTTTTTCATCATATTTCGATTTCTGGTTTGGCCTCACTACCAACCAAGTCTGCGGGGAGACCTAAGGCAGGTCGTGGCGTGTTGTTATGGCCCCATTTCATGTTTTTCTATCTTCCCTATCATCCCCAGCGTTACATAGATCAAGTTTTCCTTAGTGTGTGGGCTGTACTTAATAAGACAATTTTTTGTATATCTCTTAAGCTGGGGTTTCCAGGGATTCTTTCAATGTGTTGTTTTGTTCCATTTTTTATCATTCCAAGTGCACCTACTATCACTGGCACAACTCTTGTTTTCAATTTCCACATTTTTTCTATTTCAATTTCCAGGTCTTTATATTTTGACAGTTTTTTTCAAATTCCTTGGTTGCTATGTCACAATCCGCTGGACAAGCCATATCAATTAATAGACAAGTTTTCTCTTTCTCGTTTTTAACAATAATGTCTGGCCTATTATTATTATTATTATTATTATTATTATTATTATTATTATTATTATTATTACGTTTGAGTAAATAATATTGTTATGGTGCAGTTCGGAATAAGTATATTTTCTTGTATTTGCCTTGTAGTGAACAGCGCCCGATCGCTTTTAGATTCTCATCAACTGTTTTGATTATCACTTTAATCTGTTTGGAGTCTTTCAGGGTGTTGTCGTACCATCTACCCAAGCTTTATTTTTTATTTATTTATTATTATTTTTCGATATGAGCGCGGCTTAACGAACATGTTAGTCGTTGAACCTTTAAACGATACATGAAAACGCTAAATCGCTTAAAACACTCAAAACAGGAAAGGCTAAATTATTTTTAGTGTATTGAACATTCTTTTAAATGCAATTCAGATAATGGACCTTACATCAGTGAGTGGGGGGCCGAGATGCGAAAAAGCCGTCGAGAGGAAGGCACCGAAACAGTGCGTATTCTCTCCTGATGACCCGACATTAAATGAAAAACAGTTGAAAATCTACAAAACAACAAGGTAAGCTGTTTCTTTCAAACACAACAGCATATGTTGTCCTTGCTTCATGTCAAGTTTCTGTAACTGTTCCGCTAGCAATTTTAATCTATTGTTATGGAGTCGCGGTAACCAGTGTCGCGGTAAACAGAAATGAACGTGATCAAATCATTACTTTCGGTTGTGATCGTATAAGAGAGAATTTACTTACGGAATGTCTGAGCTACGCCTATAAATCACAGATTCATCTTTTGTAAAATTAGGTTTTCATCCGTCATCAAATACAATAATTAGAAACCGGTAAAGTAATCGATATTTCATCTTCGAACTAGTCAGGTAGAAGGATGGTAACACCAAAATATAAACGTAACCAACTATATTTCTTGTTTCTTCACTGTGTACTGATTTTCTGTAAACGTATTTTTCAAAGTTATACTCCTTTTATTAAATTGCATGACGGTCAAGAAAATTGAAGAATGCCAAGGAAAACTGCAATGTAAAATTATAACTCTGTAGAAGCATCCGTTGATAACAGGCCTATTACGGGAAATGTTCTGTGAGTTTTCCTCTTTAAGATTCCAGATTGCTGGATACATTGACCAAGTCATGATTCCAGAGCGCTCACAGTCAAATTCTGGACGATTTCCAAACCAGTATATTGGGATCAACACCATAGACAATCATGGAAGAATGGTCAGTGGCGTGGTGCCAAGCCGAGCATTTTTGCTTCCTTGGTCATAAGTTACACAAAAGTACGAAATAATTTTCTATATAGAAAACATTTTTCTGACAAGGGATTTGTGTGATTTCTCTGAGGATATGTGAACTGCGTGAAGATACCCAACCGTAGTTTGTTTTTCAATTTTGCAATTAGATGAATAGATATGGGCAGACTGAGATAGATAGATAGATAGATAGATAGATAGATAGATAGATAGATAGATAGATAGATATGACTGACTGGATAAAAGATTATCCCGCAGTAGGTTGTCATTGCTTTCTTCAGTAGACTGGTTGACAGCCAAGGTTATAGAACCCAATTTGTTCTATTATTTAACCCATACTGGAGGGAAGAGACTGATTCATATCTTACCCAAGGGTATTTGTGCGTAAGTGAATACAAGGAATTCAAATTAAATTCGAACTCGGCACCCCGATTTGTCATTCCAATTCGATATCCACTGCACCGCAACGCACATCCAAAGTCTCATGAAGTTTATAATAAACTTGTAATACGTTTCTTATTTTTATGAACGCTGACAATCTCTTCATAATTCATTTACAATTTACTCTTTAGAATTTCAAGTGTTTTCATTTTTGTGTAATTTAGACGACAGTTTATCCATCGCATCCTGTATTAGTCCCGGTTGACGATAAACTACATTTGGCAGCAAGGTCCGTGATTCGAGACATTGGAGGTTTTGAAGAACCTGGAACCACCTCTTAATTTTTGTTATTCCCAGTTCCACCCTGACACGGGGTGATAGCACTTGTTAGGGTCTCAGCTGTTGGCAAATAGTGAACCCCTAAGATATCATAATTTTTTTAAAAATACATTTTTATTGTATAATATAGGCAAACATCTTTATCGTCGAATCATTTACAATGTTTTACTGTTTTGACACAATCAGCATTGATAAATGCAATCGTCTATTTTCTCAATATCACTTGCATTAATTCTTGACCGCTGACAATCTTGTTTTTACTCGTTTACAAAACATAAAATATAGTCCAGAAGGAAGAAGAAATGTTTTAAGCTTCAAAGTATCACTTTCTGTTAATACAACAAGAAATATTTTGTTTACGATGAATATTATTGCAAAGGTATGAATCGATCTGTTCTTTCTCCAGTTGAGTTAACAGTAGAGAAGAATGAGATCTCTAGCTTTGGTTGTCAACCAGTCTAGAAGAATTCACCCCAAATCGCTTGTGTATGGGGCTAATAACACCGCCAAGTGAAACCTTAGCTGCTACAGAAACTAAGCAAACAACGTCAGTTTGGTGAGACTTATACTCCACAGGGGAATGGACACGGTCTACTACCACTACTACTACTACTACAGATATACATATTTAATGTTATATCTACTCCTACTACTACTATATATTTAGTTTTGTGTTTTCGTTTTTCTTTCGTTGTTGTTTAACGGAATATCAACTCATATTGATCATTTAATACCGAAATTTAATTTTCTAGCGAACTTTGAAAGTAATGACAATAAGATACACGTTATTCGCCTGTCACGATTATATACATGAAAGATGCTACTCAGCTCTTATGCATATATATATATATGAGTGTGTGTGTATGTGTGTGTATGTGTGTGAGAGAGAGAGAGAGAGAGAAAACATAATTACTAGAGACCACATTCTCCCTTATACCAGACCACCTAACACCACAGATTACAATCGCCTTGATTATTATACGTGGGGCACAGAAATATGTGTGTTTGATGTTGTTTTGTTGAAGTCATATTTTAAAACACCGTTTAACTTCTTGTGAGATTTTATAGGAATTAATGTTATGAAAGATTTCTTACATGTGTGTTTAGCTGATTTTTTAGCGGCATATCGACACCTCTATGGGTTATTTTATGCCAAATTCTAAGTATTTTGAAGATAATTTTATGGCTTGAATATATTTTGAACGCAATTGCATACTTTCAATTAAAATGTATTGGTGGTCATTTAGCTATAAATAGATAGCGTTCGTCATTTTACAATAAAAATGTATTTTTATAATTTTATAGTACTTCAGGGGTTCACTATACTATTTGCCCATATATGGGACTCTAAGAGGTGCTTCCATCGGGTCATAGTGGACTTTTGAACAGCACGAATTAAGATGTGGTTCAACGCTTTTCAAATCCTCCAATTTCCCGATCAGAGACCTTGCTCTATCTCTGAGATTGAACACTTTAATCCATAAATATAGCATGCCCAACATTTACACATAATACAAGTTTGTCACTTAGCAGATTGGTGTTACCTTCATCAACCCGACTCTAGAGTTTCTTAGTCGAACCTTCCAGGTATCACTCCGTCCACTCGTCAATGGCTATAAACAAAAACAGATATGTAAATATAAAAGTTAAGACCGATGTCAATATCGAACGGTAACAATCTGTTTCATACTTGAACATCATAACCTGAAGATTGCGTTCATGTGTGTATTGTCGCCGATCGATGTTGACCTCAATGTCCACTTTTAAATTTATATGCGTTCTATCCCCACCCCCTCTCTCTCTCTCTCTCTCTATATATATATATATATATATATAATAGATAACCTAAAGAGCCAACAAACCTACCTAGGTTTCACCTAACCGGATCTTCAGGAAAAGTTGGAGCCAAGTTGGAGCGAGGTAGGTTTGTTGGCTATTTTATCTGCTCTGCTTACGTATTGAGCGCTTTTTTGTTATAGATTACTCGTCACCGGTTTTTTTCTTTGGGCTACGTACTTTGACTAATGTTCACATGCTTAGCTGTTTCTTTTTTACATCCATTTTTTTCTTCCGCGTATGTACTCGGAGGGTTTTTCGAAACGAGTATAGTGATAAGTTTACATATATATATATATATATATATATATATATATATAGAGAGAGAGAGAGAGAGAGAGAGAGAGAGAGAATATTTGGAATTTAAGTCAGGTAAATTCCGATAGAGACGAACTTAAAATAACTCAATGGTAAATTTGTTTTATTTAATTTAACAGAGATTTTCTAGATTAATATAATCTAGAAAAAAATGTTAGATATTCTACAATTTCATGGATAATACGTATTTCACACCAAACCTGCTGCTCAGATCCAAATGATACAACAGTTAATATTCAAAATAATTCAGGAAAAGAATTACATCCAGACACTCACGTGCCCATATCAAGAATAGATATTTGTAACGGTAAACGAATGAAAACATTTCTCCGCTCATTCAATTAAAAAAAAAAAGAAAAAAAAGAAAAATCATAAACGGAAAAAAGAGAAAGAGAAAGAAAAAGAAGAAAAAAAGGAGAACGAACAGCAAAAGGAGAAAGGAAGTTAAAGTTAACATCTTAGATCGACACCAGCGTCTATCGCAATTCATCTGCTTTCTTTGAAAAACATGACATGGAAATTTAACATTAAATTTAGTTTTAAAGATAATGGGGTGTATTTACGATATAAAAATAAAAGTTAAATCATACTTGTTCATACAAATTAAAATATAACTATTACTAGTAAAATATTATAAATAAATATAGTTGTAATAAATAAATATATATATATATATATATATAAGAAAATGATAAATAAAATATTAAAAACGATCTTAAAAATTATCTTAAATAATATTACTAAAAAATATAATAATAATAATAATAATAATAATAATAATAATAAAATATATATTATTAAAAGATTTTTAAACAATAATACTACTACTAATGATAATAAATTTATTATACAAAATTGGCCGTGAAATACGTATTACCTATGAAATTGTAGAATATCTAAAACAATTTTCTAAATCATATATATATATATATATATATATATATATATATATACAACCACGCTCTCCCGTAGACTTACCTGTCACCTTTCTGATCAGAGTACAATTCAATAACATTTCTCAGAAAAACATAACCATGTAGGTAATAACAGACAAATTTTAGTTAACAATACAATAATCCTCACTCATACCCACAGTAAAAAGAACCTTAAGATATTGGAGGTCATCTACATTAAATCCAGACAACCCACACTTAATAAAATCACGTTCAAATCTGGTCATAACACATTACATTGCATTTAAATATATGGTTATATTATCATTTCGTCATAGAATCGCATTACAAATTTACGAACTGCGTTTGCTATTTTTGGTAACTGTTGCCGTTGCTTAGCGGAGTTTTATGTCAACACAAGATAAAATTGTCGCTGATGATGGATGTTTTTGTGTTAACCTCCTTGTAACCTCTCTAAAGATGGCTCACGTGAGCCGAAAGCTTAGAACCAACATTAATAAAAAATTATTCAAATGTTGGAGAATTTTTGTCCTTATTTTCAACTGTAATTAAAACCAAAATACGATGTTTAGAACGGCTCTTGATTAAACATAATAGTCATTCATTGTCTCTTATATTTAACAGTATATGTTTACAAAAGTATCTGCTGCCTCGATACAATATATATATATATATATTATATCGGAGGCATATAATATATATATATATATATATATATATATATATATACTAGCAGTATAGCCCGGTGTTGCTCGGGTGTAATGAAAGCTTTAAAACTAATTCCATGGTCCTGGAGCTCAGACTCTTTGTACGTTGACACGAAAGACTAAAAAAAGCAATAGTTGTTTCTAGTTAAAGCGAAACCGTTGACTGAAAGAAAAATGAATGGATGTAAGTCAAATTTTGATTTCGTAGTATCGATATCAAATAAGTTTTTTCATCGTAAACTGAATTTTCAAGGTTAAATAAGTCCTCTGAGTAAATGGCATCATGTCTGAGACTAAGAACTACAATTATACCTACTTAGAACCAAACCCGAAGCAAAAACTAAAATAAAAAAGCTGAAAAAAATACAGACATACAGGCAGATAAACAGACACACACACAAACATCTTGCCTTATATATATATATATATATATATATATATATATATTATCGATTTTCTGCACTATTGTAAGAACTGAAACCTTGAAACTTCTGAATATCGTTTCTTATGTTTTTGTCTATGAGTGTATCAAATTTGATTAAAATCGGACCACTCCTTCTATAAACCGATTTTTTCGATTATTGATTTTCGATATTTATCGGGGTACCTCGACACAAAACTTATCTAAGAACACTCGCAGACGCTTATAGTACAACCATGTAAATTTTCAAGAAAATCGGTTCAGCCGTTTCGGAGTCTATAGGTAACGGATACACACACATAGACACACACAAAGTTCCATACATATATATATATATATATATATATATATATATATATATATATATATATACGGTGGACTTTCTTATCGTGAACGATAAATGTAACCCTCCAGTTGCTATATATAAGCGCGTCGTAATGCTGAAGAGTCACAGAGTCGGGCACCGACCATGAAATTGTACGAATGTGTGATATCGAGTCTCCCCGATGAGGTGGGTATTGACAAGAGAGACCAGAACCGTCTGAGCGTACGGGTCACCCTGCCACCCCGCTAGAGTAAGGTTGCTGACAATTCGGACCAACCAACCACCTAACCGAAGACGTCTTTTTATGAAAATGGAGAGTAAAATATATTTTATATTTTACTTGCATTAGGTTCTATTATTTCAGACCGAGGCTTTGTTGCAGATTGTAATTGTTGTTGCTGGCGGTGACGACGGGAGTACAAGGAAGAGGAAGAAGATTATGAAATGATTATGTGAAACTAATGAAGAAGTCGGTTGCTCGACAAGGAGATTTAGGATTTTAAAAGTGTAAGCATCGCCCCGAATTTGTTGCGGATTGTTGAAGTTTAATAGTCGCCGAAGAACTATGAGAAGCAACGTCGTTATAGTGGTCGCATTGAGAACCGCCGAGTATATGAAGCTTAATGTCGCCACTAGCCCGACAACATCAGAATTGTATCATCCGTCGTTTGTACCAGCATCTTTGCAAGACACCGTGGTCCCAGCGTTTTATTTGAGAAGAATTGACTCCGTCAAAAGAGTTTGGAGAAATTTCTGATCAAGAAATAGACGTTATTAGGCATTGCTGAAAGACGTTATTATACCACAACAACATATTATGGATAAAAAAGGATGACTTAAACAACTTTGACAACCCCGTGGGAGCGTATGATGGGACCAAGGTAGCAGAATTAATAGGGTGCTTATTGCTGTATAAGCTTAATAAGTACATAGATTTTAACAACCACGAAAATCGATAATCGAAAAAATCGGTTTATAGAAGGAGTGGTCCGATTTTAATCAAATTTGATACACTCATAGACAAAGACATAAGAAACGTGATGATGGATTATTAATAATAAGCGATAACAGTAACCTCCAAAAATGTGAAAATATACGCAAAAAACTCTATTGGTTTTTCAAAAAGTACGGTTTTGATTTGGATGTTGAAATCAATTTAAAAGTGGTGAATTATTTAGACATCACACTAAATCTTTTGAATTGATCCATATCCCCATACATGAAAGAAAACCAAAATCTGCAATATGTAAACATTAAATCTAACCACCCCGCCCACATTATGCGGGGTATTGCTAAAAGTATTTCTTATAGACTATCAAACAATTCGTCTAGTAAAGATATCTTCAATAATCATAAAAAAGTGTCCCAAGATGCACTTATTAAAAGTGGTCATAGAGATAAATTAGTATATACGGACACTAAGAGAAACAAACGAAAGAATAGAGGTCGGAACATTTTATGGTTTAATCCCCCGTTAAATTTAGCGGTAAAAACCCAAATCGGTAAAATATTTTTCAATTTATTAGAGCAAAATTTTGGTAAAGATAATAAGTTGTATAAAATATTTAACAAAAATAAGGTAAAACTTAGTTATTGCTGAATGCCCAATTTAGAGAAAATTATTAGTGGATTAAACAAGAAAAAAGTTAGAGATGATACGCGTACGGGCATAAGAATTTGTAATTGTAGGATTAAGAAGAATTGTACCTTGCAAAGTAAATGCCAGCAAGATTGTGTCGTCTATCGTGTTAACATTTATAAAAACGCTGAGGACACTGAACCCAAAATATACTTAGGTGCTACTCAAGATATTTTCAAATCATACTAGTAGCTTTAATAATGAAAAATATAAACATAGCACTACCCTATCCACTTATGTGTGGTCCATTAAACAAGAGCTTAATATAGACCCTATTTTGAAATGGGAAGTATTAAAGAGATGTGCTAAATATAAAGCCGGTCAAAAATTTTGTAGGTTGTGTGTAGAGGAAAAACTTGCTATAGCTTCGTATAAACAAACCAATAATTTATTGAATTTCCAAACTGAAATATTAAATAAATGTAGGCATAGAAAGCCTTGGCTTTTGGATTAAGTTTGCTTATGGTGGGTTTGTATCATTTTTGGTTTTCGTTTTTTGTTTTCGTCTTTGCATTCACAAATCTTTATAAAAAAAAGAATTTAAATATATGAAATTAAAAATTAAATTTGTTTTCTTAATAAAGTTCTCCTCTGTTTGTGTTTGGTGTCTTCTTTCTTGGTCACGTGGGTTGATTGAATTTTTATTTTAATGCGCTTATGTAAATTTTTCGTCTTTGTTAATGTTATTACCTACAATACCTTTCTATATTATGTTATTGGTTAAACATTTATTGTTAAGTGGGCAATTCTCTTTGTTTCTGCAGTTACATTAGATGGATTTTATTGTTGTAATTGGCGTTGGTTTTGTTGAGTATCTTTTATTGTACTTAATTAATATTTTCTGCATGTTATCCTTGCAGTTGTAATTAATTTTGATTGTATTTTTATTGATAATTTTTCATAATTTACTATTTTTAGAAAAGAATTTGTCAAATATTTTAAAGAATGTTTTTTCTAATTTTGTTTTTATTGCATTTTTGGAAGTGGAAGATTGAACTAAACTATTTTCTCTTTTTCTGTTGTTTTTGTTTTCGTATTCTAGTTTGTTTGAGTATCCGCTGTTTTTAAGGCTGGTTCGTTTTTTGTTTTTGTTTTTTTGTTTTTTTGTTTTTTTAGTTTTTAAAGAATATTTTTAGACTACTATAATTTGTTGTTTTTTTTTTATTTATAGATTTGGATATTTTTATTGAATACATTAGGATGTGATTGGAATGTTTGTATATTTTATATTTGGCTGTTTGGTTTTCTATATGGTTTCTACGTTCCTTTGTTTAAGGTGAATGTTATATCGAAGGAATTCACATTTTTTTAGTGGGGTATATTTAATATCTATTGCACATTCTAGGGTTTTAAATGTTTTTAATAATTCTTTTTTACTTTTTCTGTAGTTCTGCCGTTGCAATTTCTTAAAATTAATAGACCGCCGTCTCTGTGTAGACATATATCTTTCTGTAAATAATATTCGTTATTTTATTGATTATGTATATACCTATGAGTTGTCATACAATGCACCTTCATAGATACCATTGCCTATGAGTTGTCATACACTGAACTATCAAAACTAACATTGTTACATCAAAATTATTATTATTATTGTAGTTATTATTATGATTCTTTTTGTCCATATTTTTATTGTGGTATAATATTAATTTTCAGAAGTGTTTAATTATATTTATGTCTTCATTGAAGAGAGTCAAGTATTGTTTTGCTAAATTTGGTGAATTGTTTTGTGTTTTCTCATTAATAGGTGAGTAGAAGCTCTATTAAATGAACGAGTGGTTTTCTTTGTTACTTCTTTATTATAAATGTTATTAAACCAATTGATTGTAGGTTAATGTTGCTTTTTTGTAGGATTTAGTCATCTGCATGTTGGTTTGGTCACGAAATTGTCCTTGTATTCTTTTAGTTTAATAAATGGTTCTACTTTTGCTATTTTTTTTTCTTTTTATTATTCCATTGTGGAATTTTAGGTTAGTGGTCATGTTTTTAGCTTCTTTGTTTATATCACTTTCTGTTTTGTGACTAATGGTTTTGTAAAATTTCGTGACTTTTTGTCAAGTAGTTTATTTTAATTCTTGGTTTGCATTTTATAGATTATACTGGGTTTATCTGCTTTTGTAAAAGAAATTGTTCTAATTGTTTATCATTTTTTAGTCTTTCTCAAGTTTTTGTTTTTTTTTTTGTAATTTTTTAATTTATTGTTAAATTTTCTTATTTCCAAATTATTGATTATGTTTGTTAAGTCATTTTCAAAAGCAATGAGGTTGTTTTGTTGCATTTATGTAAATCCAGATTTGTTAATACCATTGTTTTTATCGTTGTTGTTACTAATGCCACCATTGTCATTGTCTTTTTTGAGGAAGTCGAATACCTTTAATCTTTCGGTTTTATTGTTATGGTGAAACACACATATTCCTCAGATAATGGACTCTCCCTCCTATATTAATAAGAGTTAAAAGGAAGTTAATTCGAGCAATTCTTGGGAAGTTCTTAGGAGTTCTTAGAAGTTCTAGAGAGTTCTTTAGTTTTATTGGAGTTCAGTAAAGCTACTAGGGAGTTGATATTAGTCAGCAGGTATCCGAATACTAAGGAGTCAGCTTACAGTGGAAGGTTACCAAGTTCCTAACATTTTGAGTGCGTAAAGTCGATTAGCAACCGACTTAGCACGATTATAACTTCAGTGCGAAAACTACTCCACAACATTTATGAAGAGTTCTATTTCTTCTGTGAGTTTGATTTTGCAATCATGAAGGTTTGATGTGGGTATATTTTTTTACGAAGTAATTAAAGTGTATTGATTCCATATTGATTTAAGAAAGTGTTTTTGTTTTGTTTTTAGAGAAAATATGATAGTAGAATTGGACGCTCTAAAAACGTGATCAAACAAAAACAGAAATCTTCAAAGGTGATCAACTGAGAATAATTTTTTTTATTTAAGACAATAGTGATATAAAAAATAGTCAGCCAGACAGTTAAGTGCCATACGTGATACACGCTTTGGACAATCATGTCTCGAAAGAGACATCGAGAGACATGACTGACATAGCAGAAGATTATCCCACAGTAGGTTGCCATTGCTTTCTGCGGTAGACTGGTTGCCAACCAAGGCTATAGAACCCAATCTGTCCTATTATTTTATCCAAAACTAGTGGGAAGAGATAGATTCATACCGTTCCTAAGATTATTTGTGCATAAGTGAATGCATGGAATTCAACTGGAATTCGAACTCGGCTTCCCGATTTCTCGTTCCGAGACGATATCCACTGCACCATAACGAAAACAGTTACATCCCAAAAATGCTGACAATCAGTGGGATACTGAGAGAAAAGACATTTAACGGTGGAGAGTGACAAAAAAGGACTACAAATAAACTTCAAGAAAACTGAATGCATGGTCATCAGCAAAAAGAGCAACCCAAAATGCCAAATACAGGTGGGGGGTACCAGAATCAAGCAAGTACAAAAATTTCAATACCTAGGAAGTGTTCTAACAGGGGATAGAAAGTGCGACACAGAGATCCAAAGGCAAATTGGCATGGCAAAGGACGCGTTCCAGAAGCTGAGTAAAGTACTAACACACAGGAAAATTTCACTAGAAACAAAGAAAAGAGTGCTGGATTGCTATGCGATGTCTTCAATACGACAGTGAATGCTGGACAATATCATCGAAAATGAGGACAAAACTGGAAGCAGCGGAAATGTGGTTCTACAGAAGGATGCTTCGGATATCGTAGACTGAGCATGCAAGCAACGATGAGGTGTTGGAAATAATGGCAACGAAAAGGAAATTAATAGTGAGCACCAGGAAGAGACAACTGAAGTTCCTGGGACATGCAATGAGGAAGGAGGGCTTGGAGAACCTGATACTGACAGGCCAGATAGAAGAAAAAAAGAGACAGAGGAAGGCAGCGGACACATATTTGCAGAGCCTGATAAGATAAATGACGGAACGGAAGTTGCGAGATGTAACAGGAGAAAACATATTAAGAGCCACCAGGGATAGGGAGACATGGAGAACCATGACCACTACGTCCTGAAGGGACAAGGCTCATAGAAGAAGAAGAAGAAGAAGAAGAAGAAGTGCTAAAAGAATTACTAGAAGTAATATAAGTAAAAGTTTGTCACTTAGCTGATTGATGTAACCCGACACCAGAGCTTTGTAGACGTGCGTGTTCGTGCACTCTTCAAGAGGTGTCAGTCGTTGATATTTTCGATGTTATTTTTATACATTTATCATTGGCGTAAGTTTTTTCCGTGTCGTTTGTTTTCGTGTGCATTACTATAAACGTGTTCGAGCTGATATCACCGTTAATTCGAAATTAATACCAACCGGTTTAGACTGACAATGTGTACCCTTTAACAGGAATCGATCCTGTATCTGTTTTACTATCAGAGAAACTGGTTCTTTGGTTGACACGTGCTAAAATATATAAAAATAATATTAGATGTAAAGATACATAAAAAATTACTGCTGTTAAATTTTCAGGTATATATATATATATATATATATATATATATATATATATATATATATATCCCAGGGGTAGAGTCACCGACTGACGCGATTTCGGTCTGGTTTCAATCCTGGGTAAAAAAAGCAATCGGAGTCTAACCGTACTGATGAGCTGTGATACGGCGAAACAGATCTGTCTGCGGATGACAATATATATATATATATATATATATATATATATATATATATATATATATATTACGAAATCTTAACAGAAAGTTACGAAATGGTATTTACCAACATGTTTATTTAAAAATAATGTTCAAACAAATATATATATATATATATATATATATATATATATACGTGTGTGTGTGTGTGTGTCTAACTCTTTCACCGAGGACACAGGTACTACACTGATAATTGATAGAAATCCGGAAAAATAAGCAAATAAATTTACATATATATATATATATATATATATATATATATATATGTGTGTGTGTGTGTGTGTGTGTGTGTGTGTGTGTGTCTGTGTCTGTGTCTGTGTGTCTGTGTTTAGAGTTTGTGTATAGTGTGTGTGCATATTGTGTGAGGGCGTATAGTGCGTGTGTGTAGTGTGTGCGTGTAAATGGTGTCTGTGTATAAAGTGCTTGTATAATGTGTGTGTGTGTGTGTGTGTGTGTAACACTTTCATCTAGAACACAGATACTGCACTGATCGTTGGTAGAAGTCCGGAAAGGTACACTGGCTTTGGAAATACCGATCCATACATAAATAATTTGTTGGTCATTTTTTTTTTTTTTGGTACTATGCTGTTAAAGGTCACCTCCGCGTGGTGTAATGGTTAGCAAGCTCGCCTCGCTAGAATCATTATAACTGAGTAGTGAGTTTGATCCTCACTAGGTACCCCTACTTCCAGCCGTGTGTTACGTCTAAGCTACGCTTAGAAAATCACCTTCCTCCCGTTTTGGGATTAACAACCCTGCTCCATAAAAAACAGTTTGTTACGAAAACAGCATAAACTTTTATTATGCTGTTAAATATGATAATTAACATCACCTAGCATATCTTTTGGAATTTTGAAATAATTCTGCTTAATTGCAGCCCGTAAGTTAGTTGTTGTTTGTCAGCTTTGCTTGGCTGCGAAAAGAGGCCATTTTGAACACTTTAAATAAATCGTCATTTGAAGACTCACACATATCTCTTCTTTAATTTTTTCATAACATTTATATTTTATTATAAAATTTGTTCAATTAATGTTCAGGTTATAACCATAGCAGCGATTAGCAAACAAAGTGCACATACACTTGGTGATGATACTCTGTGTGCATGTGTGCGTCTAATGCGCTCACGATAAAACGATAACAACATTCTTCTGTACGTGTTTCGGTATTAGCATTTCGTTCAGCTGGTCGATAACAAAATAATCAAATCCATTTAAAATATGAACAAATATTTTTTCTTTGATTTATTTTGTTTCTTTCTTTGTTTTCATTTCGTCTTCCTCCCACTTCGTTTACCAACTGCGTTTCCTCACCAGGTTCGTACATTCGAGATTTTATCTTTCTCCTTTTCTTTCTTTTTTTTTGTTTTTTTTTTTTTTGTATTTTCATATTATTTTCGGCGTTTTTTTCTTTCTTCTTCAACGTCATATTTCATCACGCCGTCAGTGAATTCACTTTCTTTTTTCCAAGGTTTTTTTTTAATCGTGTCACCCCAAGCAAGGCATCACTGCCACTATAGCACAGGGGGTTACATAGAGGGATTGGGTATGAGAAATGTCAAAAGGAGGGTGATAGACGACTTAGGATGTACATAGGGAGAGAGTTGGAGAGAGTGGGTGTGAGCTAGTGTGTTAGGAGGTGTCTATTGACCTTACATTTAAACTCCTGGAGGTTGTAGCCGTCGGGGTAGCAAGCATGCGGTAGGGAATTCCACAGGCGAGAAGTGCGAGGAAAGAAGCTGTTGGAGTAGAAATTGCGGTTACATTTCATCGGTTTCACTGTAAAAGGGTGGGACATAGTTGCCAATCTAGTATCACGTGCAAATTCACATCTAGGGGGCACCAGTGATTTAAGTTCGTCAGAGCAGAAGCCATGAAAGTATTTATAGAAGAGGCACAGGAAACCACGTCACGCCGGTGAGAGAGATAGTGCAGGCGGTCAGCCAAGTCGGTATCAATCACATTACAGATTCTTCGCTGTATTTTGTCAAGAACCACGAGGAGAATAGAAGGGGCACCCGACCAGATGTGGCTGCAGTACTCAATACACGGGCGGATGGTGGATTTATATAACTGCAGGATAGATTCAGGCGGAAATAATTTCCGGGCCCTGCACAGAGAGCCGACTTTCTTTTTGTGTTTTGTGTTTTTACTTTGACCCTTTTTCTATTTTTTTTTGTTTCTTTTTTTTCTTTTTTTTAGCTTTCAATATTTTTTCCTACTTCTTCCAGTCACTTTTATTGTCACCCTCTCTTTCTTCCTCTCTCCTTCTCTCCCTCTCCCCCTCTTTCTCTCTCCTCACTTTGTCTTTCTTTTTCTTCCAGTGTGTGTGCGTGTATCTGTGTCATTGTTCCTTTTTCTTTATTCTCCCGTTTCTTTTCTTTTCTTTTCTTTTTAATTTCTTCTTTATTTCTCACATCATCATCATCATCATCATCATCAGTCAGTCAGTCAGTTAAGTGCCATACGTGAAACACGGTAGACCGATCATGTCTCTAAAGAGACATGACTGACTAGGCAGAAGATTATCCCGCAGTAGGTTTCCATTGCTTTCTGCGATAAACTGGTTACCAACCAAGGCTATAGAACCCAGTCTGTTCTGCTATTTAACCCATAACTGGAGGGAAGAGACAGGTTAATACCTTTCCCAAGTGTATTTGCGCGTAAGTGAATGCTAGGAATACAACTGGAATTCGAACTCGGCTCCGCGATTTCTCGTTCCGAGACGAGTCATCATCATCATCTCTATTCCTCTTCTTATTTCTATTTCCTCTCTTTTAATTTTATTTCATTTCTTTTTCTTCTTCTCCTGCCTCCCGCGTTCTTCTTTTCTTTTTTATTATTCTCACCCTCCTTCTACTCCTACTCTTCCACACAATTCTTCTTCTTCTTCTTCTTCTTCTTTCACTGATAAATTTCTCTTATTTTTCTCTACTCATCTTTCTTCTTTCCTCATCACTCATCCTTCAACAACATCAAAAAATCCGTTTGAAGTTTTTCTGTATTTCATCTCTGCACTTGGTTCGTATTTTTTTTTATTCTTCCGTCTTTCTTTTTTGCTCTAACCAATCGCTGTAAATAAAACGCCAATCAGAATGTACGTAAAAAGCAGAAATCTTATCATCCGTTAATTGTGGTGGAAATATGAAAGAAATGCATTTTAGCGATTTAAACTACAAAAGCTTTTATCGAAAATTGCTTGTACCGTGCATATTTTGTTTTACCTTATTCATTCGTGACACATATCCCGCTCTGGTTATTGTCATCTGCTTTTAGTATTTTACTCATTAAAGACATTTTTTCAAATCCCACGTTCTGATTCATATCCTTTGTTTTTACCTGAGTAATATCTGATTTAATCTATCTAAACTTATTTATAAATGGAACTTTGTCTCTGTGTGTGTGTGTGTGTGTGTGTGTGTGTGTGTGTGTCTGTGTGTGTCTGTGTGTGTGTGTTTGTCCGTTACCTATAGACACCGAAACGGCTGAACCGATTTTCTTGAAAATTTACACAATTGTACGGTAAGTGTCTGCGAGTGTTTTTAGATTGGTTTTGTGTCGAGGTACCCCCCGGTAAATATCGAAAATCGATAATCGAAAAAATCGGTTTATAGAAGGAGTGGTCCGATTTTAATCAAATTTGATACATTCATAGACAAAGACATAAGAAACGATATTCAGAAGTTTCAAGGTTGCAGTTCTTAAAATAGTGCAGGAAATTGATAATAAATATATATAAAGGCAAGATGTTTGTGTGTGTGTCTGTTTATCTGCCTGCATGTCTGTATTTTTTCAGCCCTTTTATTTTAGTTTTTGCTTCGGGTTTAGCTCTAAGTAGATATAATAGTAGTTCTTAGTCTCAGCCATGATAACATTTACTCAGAGGACTTATTTAGCCTTCAAAATTCAGTTTACGACGAAAAAAACTTATTTGATATCGATACCAGGAAATCAAAATTTGACTTACATCCATTCATTTTTCTTTCAGTCTACGGTTTCGCTTTAACTGGAAACAACTATTGCTTTTTAGTCTTTCGCGCCAACGTCCAAAGAGTCTGAGCTCCAGGACCATGGATTAGTTTTAAAGCTTTCATTACACCCGAGCAACGCCGGGCTAGTGTAAGAATATATACTGCTAGTGTAAGAATATATATTTAAAATCCCTCGACATGCTGAAATTCTTAGGTTTTGAAAACGTTGAATTCATTTCCTTTCAATATATTGAATTCATTTACCTTGACCGTTACAATTCTATAGCTCGCTTTTCTCTCTACATGTTCATAATAAAATCCACAAAGCTTCGTTTCTTAATAAAGAGGCGTTATTTGACATCTGTGCATCGGCCTTAGTGTTTGTTTACTTCCAGTGTTGATGATAGCAGATAAATCTTCATAGGTCTTTTTTTGTTTATTTATCTTTAAAGTGAAACTCTTTACAATTTATTATAGTCTTTAAAGAAATAGATACGAAAATGAGATTTCTTAATTTAGGTAAAGGCAAGAAAATTATTTCTTTATTAAAGTAGATAAACTCTGTCTTTTATATTGAGAAATCGGGGAATTCGAATTCGAATGGACTAGATTGGAATTCGAATTCCAGTCAGGTCGATTACTTTCACATTCGTGCTAATACCCTTGGGAAAGGGAATGGATCCGTGTCTTCTCTCACCATATCTGGGTCCTTGGCTGTTGACTGAATTCAAAACCAGGCTGGAGAAAGTTTGGCTCAGTCAGGAAACATCACCTGCTACTTCGGCTGCAGTACATGTGATATCCCTACGACCCTACGACCCTACGACCCAATGGGTTACAAGTCTCTTGATTGCGAAATATACTGTTTTGTTTTTATATTCGGTTCAAATTTATTCAAATCTTTATCTAAGATTATTAACTTTAACCTGTTTAGGTACCAATATTTTGTAATTAATGGCAAACTTACAAAGAAATCATACCCCAAAATTTAAGCGATTCCAATTATACAATAAATTAATTTCTTGAATGAACTTGATTCGTATTGAATTGTGCGTGCTTTTGTGACAATCAGTCAGTTAAGTGCCATACGTGATACACGCTTTGGGCGACCATGTCTCGAAAGAGACATGACTGACTGGGCAGAAGATTATCCCGCAGTAGGTTACCATCGCTTTCTGCGGTAGACTGGTTTACACATAAGTGAATGCAAGGAATTCAACTGGAATTTGAACTCGGCTCCCCGATTTGTCGTTCCGTGTCGATATCCACAGCACCACAACGCACATCCTATTTATATTAGGTACCTCGACTAAATCGCTAAAAACATCATAGTATGAATAACAAAATTCAAACTTAATAAAAACGAACTTTTCGACCTAAAGACATGAAATCATCCCTGTAAATTAATGAAAAAAACATTTTACTATTCAGTCAGTCAGTTAAGTGCAATACGGGATACACGATCATATGTCGAAAGAGACATGACTGACTGGGCAGAAGATTATCCCGTGATAGTTTGCCATTGCTTTCTGCGGTAGAACGGTTGCCAGCCAAGGTTATTGAACGCAATCTGTCCTATTATTTAATCCATAACTGGAGGGAAGACACGGATTATACCTTTCCCACGGATATTTGTGCGTAAGTGAATGCAAAAAATTCAACTGGAATTCGAACTCGGCACCCCGATTTGTTGTACCTCGTCGATATCCACTGCACCAGAACGCACATCCACCTATTTGTGACAATTCCATTATATATTAACTTTTAACTTACGAATAAATCTAAACGCGGGAAAGGGAAACATATTTAAGAACCTTGAATAAGTTTTCGTTGTTTTCTAACAGATGGTCTTCCTAGAATTGCATGCAAGTAGCTTCAGATGGTAATGAATCTACAAGGATGTACTATAAGCAAGCTTGAAATTCAGTCATTTCGCCGAAGTCATTTCGACGAAGTATAAACAACTTTGTTTTTCATAGCATTAAACATGTTGGATTTCGTGCCAAAGAAAGTATATTTGCGGGGAATTTTACTGCACTACTTTATTCAAAAGAAATTTGCAGCTGAAGCACAGAGAACTCTTGATGAGACTTATGGCAATCATGCTCTGTCGGAAACAACATGCAGAGATTGGTTTAGACGCTTCAAAAATCATGATTTTTGAAGACTCATGTAAGGCGTAAGCTGATCTTGGAGAATCATTAGGAGTTGATCAAACAACAGTTTCGAAACGTTTGAAAGCATTAGGAATGATTCAAAAGCAAGGACATCGGTTGCCGTATCAGCTGAAGCTGAAAGACTTCAAATGGCGTCTTGTCACGTGTGATGAACTTCTTCAACGGCAAAAAAGAAAGATTTTCTGCATCGTATCATGACCGGTGATGAAAAGTGGATAAACTACGATAACCCTAGGCGTAGAAGATTGTGGGTTAAGCCCGGCCATGCATCAACATTGGCGACAAAGCCAAATATCCATGTTTCAAAACTTCTGTTCCGCATTTAGTGGGATCACCTGGTTTGTTATGGGCTGCTTAAACCGACCGAAACTATCACGAGGGATCGATATCGATTACGATTGATGCGTTTGAGCCAGACATTGAAGAAAAACGACCACTATACAAACAGAAACAGGATAAAGTGATTTTGCAGCATGTCAACGCCAGGCTAAATGCTGCAAAACGAGGGAAACCTACGCTTAAATGGAAGATTTTTCACCATTCGCCGGATTCACCAGACATTATTACTTGTTCTAATCGATGGAACATGGTCTGGCTGAGCAACACTTTCATTCATATAAAGATGGCAGAAAATGGATCAACACGTGGTTAGCCTCAAAAGACGTTTCGTTTTGCCGAAGTGGAATTCAAATGCTGCCAGAACGTCTGGAAAGGGTATTAGCTAGCAATAAACAATACTTTCAGTGACATGTCTCTTTATAAATTTATGGTAAATAAAATAAATAAAACAATACTTTTCATATATATATATATATATATATATATGTGTGTGTGTGTGTGTGTGTGTGTTGTTTTTTGAATGGGCGAGAAAATGTTATTTTTTAGATTAACGTTACAAATATCTATTCTTGATATGGGCACGTAAGTGTCTGTATGTAATTCTTTTCTGGATGATTTTGCATATTAACTGTTGTATCATTTGGGTCTGAAAACCAGCAGGTTTGGGCTGCGAAATATTTATTAACCATGAAATTGTAGAATATCTAAAAAAAATTTCAAGAGTATATATATATATATATATATATATATATATATATATATAGTGAGTGAGAGAGAGAGAGAAAGAGAGAGAGTAAAATACATTATCCAGTTAAGAAAATTTTTTTAAAATTTCGACGCAATATATTGAGACTATCAACTGTCACTTTGATTTGATTTACCTATATTTATATCGTGTCCTGAGTAAGGTAGAGGGCCGGACAAGATTCACTCAAGGGCCGGATGTGGCCTGTGGGCCGAGGGTTGCCGACCGCTTTTCCATAGTCATTGCTTCGACGCTCGACTTAATGAATCTCTTCAGAACCGTATATGAGTTGATAGCTTCTTTTGTCTCTCACATGAACAGTGCAGACCCTCTCCCAAAACTGGTTTAAAGGCTATTTTCTGCAGTCTTACCACGAATATTGGTTTTTCACTGTTTATTCAAGTCGGCTTTTTTAGGCAGCGTCTGGTTTCACCGTTGTACTATTACATTTAATGAAAATTAATTGACACAGTTAATGAAGGCACCTCCAAAAATCAAGATGTTCGTAGCCTGGGAGCTGATCTTTCTTTTGATCTTGCTCTAATAAATCAATAAGGGAAAAACGGGCTTGTAACTTTCAATACCTCAAAATCAAAACCAGTATTGTTTCATGATCATTGATCAACGATTATTATTCAGTCGTGATTACCAACTGAATTTCTTTGCTTTGAATGACTATTGAAATTCGAGTTCACTTCAAACTTCAAGTGGAATCCATCGATATGATCCGTTGCTGATAAAACTGAAATAAGTCTTCTCACTGTACCGCTCCAGAAAGCACCTGACTCTTTCTTCCATACTTTATGTTTAGAAGAATTAGGTCAGAAAAATAGAGCAATTGGGCTGGTGTTTCCTTGATAGAGTTTAAGGGGGTTTACGCCGTCTT
The DNA here is from genome assembly GCA_037127315.1 of Ascarosepion bandense. Classification (NCBI taxonomy): domain Eukaryota; kingdom Metazoa; phylum Mollusca; class Cephalopoda; order Sepiida; family Sepiidae; genus Ascarosepion; species Ascarosepion bandense. Next base: position 1,446,594 of record JBBBDQ010000172.1, read on the forward strand.
CTAGAGGAAGACAGTTCTCGCGCAGCGGCCTCTTTCTCAGTGACGTCACTTCGCACGCCTACCACTACCAGATTGTTATTTCCATAGCAATTGTTCAGATTTGGTCCATCCTTTACTTTCAGACCTACGCTACCGGCCATAATTATTAGGCCATCCCAGTTTTTTTAAAAGAAATAATGTATTTCATACTATTTTTAGTATCTATAGCCAAGTGGATAATTCTAAATGAAAATAGAATAGTTCTTTTGTTATTATTACTTTCTAAAATTTTACAAGGCAAATAGCGACAATTTACCCATCGCACTCTGTAGATTAGCTATATATATATATATATATATATATATATATATATATATATATATATATATATATACACTACCGGCCATAATTATTATGTCATCCCAGTTTTTTAAAAGAAAAGATGTATTTCATACTATTTTTAGTATTCATTGGCAAGTGGATAATTCTAAATGAAAATAGAATAGTTCTTTTGTTATTATTACTTTGAAAAATTTTACAAGGCAAATAGCGACAATTTACCCATCTCAATCTGTAGATTTGCTATATATATATATTTTTTAATTATATCACCCCGAGCAAGGCGGTAACGCCACTGATGTGCATGTTGCTACGTAAGAGTGAAAAGATTGGAAAAGAGAAAACCGGAAACCACATCCTAGACAGGGAACAAGGCATGAGTCTCTTCACCTGTTCAATAGACGTGGGTGGAGTTTGAACCGGGCGATAGTTTAGTCTATCTACTCCAATATATATATATACTACCGGCCATAATTATTAGGACATCCCAGTTTTTTTTAAAGAAATGCTGTATTTCATACTATTTTTAGTATTTATTGACAAGTGGATAATTCTAAATGAAAATAGAATTGTTCTTTTGTTATTATTCAGTCAGCTAAGTGCCATACGTGATACATGCTTTAGGCGATCATGTCTCGAAAGAGACATGACTGACTGGGCAGAGGATTATCCCGCAGTAGGTTGCCATTGCTTTCTACGGTTAACTGGTTGCCAGCCAAAGCTATAGAACCCAATCTGTCCTATTATTTAACCCATAACTGGAGGGAAGAGACGGATTAATACCTTTCCCAAGGGTATTTGTGCGTCAGTGAATGCCATGAATTCAACTGGAGTTAGAACTTGCAAAATTTTACAAGGCAAGGAGGCAAAGACGAATTCGTCCGAATCACACTAAATTTTCTTCCTTCTTTCATTGATGAAACTGCAATATAGGTAACTATTAAATATATATAAATTCATTTGATGCACATTTTATTGTGTAATATTAACAAAACAACCATGCTATTTTCATTTACAATATATATATATATATATATATATATATATATATATATATATATATATATTGCAAATATACAGGGTGGTGTGCGATGAGTAAATTGTCGCTATATGCCTTGTAAAATTTTCCAAAGTAATAATAAGAAAAGAACCATTCCATTTTCATTTACAATTATTCACTTGGCAATAAATACTAAAAAATGGTATGAAATACATCATTTTTTTTTTAAACACTGGGGTTGCCTAATAATTATAGCCGGTAATGTATATAACCAGTATTCGCTAGTCTACCTCTTCAGAAGCGAACGACTCTCATTCCCACACCCCGGTATTCCACTTTTTAGAAGGAAGTGCCAATCAGTCAGCTTTTTCCAAGAACCGCTAAACAGACTACCTCGAGGACGCTTTCTCGAATACTACAATGTTAACCCTTCAAGTCATGCATCTGTCATTATCCATGGTTTGTGAGTCACGCGACAAAAAGTCATAATACTAGTTTAAACTCATTAAAATAAAAAATAAAAACAGGAGCAGAATAATAATCCAAATTTACTTAATAAAAATATTCGATACTTTAATGAAGTATAAAACATCAATTGCAAGAAAGCAGAATGTATGGTTGCCAGCAAAAGAAACAGACCAATATGCAAATTACGAATTAAAGATTTTTTCCCAATAATCATTTCACCCCAAGCCGTACTGCCACTGGTGCGCAGGGGGTTACACAAGAGGAGAGTGAAAAGAGCAACACGTTAAAAGGGTATAGAAAGAATGGGTAAGATAAGGATGAGAACACTGGTGTGAAAAGAACTGCATGAGTGTAGAGTGGAAAGGGAGAAGAAAAAGTAACAAGGGTTGTCAAGGAAAGAATACGAGTCAAGATGGCAATTGATATTGCATTTAAATTTTTGGAGCTTGTAGCTTTCAAGAATGCAAGTATACGGAAGGGAGTTCCACAGGCGGGGATTAAAAAAAAAAAAGCTGATGGAGTAGATGTTTCGGTTACATTTGATTGGTTTCACTGTAAAAGGATGGGGCTTAGTTGCTAGTCTAGTAGCTCGAGTAAATTCATGCAAAGGAGGGAACCAAGGAGCTAAGCTTATTGGAGCAGAAGATGTGAAAGTATTTGTAGAAGAGACAGAGGGAAGCCACATCTTGCCAGTGAGAAAGTGACTGGAGTTGAGCTGCCAAGTCGAGATCGATTACATTGCAGAGTCTTTTTTTGGATATTGTCAAGAAGCCCGAGATGAATAGCAGGGGCACCTGACAAGATGTGACAGCAGTATTTAAAGCACAGGCGGATGGTAGATTTATATGTGGGCAAGATGGATTCAGACGACAAAACGTCCTGGCCCTACACAGTGAACTGACCTTCCTAGCCGCCGATTTAGCTATTGATTCAATGTTATTCCACTTGAGGCCGGCTGAGTTAGGCCGAGGAGGTGCACTGTATTGCATTCAGGAAGGCTAGTCTGATCCATGCTGATGTGGGGGTAGTAGAGATTGTCTATGGTGCTTAAAGGATAGGAGCTTCGTTTTGTAAGCATCCCCGACAGCTACAATCTCCAGGAGTTTAACTGTAAGGTCAATAGACACTTCCTAACAGACTAACTCGCACCCATTCTCTCAAACACTCTTCCCATCTACCCAACCCTCATCCTCGGTATCCTTACGCTTCTATCACCCTCCTTCTGACGTTTCCTATATCTAACCACTTTTTCTCATCACTTTCCCCTATGTAACCCCCTAATCACTCTTTCTCATCACTTTCTTCCTGTGTAACCCCCTAATCACTCTTTCTCATCACTTTCCCCTATTTAAGCCCCTAACCATTCTTTCTCATCACTTTCCCCTATGTAACCCCCTAACCACTCTTTCTCATCGCTTTCCCTTATGTAACCCCCTAACCACACTTTCTCATCAATTTCTCCTATGTAACCCCCTGCGCAGCAGTGGCAGTGAAATGCCTTGCTTGGGGTGAAATGATTAAAAAAAATTAAAATTTACAAGCCCTTTCTTACACCAGTCCACCATAGATTGGATGTTCTTTTCAAGATCAGTAGCAAAGTTTGTTTTGTCTGATTTCTTATCGGGACGAGAGTATGTCGTCAGCGTAGATGCCTACTTAGGATCAGATTACATCAGAGAAATCGTTGATGAAGATCAGAAAAGACGTGAGCTTTGAGGGACACATGTGTTCGTAGGATAGGATCTGGAAGCATACCGGTTCAATACCACCTTCATTACGCAATTTGAAAGGAACGAATGGATTAGATCAAACAAGCGTCCAGTTATACCATTGCCCTGTAACTTGCGCAGAAGGCCAGAGTGCCAGACTCTGTTTAAAGTTTTGGGGATATCTAGGGCAATAACTCGAGCTTTGCTGTTCTCATCGAAAGCCTCTGTGATAGTCGCTAGCATATCAGCAGTAGACCTGGTGAAGCGGAAACCATACTGTTTGTTGGAGAAGCGTCTGTGGCCTGTGAGATGCTGAATCACTTCAAAATTGGTAATAGCCTCGGACACTTTGTCAAAAATCGGTAGAAGGCTGATAGGGCTATAATTAGAGGGGTCTGAGGGTTTTCCAGAGTTCTTAAATACAGGAACCACAGAGGAAGACTTCTAGCAGGCAGGAGAGTAAGAATCAGACGGGCAATAGTAAAGGAGTTTGGAGAGGACAGAAGAGAGTTCAGGGGCACATTTTCTCAGCACGATGATTGGGATTCCGCTAAATCTGCTCGCCTTATAGTGTCAAGTTTTGAAATTATGTTAGAGACCAGCGATGGGGTAATGTAAACGTAACTCAGTTGAGATTCAGTTCTAGGTGACAAGTCGGGTGCGGATACCCCAGACGAATTAAATGTTGCGTTGGTGGAGAATCTGCGAGCTAAGCACTCGGACTTCTGTGCTGAAGATGTGAGGACCTCAAATTTATTGATTAAAGAAGGGATTGAGAGCTTGTTGTTGTTTAAAACATTTTTACAGAGCCACCAGTAGTCTTGGGAGCCGAGCACGTGAATGCTATAGGCTGCGTCATTCTGTCAGCAAACAACCGCTTAGCATCATTTAGGATCTTCTTGCACTCATTACGAGCAGAAGCAAAAAGGCACCTATCATGTTCAGACGATGGGATCCAATAAAGACGGAAGAAGGGATTTATGTGGGCAATAGCGGCCGAGCAAGCAGGGAAAAACCATGGAACGAATGGGGTTTAAGTCCAAACTTTCTGAAGCATTGATACCAGCTTTAACCGAAGAGGAGACGTCGGATGAACAGTCTTCAACGCGAAGTCTAAAAAATTTCCTCCAAGGGACGTCACACAGGAAATCGCGGAACGATTCCCAATCTGCTCTTTGGTAGCAGTAAGATATTCTGCAGATCCGAGATTCCTGGGGGATGGGAAGCGGAATATTAACGAAAGCCACAGCATGATTAGAGTTGCCAAGAGGGCAAAGCTGCATGACATGGTAAAAGTCAAGGGTAGAAGTGAAACAGGGATCTAGCAATGAGTCAGGCCCATTTGTCGTCGTCGTCGTCCTCCTGCAGCCTTGATAGAACTCACTATCCACTCCAGTATTCCCTGTGCATTTGGAACCCTGGCGCAGTTTATAGCGAAATTCATAATCTTGTCAAATGGCTGAATACTTGATGTTTCGCCAGGGCTACCAAGAGTGTTTTTATTGTGACACCAACACCGGATGGGATTGCTTTCGGTCTCCATCCTGTTATTTAACCCATAACTGGAGGAAAGTGACGGATTAATACCTTTCCCAAGGGTACCAGTGCTTAAGTGAATGCAGGGTATTCAACTGGAATTCGAACTCGGCTCACCGATTTCTCTTTCCAAGCCGACATCCACTGCACCGCTACGCACATCCGTCACTAAACGCTTACAGCACCTGGTATTCCCAAGTGGTCACCCATCTAAGTATTGACCAGGCTCACGTTGCTTAACTTCGGTAATCGAACGAGAACCGGTGTATTCAACGTGATAGGCCGTAAGCTCGAATGAAAGCATGAAACAGTCTGTCGCCCTTGAGTGTTGACTTCAATGTTCACTCTTTTATATATATATATATATATATATATATATATATATTAGTCATCCACATACAAGCCCGTTTCGCTGTATCACAGCTCATCAGTGTGGCTAGTCATATCCACTTGCTTCTGGCCGGGATCGAAACTCGACCGATTTGGTGTCAGTCGATATATATATATATATATATATATATATATATCGCTCATTCAGTGAAATGAATTAGAGCGCTCTAGCTATTGGGCGCGTATAACGATATGCGCTAAAAGTCGGTCTACTTCCACCGAACGCCCATAGCCCAGGGGTAGAATGACGCCATTTCGGTCGGGTTTCAATCCTGGGTAAAAAAAGCAATCGGAGTCTCACCGTACTGATGAGCTATGATACGGCGAAACAGATCTGTCTGCGGATGACAATATATATATAAATACACACTACAGTTCAAAGTTTTGAGGATAGCCCTATTTTTCTGAAATTGGCCCCAAAAGTAGTTGTTTTGTACTTTAAATAAAAGAAACAAAACTGAAAATAAGACCCATGAGGATCATTGTAGTACTACATTTACATCAGCCGCAGTGGGTGTGTTTAAGGCAAGCTACTCTGACGGAGCCTATTCCTCTTCAGGCTGATTTTGAATACAGAGTTGTCCTTCTCCTAAAATAACCGTTTTAATAAGGTTAAAGAGCCAGTCTACCTTGCTGTTTAAGCTACAGCTGGAAGAAGATGGAGTCAACTTTTTTCCAGGAAAATTATAGTTAAGTGAGCAAAACAGACTCATTCGGATTCCACTTTCTACGCAGATAGAGGTTTCATTACTCGCTCTGTTTTTAATATATTTATTAAAATGTGCTGTTTCCTTGAAGTGTACAGAAAAAGAGTTGAATACGTAGTTTCTTATCTGATAATTATGATGTATGCTTGCAACTGATGGTGTCTATTCAATGTTTTCGAATTTTCTTATGAAAAAGTATTTGCATCGAAATAAAATGCAGACTAGAACATGTTGTTCATCGAACAAAATAACACACTCAACAAACTACATGATTTAAATGAAGAAAAAAAGAAAACTAGATACATAACAACAAGTATATATATATTTAAAAATAACTTTAATCCAAACGGAAAGTAGGAAGGTAAATCCCAAAAACCTGATCCTAATTAATATTAAAATTTTAATATTAAAAAATGATCCAGGTGGAGGGCTCAATGTAATTAATATTTAAATTACAGAGCCAATTATAAAATAAAATAAATTTCGAAGTTCAAAACCGTTGTATGATCATTTCAACATGAAATCCCTACGAGAGATTTCACATATCATCAGCAACTAACACTTTTTCAAAATGAAAAAAAATTTTTTAAAAAACGGTTAAGAACTAAGAAATTTACGTCACAAAATTTTTTTTTGATTTGCAATTAACGTCTATTTTTAAGATTTTATTTTTAGATAGAGATGCAAGGGAAAAATTTGAGAATTTGGCTTCGTCTAGCTTTACAAGGGGAAGGGGTTAAAAGATGGAATAGGAAGTGTGGTCAATCTGAGAATTGGGTTAAACAAAACAGAAGGGAATAGAGTGGGGGGGGTAAGAGGTATAAAGAAAAGGATAGAAAAGAAAAGAAAAGAAAAGAAAAAAGAAAAGATTCATATATTAGAGACGCTCATAAATCATATGCTCCAATATATATATATATATATATATATATATATACACGAGGGTCATTCAGTAAATAAGTGAAATTTTCCAATACAGATAGAAGCTTATTTGTTTGTTTTTTATTTTTCAGCGTAGTCTCCCAGCAGTATCACACACTTTTCCCATCTGTGCACAAGCTTCCGTGTTCCCTCAGCGTAAAATTCTTTGAACTGATGTCTCAGCCAATCACTCACAGCACTTTTGACTTCATCGTCACTTTCAAATCTCTTTAAACAATTTAGCCCACTTGTAGACATTCTTTTGACTGAAACATGTGGCACCATACACAGTTGACATTCTCCTATGTATTTCAACTGGTTTTCACCCTTCAGCAACCAAAAACTTGATAACTGATCTCTGTTCAATCCTGGAGCATGCTTCTTGGTCGGCCATCTTTGTTAATCTCCAAAACTCTCAAAGTTATTTTTTTCAATCTGCAAAAAGAAGTTAAATCCCTTTGAAAAAGAAGTAAAGGAAGAAAATTAAAAAAAAAGTAAACTTCTATCTGTATTAGAAATCCTCATACCGAAAAAAAATCACCTTATTTATTGAATGACCCTCGTATATATATATATATATATATATATATATATATATATATATATATAATATTAACGAAGAAGCAAAGCAGGTCACAGACAAGTTGGGTTTAAGCAACAGAGTACCAATTTTTGACTGGTAAGCAAGCTTTCCTAACTATAAAAGACTATAAAGACAATTTTTCCAATAGCCCCTTGTACTGGCTTATAAATACAACAAAGTCCGAATTAGGTAAGATAACCCATCAAATATGAAAAAAAAAACATCTGTGAGTTAGTGAGGATTGGTACTGATGCCAATCAGTGAAAAGTCACAGGTGATTGTATTTCTTGGTTTCAAAAAATTAATAGCAAAAATAAATATACTTTCATGAAATAAGGACATGAAAAACTTTAACCGCTCAATATCTGAAAAATGATTGATGGAGCATTGACTTTCGCTAAATGGTACATAGATAAACCATTTGATCATATATAATACTACATTTCCGGAAAACCATAATATTCCACCATACGGAAATATGGATTAAAAAATAAAAAAGGCACATTTGACAGTTCACTAGGCTCGTTTGACGGATCCGAAATTTCAGAAATAACAGTATTATACATTCTAAATAAAATTAATGAGGTAATTCACACAGACAACCACGCAGTATAGAGAGACGACGGATTAATGATAGTACCGGACAACAAAAGAGAAAATGACAATATTTTTTTATAATCATATCGCCCCAGGCAAGGCATTTTACTACCACTGTTTTGCAGGGGGTTTCATAGGAAAGTTATGGGAAAGAGTGACAAGTTATAGGGGGTGTCAGGAAGTGGGTAAGATAAGGATGGACGGAGAAAGGAGCATGAGAGAGGGGATTCAAGTTAGTGATATAAGAGATGACTATTGACTTTACATTTAAATTTTTGGAGGTTGTAGCTGTCTGGAAAGCAAGTAAATTGAAGGGAATTCCACGGCCGGGAAGTGCGAGAAAAGGAGCTGATGGAGTAGAATTTACGTTTACAATTTATTGGTTTTACAGTGGAACCTAGTTGCTAATCTTGTGACTCGAGTAAATATAAGAAAAATGCTTTTCAAACTCTTCAAGACCCTCAATTCTAAAATAGAAGTCGAAGCAAATAAGGTAGTTTTCCAGTATTTAAAGGTAGAATTGAATCTACAATCTGACAGTGCCTCGCTATGTACGTAAATATTCGATCTTCCCATCAAACCAGCATAATCAAACACATTCCTAAAGGAATAGAACTCAGACTATCAAAGATTCTTCCCACAAAATAATCTTTGATAAATAAATAAAAAATTATGAAAGAGCCTTAAATAAATCTGGCTATAAAAACAAATTAGAATGCAAACCTCAGTCAAACAAACAAACGAAAACTAATAGCAGAAATCGAAACACTACTTGGTTCATCCCACCGTTTAACTTAGAAATGAAATCCAAAATAGGGCAAATATTTGTTAAATTAATTAATAAACACTTCCTAAAAACCTCAGAATTAAACAAAATTTTCAATAGGAATTCAATCAAATTAAGTTATAGCTGTACTAGTAATTTAGAATATTACATAAAAATACCAAAAACTAGAAACATGATAACATGTAGCATTACATCACTAACAAAGAATGTAACTGTAGGCACAAAAACATATCTCCACTTAACGGACTTTGTAAAACAGAAGGAGTTATTTACAAAGTAGATGTATATAATAGATATATTAACATGTATATATTAACATGTATATATTAACAGGTATATATTAACATGTATATAATAGATATACACAGAAAAACATATTTGGGGTCAACAAAAAATTTCAAAAACAGATGGAATAATCACAAATTTATATTTAAATTGGAAAACTTTAAAAATTGTACCAAACTGGCTAGCCACGTGTAAAAATTAAAAATTAAAAATTAAAAATTAAAAATTAGAAAATACAAACCCTGATATAACATGGAGTACAGTAAGAAAACATGTCAAAAGATACAACGGTGGAGCTGTCTGCAGATTGTGCCATGAGAAAAGGTTAGTCATTATGTTGTTCCCAGCACAAAAAAAAAACAAAAAAAAAAAACGGAATGAAAGATCAGAATTAATGTCCAGATGTAATTACACCTATGAATACATATTAGGTTCATACAAATATGGATGAAAGTGTTTTAAGATCCTTAAGTAACTCTTCCCTAATTTTGAAAAATTTCGATTGTTTAAAATTTTCAGTCACGCGTGCGTAAAAATCCCTGTTCGTACGTTTGAAAAACATTAGAATATCAGTTATCATGAATCGCCTCAACATACCGAAAGGTTGAAACCTAGGTTGCGGAATTAACTCATTTCCAAATAAAAAATATTCAAAAGTTCTACAATATAAATGTATTGAACACTTTTTAATACAATTCAGTAGCGGTCTAATTTAATTATAAACTAAAACCTAACTGATTGTATATATATATATATATATATATATATATACGCTCTCACACCTTGATTGAGCACTCTGGAAGAATGGTAGACTTTGAAAAACAGTAGCTACTCTGGCGTGTACGCATCGCTCATTCCGTAAAATGAATTAGAGCACTCTAGCTATTGGGGGCAAATAATGATAATATATGCGCTAAAAAAGTCTGCCTTCTTCCACCGAACGCCCATAGCCCAGAGGTAGAATCGCCGACTGACGCCAATTCGGTCGGGTTTCAATCCTGGGTTAAAAAGCAATCGGAGTCTAACCGTACTGATGAGCTGTGATACAGCAGAACAGATCTGTCTGCGGATGACAATATATATATATATATATATATATATATATATATATATATATATATATATATATATTATAGATTTAACGTGCGGGTGGGAAAAACCAACAAACACGCACGCAAATGTTAACCACTTATCTATAAATATACGATATTTTACCCATCAGAAAAACAAGCGGATCTCGATATCTAAAGTCACAAGTTTATTCGCCTGAAGAGAGTTAACTTTAGACTCGAAACACGTGTAGCGACACAAATATCATTATGGACACTTAATATTTTATACAAAAAGCATTTAATATTAATAACAATGACAACAATAAATCTACACTTTAAACAAAACGTTCACGGCTTCTCGCACTTTTTCTTCTACAGCAATTTCTATTGTTGGAACAATCCCTATTTCTTATATATATATATATATATATATATATATATATATCACGGAAAGTTCCGGAGATTAACGACATAGAATTAACAACAGACATATTTAATTTATTTGTTTGAACATTATTTTTAAACGCTACTCGTATTTGAGTAGATATTCTGTTTTTAATTAAACACAATATTCATATATATATTTCTACCGGCCTGATTATTTATGAGAAATTTTGTTAGAAAAATGTGTATCATATGGCATTATTCGAACCCGTGACCCCTGACAACATAGAGAAGATCACGAATTGATCTGGTGCGTCTTAGTCCACTTGACCACGAATTATTTCACAGTCCAAATGAAGTCAAATCAATCCTTATATACACAATTTTTAGGAAGTGGTGAATGCTAATAAATAAATAAAATATTTCCTAATAAAAAGAAATATCAATAGAGGTGGGTGTTGCGGAGTAAATAAAATACAAATGAATTAGATCAGACGCCTAAAATAAAGAACTCCAAGTGTGTAAAAACCGTTGGAGTCAGTCAAGAGTATTTCTAACAGACATTACGGCCTAATCAGGACTCATTACTATAACCGCTTGAAATTAATTATAACTGTAGTAGAGGGTTAAAAGATGAAACCGAAAGTTTTATTTATCATGCACATGACTAAAGCTTTCTAACAAAAAATGACCACGCACACATGCTAAAAAATTGTGTTAATCCGAAATGCTGATTATGTGTAAATATCTCCAAACAATTGACCATCTTGTACGATGTTGCACAGTGTTAGTACCAACTGAACTTGACATGATAGAGTGGGCCATTGAAAAATCTGCAATTTTCACTAGAACAAAACATCAAGCAACTTGTATAAACATCATCCAGGCCCGCTAACAGAGATAAGACCTGTAACAATTTTGCAATGCACACAGAACAATCAAAGTAAATCACCCCGGCATCACGATCAAAGACCACAAACACAGAATATGCTTTCTTATCCCTTCATTCAAATTGTATCTTAGAAAATCTTTAGAAAAAACCTATCAAAATAAAACGATATTGAAATGTAAATCTAAAAACGTGTGGCACATAAGAACATCACTAATTCCAGTTGCAGTTGAACAAACTCGATTTGAGTAGAAAAGGTTTCGATAGACTCATTCCTGGTAGGCCATATCTTAAAGAAATTAAAAATGTTGTACACACTAGTACAGCTCATACATTAAAAAGAGCTTTATTTATGTAAAATGTTTGTGATCTTGAGTTGCGTATCAAAATTATCACTGGAAAGGTCAGAAAGCATATCTGACCTTACAAAGGAAATGAAAGGAAAAAAAGTAATAATAATAATAATAATAATAATACGTGGATCAATACAAGAAACATCCTCAATTAGCTTAGACCCTGCTGTAACAATAAAAGAATTGAAACCAGAAGAAGCTTATAAATACCTAGGTGTAAATGAGAGCGAAAACATTCACCATAAAAAAATGAAAGAAATAGTGCGTAAAGAGTACTATAGAAGGCTACGAATGATATTAAAAACTGAATTGAATTCACAGAACAGAGTTATGGCCATTAATAGCCTTGCAATCCCAGTTGTTCAATATAGCTTTAACATCTTAAACTGGACTCTAAACGACATCAGGCGAATGGATGCTAAAACAAGAAAGCTTCTTTCTAAGCATAAGATGCATCATCCAAAGGCTGATGTAGACCGTCTATACATATCCCGTAAAGAAGGTGGAAGAGGTCTTATTCAGCTGGAATTGTCATACAAGACAACAACTATTGGCTTACTAACATACATAGAAACAACAAAGGATTGGATGATACAATTAGTAAGGCAACATGAAGAAAGAAAGAAAAAATATTCAATAATAAAAGAAGGCAGTAAATACAAACAAGATTTACAGTTAGTAGATTCTGTAGAAAAGCAAAACAGAAGCCAAGAACCAACTATTGCGGCAAAAAACATGAAAATGAAAGCCAAAGATAAAGCTCTTGAACAGATGAAACAGCGCTGGCAAGACAAACCTCTGCATGGCTAATATCCAGAACGTGCCAATAAATCCAATGTTGACAAAGTTAATACTCATCGATGGTTACGTGCATCTGGATTAAAGTCTGAAACTGAAGGCTTTATTCTTGCAGCACAAGACCAAAGTCTTTTCACTAGAAACTTTCAGGCAAATATTATGCATAATAATATGGATCCAAACTGCAGGTTTTGTGATAAACACCAAGAAACAATAGACCACCTAATCTCAGGCTGTTCTGTTCTTGCCCCAAATGAATATAAAAATCGCCACGATAGAGTTGGGCAATATTTACATTGGGCAATGTGCAAACATTATGGAAAATCTGTAAACAAACACTGGTATGAACATCATCCAGCACCGGTTACAGAAATAGAAGATGTAACCATTCTATGGGATTACACCATCTACACAGACAGAAAAATTGAAGCAAACAGGCCAGACATTATTGTTAAAAACCAGAAAGAGAAAACTTGTCTATTAATTGATATGGCTTGTCCAGCGGATTGTAACATAGCAATCAAGGAATTTGAAAAACTGTCAAAATATAAAGACCTGGAAATTGAAATAGAAAAAATGTGGAAATTGAAAACAAGAGTTGTGCCAGTGATAGTAGGTGCACTTGGAATGATAAAAAATGGAACAAAACAACACATTGAAAGAATCCCTGGAAACCCCAGCTTAAGAGATATACAAAAAATTGTCTTATTAAGTACAGCCCACACACTAAGGAAAACTTTATCTATGTAATGCTGGGGATGATAGGGAAGATAGAAAAACATGAAATGGAGCCATAACAACACGCCACTACCTGCCTTAGGTCTCCCCGCAGACTTGGTTGGTAGTGAGACCAAAGCAGAAATCGAAATATGATGAAAAATGACATAATAATAATAATAATAATAATAAGCATTCAGATGCTTTGCTAAAAATGATATGCTGGCTTTGAAATATAGTTTTCATTTATCGCTAAAGTGTTAAATAATTTAAACGAAACCAAATTAAAGTGTCATCGTTCCTTTTACTTCTTTTTTTAATACGCATCCCATAATTTTGTGGATACAATAATTTACAGGGCGCTCTGGCGCGCAACAGTTTAATATAATATGAATGGAATATAAATGAATTTTTAATGTGATTTCAATAACAAAATAATTATGGAACGAAAGCGACGTACATTTACGCAACTGGGCGTCGACTCGGAAATTAAATCAGCGAAGTGAATTTCAACCTTGCTCCCAGTCGGCTAATTTCTCTTTTATGATAATTCCCTTGGGGGAGGTGAAAGTCAAATTTTCTTTGCGCCTTTCATATCAGCGGCCATCTTGTCTGCAACGTATAGGGCTACCATAGCGAAATGTGAAGCAAAATGGAGGGACAGCTTTCGTTGCGATTCTATTTTAATAGAGGCCAATACATGACACGGGTCTGTTACAAAAATCTAGTGATTGGTTACGCTTATGTTTTCAATGAATTTGAAAAAGCGCGTTTTTCATTTTAAATTTGTACAGGCGGCAAAAATGCGGGAAAAAAGAAAAAGAAATTTTAACTATGAACAATCTATTCAAGTTCGTATCAGATCTTTGCTTAAAACCATCTAACTTCATTTCTACAAGGGCGAAATGTGAGACATTCAAGGATGACCACGACTTCTGTAAACCATTAAACATCTAGGTTCAATCTGTGTAGTGCATCCGTAGCAGCTGTAAATGTGTATAGGGCAAGATAGCTTGAGGAAGCCCCTCCCTCTTTAGAATGGTTTTAAATTCAGAGTTGTCCATCTCTTAAAATGGTTGCCAAACAAGAATAAAGAACTCACTCTTTCCGGCTATTTAATCCATAGAAGAAACAAGATAGATTCATCCCTTTCCCAATGTCATTAGTGAAAAAGTGAAGGCAACAGATTTGTCACTCACAATTCGACCATGGCAACAATTACTACCGCGCCTATTTTCCTTGTGTGCCAACATCCTACTATAGAATACAGTAGCCATCGTCTGCTAGATTAGCTGGTTAACTGAAGTCCACACTGCGGGTCTCCATTATACGCTATCCAAACTTTTGGAAAATTTGAACAGTAGGAGTATAATGTTGGACAGACTATTTATTAAACCCATAGGAAAGGATTTTATGCATCCTTTATTTCTAAGAAAATGACGGAAACAAACGGCCTTCATCCGCTTATATCAATGTTGTCCTTCTACTAGACGGTTTTCCACCCAAAACTATAGAGTAAAGTTTGTCCTGTTATTTATCCATAGCTATTACACGTATATATATATATATATATATATAGAGAGAGAGAGAGAGAGACAGACAGACAGACAGACAGACAGACAGAAAATGTAAGCAAAAGCCAACAACCTACCACGGTTTCGCCCAACGGCCAATTTCCCTGATGAGCCGTTGGGTGAAACCGTTGTAGCTTGTTGGTTCTTGCTTAGATTTTCTATCTTTGTTTGCTTTACTCTCGTATTGAGCGCTTTAGTGTTAGGGTTTTCGTCTTGGGGTTTTTTCTTTCTTGCGAGTGCTTGACTTTTTGTTCATGTACTTCGTTTGTTTCTTTTTTTACTTCCCCTTCTTTTCCCTCCGAGTTCGTTCTCGATGGGTTGTTCAAGACGATTTAAATTATAACTTAATTAATACTAATTTCGGCACAGTTAGTTCTGTTACTATTGGTATTGTTGTTGCTATAGTTAATATTATATATATATATATATATATATATATATATATATATATATATATATATATATTAAACGGTTATTGGTGAGAGTCAAAATAGGTCATTAAAACATTTAAATAAAAGATAAAGATTTAACATGCAGATCTTTTAAATATTAAAATTAGGAAGGTCAGCCGATTGCGTCACCATGGTTTCAACCTTCAGTATCGTCGCTCTATGCCCTACATACTTACATTTTAGCTGCTACGTTCATGATGGCGTCCTTCAACGATCCCTCTTGATATTCTGGGCCGTTTACTGTGTTGTCTTCCTCTTGAGTTCATTTTACAGGTAATAACGAAAATTCTTTTGGCTCACATGAGTCCAGTCGGGGCAGGGCAGAGTCTTCTCTGGGTCATTAATTCGATCCAAAGTTTGACACACTTTTCTTGCAGGGAAAAGTGGGACAACATGACATGATTTCCGTTTCTCACACCCTCCAGAACCATATTTGGTATGAATTATCGTAAGTATCCCCAAGAAGGTACCTTTGAAAACATCAGCTACAAGCACAACAATATCTGGAAGAAACGTGAGATCCGATCAAAGCGTTTGTTGAAAAAGTAGATCGACTTAAGAACCTCGATTAAAATCAGAAGTCGAAAAAAGAAGTCATGCAAACTTTTCTTTTTCAACAAACGCTTTGATCGGATCTCACGTTTCTTCCAGATATTGTTGTGCTTGTAGCTGATGTTTTCAAAGGTACCTTGCTCTCTACGGTGATGGTCCTAATCACTTGGCTTGAGTCCTAACTGATGATTTGCTGGACCTACTAGACGAAACCTGCCGTCCTGAAGACGTCTGATCGCTTTAAATGCGTCTTTCTTTTAGTTTGTGTTACGAGGGTGCATTTCTATATAAAAAAAATATTAACAAAAAAAGTTAAAATTTATAGTAAGGGTTTCTACTGAGTTCTACTTGTTAATACAAAAAGTTTTCATTCATGAAGTAGTTGCAAAATGGAGAATTTAGAAATAGAACGTTTGAAAGATTCTAGATCATTCAAGTATATTCGAGAAAAATCTAGATGCTAGCCCCTATAAAAATAGGTGTTTTGAAGAGAGTTGTCAGTTGTAAAAAGGGAATTTCTGGTATTATCAACTACGGCTTTTGATTCGTGGATTATTCTATCCAGCCGAAGAATCTGTATGAAAACTTACCAACCAGCAAAAACCCAAAAGAGGACTTCCTGAAAGAGGACTAGATTGGTAAATAGTTTTTGAATATATTCAATGACCTAACTAAAAATTATTATATATATATATATATGTGTGTGTGTGTGTGTGTGTGTGTGTGTGTGTGTTGATTTCCAGTAATAGCACTTACGTTACTTCGCTAGCCCTAACCTGTTAAAAATACTTGACCACCACCTTCTTTTTCTCCCTCGTAACACTTCGCCAGTAGACCTAGACTTCTACGTTTTTTGTTTTGAATACCTCAGTTGTATCTTTGTACATATTTAATTTTGTGTTTTTTAGAAAATTAAATATTTGTTTGTGATTTAGCTCTGTTTTGGTAAATCATTTTTTTTCTTTCGTTACAACTTCTAACACGTAACACTATGAATGACGCACTCTCGCCAGAGATGTCGATATCGTTCCTGATATTGAACATGAAATCACTGATCGCTTTCAGTAAAATAACTACCCCTAATTTCATGTGATGAATGGCTGATTAGACTAGCGCATCATTTGTCCTCCATACACCACTGTGATTAATACGAGAATTATAGCAATGTCATTTATTTTCTACGTATGGGGGCTGTGGTGCAGTCATGGCCGTATCTGACTACCGGGCACACCGGGCACGGGTCAGGACCGATCCGTGCAATCATAGTGAAAATCCGGGCAAGGAAAAATGTCTTGGTCAGAAAACAAACAATTCACGAAGAAAGAAAGAAAGAAAGAAAGAAAGAAAACATCCGAATGAACGCAGTAAAAATCTGTTTGTTTATTTATTAATTTTGGGAGAAAAGACTGGTTATACTCAGAAAGTCCGAACCCGATTTCCTGCTTTCGTTCACGTTCTGTGCCTAATTTCCATTGGAATAGCCGAAAAAATCCGCAAAAATCAGTTTCTGGAAACGAATGACACTGATGACGTCATCACATTGTCAACTAATAAATCCGGGCAATTTTCTCTGTGCCCGGTGTTTTTATAGCATCAGCTACGGCTCTGGGTGCAGTGGGTATTTGCTCGAAATGAGAAATCGGTGATCAGAGTTCGATTTCCTGTTGAATTCGTTGCATTCACTTACGAGCAAATAAACTTGGGAAATAGAGGGGACAGATTGGGTTTTATAGCCAATAACGTAACACTATGGATGACACAAAATCAAGCAGGTAGAAATTTAAATACCTGGGACGGGTTCTAACAGAAGACGGAAAGTGTGACACAGAGATCCGAAGGCGAATTGGCATGGCGAAGATCATGTTCCAGAAGCTGAGTAAAGTATTAAGACACAAGAAACTTTCACAAGAAACAACGAAGAGAGTACTAGATTGCTATGTGATGTCAGTTCTTCAATATGGCAGTGAATGTTGGACAATATCAACAAAGATGAAGAAAAAACTTGAGTAACGGCTATAAAACACAATCTGTTCTGCTATTCAAGGCATGTCTACATGAAGGAGAGATAGATTAATACTCTTCCCAAGGATATTTGCGCGTAAGTTAATTCAACTGGAATTCGAACTCGGATCTCCCGTTTCGAACCGATATCCACTGAACATACACTTATAATAATACGGCAAACTATTTACGAATAATTGCTGAGAATCGTACAACCGTAGACGTCCAAAATTGAGTTTATATATATATATATATATATATATATATATATATATATATATATATATATATAGTCATCCGCAGACAAATGTTTCGTTGTATCACATCACATCTCATCAATTGTTTTTTAACCCAGGATTGAAACCCAACCGAATTGGCAACAGTCGACGATTCTACCTCTGAGCTATGGGCGCTCGGTAGAAGGAGGCAGACTTTTAAGGGTGTATATTATCATTATACACGCCCAATAGCTGAGAGTGTTCTAATTCATTGCTGAATGAACGATGCGTATATGCTAGAGTAACTACTGTTTTTTCAAAGTCTACCATTCTTCCAGAGTGCTCAATCAGGGTGTGAGATATAAAACGATAAAATAAGCCAAATTTTAACGAAGTGATTAATTAAAAGATCAGAATGTTATTTTTAGAATATTCCATTGTAACAGATTTTAACTCTTAAACGGCGGCCATGATTGTCGTTTCACTGGCGATCAGCCAATATCATCAATTAATGATTTAAACTTTTTACAACAATATCGGCATCGTTTATTCATGATTCCGAGTCTAAAGGACTAATTTGCGACTTTAGCATCAATTACCTTACTATTAATTTTATTCATGAGGTTTTCGTCATTTACGGTGGAACTTGCCCGCAAATAAAGCTGAAAGAACAAGACCTGCCAGATTTGTGTGCACACTTCTTGAAGAGAAAAAAGTAAGAACTGTTGATACTTTAGTGCTAAGATTGCGCCACTTTGTATAGAATGCTTCATGGAGTATTATACAGTTAAAGACATTACATTTGTTTTAGTTCCTTTCTTTTTTCATCTTAATAAGCTAACTATTAGGTTATCCCAAAGGTCCGTAAACACTTGCGAAATGGATCTATCTGGTCCAGCACAACTGAGACAAGCGATGGGTTCAGAAAGGGCAAGAGACACTGTTGGTTCCAAAACAAGATCGATTCGGCAGGAAGGTCATATTGTGTGTTTGGTGGAACTTTGAAGGAATCGTGCATTTTGAGTTGATTCCGAATGGTCATGCCATCAGTGCCGAACTTTACTGTCAGCAACTTGAGCGGGTCTACGAAAAGTTGAAGCAAAAGTACCCGGCACTGATCAATCGAAAGCGCGCTTTGATGCAACAGGACAATACCAAGCCACACACCGCTAGGAAGACCAAAGACAAGTTTGAAGAGCTGGACGGCGTTGAGGTTCTGCCACATCCAGCCTACAGTCCCGAGTGTGCTCCATCAGATTACAGCCTTTTCCGTTCAATGCAACACTTTCTGAAGGGCCGCCGATTCGACTCGTTCAATGAAGTCGAGGAAGCATGTCAAGAATTCTTTGATTCGAAGCCGGCTGAATGGTACATTGACCAGACCCGAAAGTTTGCAGATCGATGGCAGAAAGTCTTGGAAACTGATGGTCTTTATTTTGAGCAATAATTTTTGTTGTTTTTTGGGAGTAAAATTTCAATTTTTTGCGAGTGTTTTCTGGTAACCTTAGATTACTTGGCGAGTAAAATTTCTATTTCTTGCAAGTGTTTACGATCTTTTGGGACAACCTAATATTATCCTTGTGCCGTCTAGAATGACGGCAAATGTAGAGAGAGTATAAGTGTGTTCTGTGCAATGAAAAGATAAATATATAATTTAACAAACTGATAGAAAAAAAGGAAATTTAATGTAAAATCTCTCTCAATAAAATATTTTCAGTGTGTACATAAAGTAGCACTAACATTACCTGATTTTGTAATAATTTAATTAATATCTTGAGATTTCCAGGTTTTAACTACTAAGAGCTACGTGCAATTGTCCATGGCTAAATACAGATTTTGGAAAATATATTCCTACATTTGAAAATGATTGTCCTTGTGTATTATTAATTGTAATTGAAAATGACCGAATTGCTAGAAGTTGTTGTCTTTTCAAAATAATTTATTATTTTTAAAAGAACAAACAGTAACTTTTTCAATGTACTCAACGTGTTAATTAAAGCGAAGAAATATAGCTTAAGATTGTATTATAGTTACTTCCCTATATTAAAACTGAATTGTTGCACACAAAAAAACAGAGATAGAAATATATACACACACGATGGCTAGAGTCAGAAACGAATTTTTATTGTCTGAATATAATTAAAGCGAAAAGCCCTTACCACACTAGCAATGGGATTCCACAGAGAATCTACAGGGTTAACACTATAAAGCCTCCTTTTTTCTGTACCGTTTTCCATCGGGCGATCATGGCTCTCTACAACATCCCATTCTTTTTAGCTCTTCTTATCCTTTTATTTTTTCTCCCAGTTTCTGTTCTTCCATTTATATACACAAACCCACTATGATGGTTATTCACTGTTTGCCTCTGCTCCACTTACCCCAATATGGCCAGTGAGTCCCAAACTATTTTATCCTCGTATGCCCCAAATATTTCATGTCTTTTTCTGATACTAAGTGGAAGGGCTCTTTTTGCTTTTATTTTCCTTAAAACTTTCTCATTGTTCGCTTATTCAGTCAATGTTATTCACAGCAAACCTCTGTAGAACCATATATTTGTCACCCCGCCTCTTTTTCATCTGTGAAAATATTGTTCACCATACATTAGCATAAAAGAAGCTTACAATTCTGTACAGTATAATACAAAAATTGTTTTCATTTTCTTTAATAGTCCCCCCACCAGGAAATATGTAAAAAAAACAAACGAAAGAAACAAGAAAGGTTTACACAGATGTGCTGTGTTCGACTGACTAAAGGTAATTTTAATATTATCCGTTTCATTATAAGCAAATATTTAGCATTCATTGACCGATAAGTACTATTAAGTCATATTGGCTCATAATATATTTAATTTTTATTACTTTTTTCTGATGAGCCGAAGCAGCAAAGATTATTGAAATAGCAGTGAAAACCAACAAAGGGGAGGAAATTACAGTATATCAGAGTTTCCCAACTTGGACGATATCGCCCACCGGTGAGCGTTTTCAACTGTGTGCAATGAGCAACTAGAAACAGGAAAAAGTGGGCGATTGTAAAATTTTGGTGGGCGATATGAGAATTTGTACATTAATAAGGTAATTCGATATCTGCTATCTGAGAAAAAAAATTCAAAGGAGATCTGCAAAGATCCTGTATAAAAATCAGGAAATGATATAGAAAGAACTGGGCCACATTGCTAGATAAGATATAAATATGACCGAATATTTTCGTATTTTCTATAGTTTTAAGAAAGATAACCAACATAAGAAAACCGAATGCATGGTCATCAGAATAAAAGAGCAAGCCAAAATGCCAAATACAGGTGGGGGATATTAAAATCAAGCAGGTACAAAAATTCAAATACCTGGGAAGACTGAAAGTGCGACACAGAGATCCAAAGGCGAATTAGCATGGCGAAGGACGCGTTCCAGAAGCTGGACAATATCATCAAAGATGAAGAAAAAACTTGAAACAGCTGAAATGTGGTTCTACAGCAGGATGCTGCGGATATCATTGACCGAGCATGTGAGGAATGATGAGGTTTTGGAAATGATGGAAACGAAAAGTAAATTAATACTGTGCATCAGGAAGAGACAGCTAAAGTTCCTTGGACATGCAATGAGGAAAGAGGGCTTGGAGAATCTGATACTAACAGGCCAGATAGAGAGAAAAAGAGACAGGGGAAAGCAGCGAATAACATATTTAACATATATGATCAGGTGCATGGCAGAACGGGGGTTTGCAAGATGTTACAGGAGAAAGCGTACTAAGAGACACCAGGGATAGGAAGACGTGGAAGGCCATGATCGCCTACGTCCTTAAAGTACAAAGCGCAAAGAAGAAGAAGAAGAAGAAGAATTAACATTCAAATAGTTCTTTAGATAAGAATAACTTTTAAGATAAAATCAAATATGGAAAGACCAAGAACAACAAAAATATTCATTGAATTTGTATTAGTTGCTAATAGTTAATCTTTTAAATTCTATAATTATAAACAAAAATATAGTTTTTAATGGACATGTTTCTTTCGTTTCTTCTTACACAGCAGCACCTGCTAAGATTGGCATCTTTTACTACATAAATTTGATTTATGAACCAGTAACAAACTTTTACCAAACAATTTTGATACGCTTTTGAATATTTGCTATACAGGTGGGCGGTGGAATATTTTTCTATATGAAAGTGAGGAGACAAAAAAAACTCGAGAAGCCCTGTATTAAATGAATATTAACTTGAGTGGAAATAAACTGAGAGCTAACTGAACTAAAAAGAGGATGCAGGTTTTACATATGCAAGAGAAATAGCAAACGCTCGATATTGTAAAGACGTATGCCTACAACGGAAAACCTAATTGCCGTTAGGTCAACCAGTTTCTATATATACTCACTTTTATGTCAGTCAGTTAAGTGTCATACGTTATATATGCTTTGGGCGATCATGTCTCGAAATAGACATGACTGACTGGGCAGAAGATTATCGCGCAGTAGATTGCCATTGCTTTCTGCGGTGGACTGGTTGCCAGCCAAGGCTATAGAACCCAATCTGTCCTGTTATTTGACTCATAGCTAGAGGGGGAAGAGATGTATTATATTATTAAGTAGAAATTAGTGGGGGATCAGTTTATTACATCATAACAATATAAAACTAATCCCCCATTTTATGTCCCGTAGAAGCCTTAATCATTATTTTAAACTATTATACTCAGTCAGTCAGTTAAGTTCCATAAGTGATACACGTTTTGGGCAATCATGTCTCGAAATAGACATAACTGACTGGGCAGAAGATTATCCCGCATTAGATTGCCATTGCTTTCTGCGGTAGACTGGTTGTCAGCCAAGGCTATAGAACCCAATCTGTCCTGTTATTTAACCTATGACTAGAGGGAAGGAAAGGATTAGTACCTTTCCCAAGGGTATTTGCGTGTAAGTGAATTCAACTGGAATTCGAACTCGGCTCGCTGATTTGTCGTTCCGAGCCGGTATCCACTGCGCCACAACGCATATATAAGTACAAAATAGTGAATTATTTCTTGTTTTTTCGAGATTTTGCATGAGTAAAACAAATTCAGGGATGTGGACGAAAAGACAAAGATTCCAAAATTATATCAAAACCCGAGAAAATATTTCATCCTTTGCAATAAGTCAGTATAATTTGTAATTAAAGACGCGTTTCCCTCTCCCCACACACATATAAACATGAACATTGACAGATTGTAAAATTCCAATTTAGCCACACAGCTTCTTTTTCTTCTACGTGCCGTGCCCCTTCAGGACGTTACTCATCTCCCCATCCCTAGTGACTCTTAGCACGCTTTCTCCTGTGACCACACGCAAACCCCGTTCTGCCATCTACTTGTTCAAGCTTGTTAAGTATATTACGCGCTACTTTCCCCTGTTTCTTATTCCCTCTGACCTGTGTGTATCAGATTCTCCAAGCCCTCCTTTCTCAATACATGTTCAAGGAACATTAGCTGTCTTTTCTTAATTTTAAGTATTTTTTTTCGTTTCCATCCTCTCCCAAACCTCGTCGATGCTCACATGCTTGGTTCATGGTATAAGCATCATCCTTCTGTAGAGCTAGATTTTCGGTTGCTTCAATCTTTCCAGCATTCACTGCCATATTTAAGAACTCGTAAGGGAACTAGTAAATGTGGGCACGTAACATTTGTAACTCGATTCATTCGGCATATACTAATAAACAAAAGATGACGAACTATAGTGTGTATCAATTCGTAAGTAAGCGAGCACTACTATTATATTTTGAATTATTAACTTGCCTTGGCGAGTCTTCGTTATTGTCCAAGAGTTTTAAAAATAATTTTTATGAAGTGATTAAACCAGACTCACATTGATCAAGAAGTGTATTTTGCTTAGCGCCATAGAGCAGGCCTCGAAAGGAGAAAGAAATGTTTACTTCTTACATGAGATCAACTGTTGATTACACGTGTAAACCGAATAAAAAATTCAAAAGTGTTCAGATTAAGTACACAATATTCTAGTTATCTTTCGAACACAGAAGCCATTTTTGCATTGGTTGTTAGTTGATGTCTACAAAGTAACTACGAAACTATAACAAAATGAATTACTGCAAAGCAAAAATGGACAGCCATATTGAAATAATTTTACAATTGCATTCGCTTTCTATCACATGTATTGTTACGTTGTCTCTCCTATTTATGTTCAATACTTTTCTTTAAGGCTTACGGCCATATCACGTTGAATACGCCGGTTCTTGCTCGATCACCGAAGTTAAGCAACGTTGATTCTGGTCAGTACTTAGATGGGTGACCGCTTGGGGATACCAGGTGCTGTAAGCGTTTAGTGGCGGGTGTGCGTTGTGGTGCAGTGGATATTGGCTCGGAAAGAGAAATCGGTGAGCCGAGTTCGAATTTCAGTTGAATACCCTGCATTCACTTAAGCACTGGTATCCTTGGGAAAGGTATTAATCCGTCACTTTCCTCCAGTTATGGGTTAAATAACAGAGTAGGACTTGAGGACCCTGCCCTTAAAAACAAATCCCAATGAATCTTGATACTCGAAAAGAAGTATTACTAGACACAAAGCTTATATATATAAAAAAATATATTTTGTAAAATTTTGGTGGGCGATATGAGAATTTGTACATTAATAAGGTAATTCGATATCTGCTATCTGAAAAAAAAATTCAAAGGAGATCTGCAAAGATCCTGTATAAAAATCAGGAAATGATATAGAAAGAACTGGGCCACATTGCTAGATAAGATATAAATATGACCGAATATTTTCGTATTTTCTATAGTTTTAAGAAAGATAACCAACATAAGAAAACCGAATGCATGGTCATCAGAATAAAAGAGCAAGCCAAAATGCCAAATACAGGTGGGGGATATTAAAATCAAGCAGGTACAAAAATTCAAATACCTGGGAAGTGTTCTAACAGAAGACGTAAGGTGCGACACAGAAATCCAAAGGCGAATTAGCATTGTTGAAAGAAAAAGGTATTACCCAGCAATAAATAAATAAAACTTTTAGTTGGCAATAAATGAATGACCCGCCAAGTTTAATATGCCATAAAAACAAAGCAACCAACCAACTTTTTTTTTAATATAAAAGTAAACTGAAACTAAGATGAATATAACAATTGATCTTCTGTATTGCTTCCATGCTTTAAAAGATAACATTAATAACCTCACTCGAATCATACTCGAACGACATTATGTTCACTGGTTAGTTATCATAACCATAATGCTTTTCAGTTGCATTCCAAGTAAATGCGCGATCGCAACTCTGAAGTTTGTAATGTCACATTATTTAATGACGGTGTCTCAGTGCTGTTGCCAGTGGCGTTCCTCTGCCGAGCTTTTTATTAATTCGTTTTCTACGGTTTATCGACCCTTTGCAGTTTATTTAAAGCCAGGAAGTATTTTTAGATTGTAAGATCGTTTTATTATATAATAATGGTTTAGTGATCAATCAGTTAATTATCGTAGGTAATAAACGTTTGGGTAATCATGTCTTTTCTCGTTCGAGACATGACCGACTAGTTAGAAGGAATTTCCCATAGTAGATTGTCATTATTTTCTGCGGTAGACTAGTTGCTAATCAAGGCTACAGAACCAAATCTGTTCTTCTATTCAAACCCTGGCTGGAGGCAGAAGAGATGGATTAATATCTTTTGTAAGGCTATTCGTACGTAAGTGATTGAAATGAATTCGACTGGAATTCGAACACGACCCCCTCGATTTCTCATTCCGAGTTCATTTGCATTTGCATTACAGTACAATGCAAATTAGTAATACGGTTCAGTGATACTAGTCTTATTAATTAGTTCATCGCTGGACGAGGTGAATTCGTACTTTACCCAAGAGTATTTGCGCTAGAGTGAATACAACGAACCCAATGACAATTTGAACTCGGCTCTCAAATTAACAATTCCGAGCCACTAAACCACCCGCACATCCAAACATAAATCACCTGGTATTCCCAAACGGTTACCCATCTAAGTACTGACCAGAATAGATGTTGCTTAATTTCGGTGATCGTAAACATGACGTAAAACACATTCAAAGTGTGATCCCAAATAAAAACTAAAATCGTATATAAAATCTTCTGTTTACAACATATTTAGTAAAGGTGTATGGTTATGTCTTGAATGCTGTCACAATGCGTTTAGTCAAATAAAATAAGGTAAAGAAGTTTTTGGATATTACCTATTTATTATACATTAATATTTCGAGATCAAAATCTCATCTTCAGAATGGCAAGAGAGCTTAAAACGTCTTAATATAAAAATATACTTTTCTACAGAGCTAATCACAATTAAAGAATTATTTCAAATTCATTTACATTTTTATTTATTTTCTATTATTGAATAGAATTATATATATACGCTCTCACACCCCGATTAAGCACCCTGGAAGAATGATAGACTTTGAAAAAACAGTAGCTACTCTAGCATCTACGCATCACTCATTCAGTAATGAATTAGAGCACTCTAACTGCTGGCGTATGATACATCATACGCTAAATGTCTGCCTCCTTCTACCGAGCGCCCATAGGTAGAATCGCCGACTGACGCCAATTCCGTCGGGTTTTAATCCTGGGTAAAAGCAATCGGATGTCTAACCGTACTGATGAGCTGTGATACAGCGAAACAGATCTGTCTACGGATGATTATATATATATATATGTGTGTGTGTGTGTGTGTGTGTGTGTGTGTGTGTGTGTGTGTGTGTGTCCTAGGCCTGACATATGAATGGCACTACTAATAAAATATCCATATGATCTTTATGAAGTACTAACCTTCAAATGGCGCGTGACATAATTTGGGCCCAATCGGATGACTACTTTATTGCTTCAAATCTTATAAACAATGGAAAAATGTAAATTTCGTGTGTTGATAAAACATTGTTTACTGATGGGAAAAATACTGTTCAAGCAAAGCAATGGTTTGATAAGTGTTATTAGGACTCTGCTACGTCGGAAACAAAGGTTAAGAGGTGGTACGCTGACTTTGAACGCAATCGTACAGACACAAATGATGCTGAACGCCCAGGTCACTCCAAATCGGCAGTTGTCTCGGAAAACATCAAAAAAATCCATAAACTGGTTTTGGCTGATCGTAAATTGAAGTTGTGTGAGATAGCAGAGGAGTTGAACAAATCAGAAGGCAGTGCATTCACTATTTTGCATGAACATTTGCCAATGAGAAAGCTGTATTCATATTGGCTGCCGCCTTTGTTTACAGTCGAACAAAAACAACAACGTGTCGACGATTCAGTGCGTTGTTTGCAACTGTTTCAATGTAACAAGAAGGAGTTTTTGCGTAAATATGTGACATTGGATAAAACATGTATCCTCTACTTCACTCCGAAGTCACATCGGTAGTCATCTGAGTTGACAGTAGCAGGTGAAAGCCATTCAAAGCGACCAAAGATGCAAACATCAGCACCTATTCTGGGGTGCGCAAAATATTTTGTTCATCGATTACCTTGAGAAAAGAAGAACCATCATTAACGAATATTACATAGCATTATTGGTGCGTTTGAAGGAAGAAATCGCCAACAAACGGCTACAAATGAAGAAAAAAGTGATCTTTCACCAAGTCTAAGAACCGTGTCACAAGTCGATCGCAACGATAGCAAAACTACATGAATTGCACTTCGAATTTCTTCCGCATCCACCCTATTCTCCAGATCTGCCCCCCAGCAACTACTGGCTGTCTGCAGACCTAAAAAGAATGCTCCAGGAAAAGAGATTTGGCTCCAATAAAGAAGTGATATCGGAAACTGAGGCATATTTTGAGACCAAAGACAAATCGTTCTACAAAAAATTCATCGAATTGTTAGAGAAGTGTTTGAATCAGTATATCACACTAGAAGGAGACTATGTTGATGAATAAAGTCGAATTTTGCCTAAAAGTTGTTGTTTTTTTTTAGTTAGGCCAACATTTATTGAGTGATGTGTTATATATACAAACACTGAGGGATATTTCTACAACCTCACCAGAAGAGGGTTTACAGACGTATCACGTTGAAAATACGCATGACCAGTTCACCTATCACTAACCCCAACCATCACCCTAACACAACTAACCAAATATAAGAAAAGAGGCTTTCCATTCCTACACATTCCGTCTGAAGAGACATTCAACTTTCAATGTCGAAACAAATGTACCTTTGTAACGGATATTTATAAAAAAAAAATTATGTACATGTTCTAAAATATAATTTATAATTAATATTCACAGCTCTATATATTATATATCGAGCACTGTTTTAAATTAATGTTTTGGACGTTGTAAATATTCTTTCTCCGTTCTACATACAATCGTATATATATATATATATATATATTTGTACAAAGAGTTTGTCTCTTTAATAGAGCAGATTCATGCCGACGAAATGAGACGAGATTTTAAACGCTTTCCCTTCATTTATACTTTCATTGTCATCACCATCATCATTATTATCATTGTTTTTCCTATCATCACAATCACAATCATCATCATTGTTATTTCTTTCATCATCATCACTATCAGCTTCTTCTATACGCCATATCATTTTAGGACGTGGGTGATCGTGGCTCTCCAAAACTTCCTATACTTTGTATCTGCTAGTAAGGTTTGTCTTTTTACTATATCTCCTAACCCATCTTTTATCAAATATTTCCACATGCTTCTTACATAGGTTACTCATTATTTTCGTTTGTGCCTCTTGCCGTTAATGTCTTGTGAGTGTCAAATTCTACAAACCCTCTTTTCTCATTATTTAACTCAGAAATTTCAATTGTTCCTTTTTGATTGTAAGTGTTCTTTCTGTTTCCATTTCCCTTAAAACTTCTTCTTATTCACATGTTCAGTTCATGGTATACTCATCATCCTTCTGTAGTACAGCGTCTCTTCTTCACCTGTGAGACTGTCCCCAATTCCCTGCGATATAAGGAAACTATGTTACAAACACTTCAGTACTTTGTTTCTAGATCAATATTTTTTTCTTAATACTTTGCTTATTTTTTGGAAGGCATCATTTGATATTTCGATTCACGTTCGGTTTTCAGTGTCACATTTTCCGTCTTCTATTCAAACAACTCCAAGATATTTAAATTTTTCTACCTGCGTGATTTTGGTGTTTCCAATTCACACTTCACATCTTGGGTTGTTCCTCTTGCTGACCACCATAGATTCTGTCTTTTTGCAATTGACGTTAGTTTTTTTTATTCGTGTTTAGCTTTACTTGGCCTTTTCCTCTTGCTGACAACCACACATTTTGTCTTCTTAAAATTGATGGTTAATATGTTTTTCTCGCTTTCATTTACTTCCTTCTATAGGATTTCCTGTAATTCCCTTCCTGTGTCTGCCATCGACACTGTGTCATCTGCACATTGTTAATTATGAATGCCACCAATAATGAATCATAGTAGAACTTTAACTCTCTCATTATCGTCTCACTGTAAAGGAATGTTAGTTTAATAAATCCTCTCATCATCATATGTCAGTTAAGTGCCAAACGTGATACAAGCTTTGAGTCAAAGATTATCCCGCGGTAGGTTGCCATTGCTTTCTGCAGTAGACTGGTTGCCAGCCAATGCTATAGAACCCAATCTGTCCTCTTATTTAACCCATAACTGGAGGGAAGAGACGGTTTAATACCTTTCCCAAGAGTATTTGTGCGTAAGGAATTCAACTGGAGTTTGAACTCGGCACCCCAATTTGTCATTCCGAGTCGATAACCGCTGCACCACAACGCACATCATCATCATCACCATTGATTTTATTTCCTTCCTCACTGTCATTCAGATCAACATTATTAGTCTTATGTTCCTCATCATCAGTATTATTATTATTATTTCCCAGACCTTCATAAAAAACATAATCGTGAAGCCGTTGTCTCTTTAGAGGAATTCCTGCCCTTGCTTCTTTCCTCTGCCTTTAAATCACAGCTTGACCTCTGGGTCATACGTGACGTATTTTCCCTCTAACGCCTTCGAAATCTGACGTTAAAGAATTTTCTTGACAACGTGATGCATTCACCAAACATTTTGTATATCACCAGACAGCTTTATAACTTTTCACTACAGCTGGTATTATGATACAACTAATAGTCTCTTCCCCTTACCTCTACACATACCCTATGTATGGCCCAAGTAAGCGAAGGAGCTCGTTATATATATATATATACTAGCAGTATAGCCCGGCGTTGCTCGGGTGTAATGAAAGCTTTAAAACTAATCCATGGTCCTGGAGCTCAGACTCTTTGGACGTTGGCACGAAAGACTAAAAAGCAATAGTTGTTTCCAGTTAAAGCGAAACCGTAGACTGAAAGAAAAATGAACGGATGTAAATCAAATTTTGGTTTCCTGGTATCGATATCAAATTTTCTGCACTATTTTAAGAACTGCAACCTTGAAACTTAAGAATATCGTTTCTCATGTCTTTGTTAATGAGTGTATCAAATTTGATTAAAATCTGACCACTCCTTCTATAACCCGATTTTTTCGATTATCGATTTTCGATATTTATCGGGGTACCTCGACACAAAACCTAGCTAAGAACACTTGCAGACGCTTATAGTACAACTGTGTAAATTTTCAAGAAAATTGGTTCAGCCGTTTCGGAGTCTATAGATAACGGATACACACACACACACACACACACACAGACAAAGTTCCATTTATGAATAAGTTTAGATATATTTTGCTTTTTATTTACGCTTCACTAATTTTGGCTCGAATAAAATTATAAAATCAGTCTTGATCAATCGATTTTAAATAATTAATTTTTACAGGCTGTCCATAAAGTTCGTGTGCACTTTAAAAAAATTATAACTTTATTTGTATTTTCGATAAAAATAATTTGTAAAAATGATTAGAAGTAAATCGATATTTTTTAAGGTTTTATTTAAATCTTATTTAAATTTCTACATGTTCTACATGTTCTACATGTTCTCCATCATCAGCAATACAAAGGTTAATACGATTTTGCAGTTCACGGAAAACCTTTGCCAACTGATTTACAGTAATGCCTGAAATCACATTAGTTATTTTAGTTTTCAAATCTTCTAATGAACTCGGTTTGGTTGCGTACACAATTGTTTTCACATGAAAAAATTCTAATGGACTCAAATCTGGCGAATGAGGAGTCCAATAAAATGGTCCACCCCTTCCGATCCATTCTGTTAGGAAATTCCTGATTTAGAAACTGTCAAACACGCAGAGCAAAGTGACAAGAAGCTCTATCCTGTTGAAACACTGTATTTCAAGTTCAATTGTTCAAGCTCATTTTTTACAGATTATTTCTATCACAAATACAAATAAAGTTATAAACTTTTCAAAATGCACACTGACTCTATGGACACTCTGTATAAAGATTTGGGTTTTCCAAACACATGTGGGATGCCTCAGCAGTATCTACCGTCGGAACTTCTACTTAAAAAGTATAGAAGTGAATTACATTCCTTCTCTGTGCTCCTGAAAAGGAAAGCTAGTTGATGTTAAAAAAGCTTTCTTTACTCATAAGTCCGGCAGATCATGCTGCGAAAAGCTGTAATTTACATGTGCGCCAGAGAGGTTTATAATTTTAGGGGTGTCTCACTAAAAAACTTTCTCTGTACAAAATGAGCTTCACTGACAGGCAACTAAGTGTCAAATAAGCGGCCGAGTGCTGTGCATACTAAATTAGGAATAGAAAAGCAAGTTAACCCAACAAATTATTTAGCAATATAGTGCTTTTTATCTATGATAATACAAGCCAGATCCAAATAGTTTTAATCCTTGATTTTTTTCCACACATAACTTAACAATTACTTTCTTTATAACAAAATTCAAGCTGTTTCAAAGAAAGAAAAGGTGTCGAAAAGAAGATTGTGTTGCATCAGTTTCCCATGTGGGTTTAGATCTGTTTTCTTGCGTAGAAGATCAATTGAAAGCCTGGCTTTTAAAATGTGAAATCTGAACACCTTGTTTCATCTGAATTATGATGAAAGAAAT
Source organism: Ascarosepion bandense (assembly GCA_037127315.1). Lineage (NCBI taxonomy): Eukaryota > Metazoa > Mollusca > Cephalopoda > Sepiida > Sepiidae > Ascarosepion > Ascarosepion bandense. Next base: position 1,478,825 of record JBBBDQ010000172.1, read on the forward strand.
ATTGGCGAGAAATATGCCTGTCATGAAAGAATAAAAACACGTGTTTAGTGTATAAAAATGATTTAAAATCCACAAAAAATCCGTTAGAGAAATTACCCAGAATACTTTGTCACCAGAAGTAATGAACAGACATCTTCATAACAAAGATCGTGATCACAATCGTGATAATTTTACCAGTTTTATCAAATACGTTTATCTCTGACAATGAGTTTTGTTTTTGATTCAATTCTTTTCTTCTGTGCTCGACCAACGTTTTATAAACGCTTCTGTTTCAGTCAACACTCGAATATAAATCTATATTTTGAACAAAGAAAGACCGTCTAGTCGAGGGAGTGCTAAAGATTTATGCAATAAACTGGTACATTATACCTCTTTTTTTTTTTTCATACACTGGTTTGCTTAGTTATATCGTTAACCTCAATAATCTTATATTTCGAAAGTCTGAGAACAGACTTAATCGCAATTAAGTGGGATAAAATGCTTACCTGTCAAATTATAAGATACAAGAATCATTCAGCATTCATTGTCTACACAGTTAATGTTTCTGTTGTTAGAAATTTATAAAATCATTTTGGAATAATTAAACATATAAAAATTCGCTAACTGTTATAGCTTTATCTAATACTGGCAGGCTTATTTTTACTTAAAGTGGAAAGTTAACAGCTACATTATGTTATTGTCACGCCTAGTGCCATCTATTTTTGTTGTTCTTGTTGTTTGTGGTTACTCACATGAGGTGTTTTTACCATTTCAACCCCAAGTAGGTGATAAAGCCGCTAAGACGCAAAGAGGGGTTACTGAGTCTGGAAACAATAAAAAAAACCTGGAATTAAGAAAGCAGAAAATAATGATTGACATTATTTTAAAGGCGAAATGAGTCACTATCCTGAAGGTTAGCATCGGCCATGCTGATAAAAGACAGAAAGTGTTTCCATCAGACGATTAATAAAAAATAGTTTCGTTTTGGAGGTGTTTACATTAACCAGCCATTCCTTGCTCCAGTTAACAACAAAATGTAGGTATTTTTTTAATCAACTACCTATTTGAACATATCAAACATATCTAACATAAGATAATGATTGACATTGCATTTAAATTTTTGAATATCAAACTTGGCTCAGAAAAAAAAAGAGGTTGAAATACAGTTCCAAAAGCGTTAAGTGTGATAGAAGAAACTGTTAGCATAGAACTTACGGTTATATGTAGCTATTCAGTCAGTTAAGTGCCATACGTGATACACTCTTGGGCGATCATGTCTCGAAAGAGACATGACTGACTGGGCAGAAGCTTTTCCCGCATTAGGTTGCCATTGCTTTCTGTGGTAGACTGGTTGCCAGCCAACGCTATAGAACTCAATCTGCCCTGTTATTTAACCTATAACTGGAGGGAATAGACGGATTAATACCTTTCCCAAGGGTATTTGCGCATAAGTGAGTGCAATGAATTCAACTGGAATTCGAACTCGGCTCCCCGATTTCTCGTTCCGAGTTGATATTCACTGCACCACAACGCACATGTAGTTATTACTACTGTAAAATGATGAGACCTTGCCGCCAATCTTGCAATGCGCTTAAATTCATAAGAACTTGGTACGCTAGAGGAAAGTAATATTTAGTTCGACGTAATAAAAAAATGTGGCACAAGGCCAAAAGGAGGGATATGGAAAGGTTGGTGTCCAATATGTCTTATATGAAGCTTAGCTAGCCACGATTACTGATCCGACGGTATTCCTTACATCAAAACAACACATTCTTACTTACCATTCTTACGACAGCCACCATAATCCCTCAAGTCTCAATGTTGTCATAACTAGTTCCCATATGTACAATTTGGATCCTAGAGAAAAGTTTATCAGAAAAATTACCAAGAAAAAATTTATAAAAAAGCAAAGGGAAGCTGCATTACGGTGGTGTCGTTACTTCGTATATTTTATTTCCTTTATCTTTCCTTTGTAAAAAAAATTGTTAGAATGGTGTTGCTGTTGAGCACTTATCGGCTTTCTTATATCATAATCTTCCCTTCTAGTTACATGTGCTAATCATTTTGGTTGTTGCTAATCATTTTGGTTGTTGCTAATCATTTTGGTTGTTGCTACGTTGGAAATCTTCAAATGATGTTTTTTTTTTTTTTTGTTATTTGATAAAGATCTTTGTGATTGTTTACTTCTGGTGTATAGGAGATTATGAAGGGTCGTCTTCTTTCATACTTATCGAATTTATCCATTTAAAGTCATTTAACCACTGAAATGAGAAAACTGTTCTATGTAGTTGGTATTTCAAACGTTTCGGAATAAGCTGTATGCCATGCATATCATTCGCACGAGAGTTTAGACCTGACAACGCCAAGAAAAAACATATATTCGCTTTGAACCAAACACTGATTTAAAACTGCTTATTTACCAAACTTAGTTTCGTCACAATGACAGAAATATGAAACACCTAGGGAGGATTGAACCTGTAGTGGGATAAGAAATTAAGAATTAAAATGAACCTTCTTCTTCACTTTTACAAAAATTCACAACGACGTATTAAATCCTGGTTTTTACCAAATAGAAAATAGACTGACCGTGTGTTTAAAGAAAAATTCGAAACCAGATTTCGTAAGTAGGTGTTAAATTGATTTTTGATCAATGGGAGCGACTTGCAGGACCAAAAAAGACTTTGCAAGTAAGTGCGAAAAATCTAGATTACAATAAAAGGACTTCATCAGCGTCAGTCAGTCAGAGAGACTCAGATGGAAGCAGCGAGAAAGACAACACTAAAATGTAACTTCAACTTCAAATCGGCCCAGAGATAAGGTCAGGTCGCACCTTGTACTCTTTCTCTTTCTTTCGCGTGTACTGATTCCTTTTACTTCTTCTTCTCCATCCAAAGTCATTCCAATATGCTTCATCTTATACTTGATAACAAACAGACATTTTAAATACTTAAATTTGACTTTGCAAATCAATTACATACATTTTTTCTTCGAACATTATTGTTCTTCTTAAACATTTATGTTAATGTTCAGCAGACAAAATTCCACTTATTTTTCAACAACCCGATGATATCTTTAAATGCGGGGATTGTCGGCTATGTTTGGAAGTGACCTTGCACCAGGCATGACCGACGCACCCCATACCGTCAAATTCGCTGATCAGTATTAGCGAACAGTGAGACCTGCCTCCTAATTATACTAAAACAAGGCATTGTAGCGAATTAAAATTTCCACCATTTACTAGATGAGCCACAGCTGTGCCCTATTATTGAGTCAATCTGTAGCTATTTATTGCCTCTGGGAATCACCAAAATTCCTTTATTTCCGCTTCCCTGTTTCGTTTCTCTTTCATTTTTCTTTTTACTTCATTCATTTTATCTCCACCATTTTTTTTTCTTTCGAAAAACCTACCTCCTTTCGACGTGTCTCTTTTATCTCGCGTTTTTTAAAACAATTTATTTCCCTGATAAATGCCATGGTTTATCGCGTCTTTTCTTTACACTCTGTCGACTTAGCGCCTTTTTTTCTTTCCTTTTCTCGCATTAAATCTCGTTTCTACGTTGTTCACATTCTTATAGCTTACTTTTTTTTATTTCCTCATAATTCCTTTCCACTATAACAGCAACACTGGATTATCGCTTGAGATAAATCCTTAGACATTGTGAGGATTCTTTCCCCAATCACCAGATGTTTTCCGCTCATATTTCACGACGGAAATTCAATATTTAAATATGAATAAACCGAATTTTGCATCTATCTACACTTTTTTTATTCATCACTTTTCAATCAGTTCATTAAACAAAATCGTTCATAATTACAGCTTATTTGAATAACAATGAGTGGTCGGTGTGAGCAATTGGTTCGACTTTAATTCAGTAAAGAAAACAGTCGCTTTATAATAAATATTTTTAACAATATTCTTACTAGAAGTAAATTCAGTCATGTTAGTGTTTAAATCTATGCCGATCTGTTGTCATAGATACAACGAAGAAGCGTAAACTGACAAGCTTAGATTTTTAATCTATACCTAGCGAATTTTAATCTTTGCATTAGATAGATAGATAGATAGATAGATAGATAGATAGATAGATAGATAGATAGAATAAGAACTGGGACTAGATAGATAGATAGATAGATAGATAGATAGATAGATAGATAGATAGATAGATAGATAATGAACAGACTGGGATAGATAGATAGATAGATAGATAGATAGATAGATAGATAGATAGATAGATAATGAACAGACTGGGATAGGGATAGATAGATAGATAGATAGATAGATAGATAGATAGATAGATAGATAGATAGATAGATAATGAACAGACTGGGATAGATAGATAGATAGATAGATAGATAGATAGATAGATAGATAGATAGATAGATAGATAATGAACAGACTGGGATAGATAGATAGATAGATAGATAGATAGATAGATAGATAGATAGATAGATAGATAGAGTGGGAGAAAGATAGGGAGGGAGTGAGGGACATAAACAGACCTAAGTCTGCTTGAACTTTCGTGTCTATAAGAAAACATTCTGTTTTGCTGTCTTAGAGTATCATTATTATTATTCATCATAATTTATTTTCTGCTATGGTCGCACTACCTACCAAGTCTGCAGGAAGACCTAAGGCAGGTCGTGGTGTGTTGCTATGTTTCCATTTCATGTTTTTTTCTATCTCCCCTAACATCCCTAGCGTTGCATAGACAAAGTTCTCCTTAATGTGTGGGCTGGACTTAACAAGACAATTTTTGTACATCTCTTAAGCTGGGGTTTCCAGAAATTCTTTCAATGTGTTGTTTTGTTCCATTTTTTTATCATTCCAAGTGCACCCACTCTCAATGGTACGATACGTGTTTTCAATTTCTTCATTTTTTTTATTTCAATTTTGTCTTTATATTTTAACAGTTTTTCGAATTCCTTGCTTGCTACGTTACAATCCGCTGGACAAACCATATCAATAGACAAGGTTTTTCTTTTTTGGTTTTTAACAAAAATGTCCGGCCTATTTGCTTCAATTTTGTTGTCTGTGTAGATGATGTAATCCTATAGAATGGTGACATCTATTTCTGTAACCGGTGCTAGGTGATGTTCATACCAGTGTTTGTTTACACATTTTCCAAGGTGTTTGCACATTGTCCAATGTAAATATTGCCCCATTCTATCGTGACGATTTTTATAGTCATTTGGGGCAAGTACAGAACATCCTGAGATTAGATGATCTATTGTTTCTTGGTGTTTATCACAAAACCTGCATTTTGGATCCACATTTTTATATTTAATATTTGCCTGAAAGTTCATAGTGAAAAGACTTTGGTCTTGCGCTGCAAGAATAAAGCTTTCAGTTTCAGACTTTAATCCAGATGCACGTAACCATCGATGAGTATTAACTTTATCAACATTGGATTTATTGGCAAGTTTTGGGTATTGGCCATGCAGAGGTTTGTTTTGACAGCGATGTTTCATCTGTTCAAGAGCTTTAAACTTGGCTTTCTTCTTCATATTTTTGCCGCAATAGTTGGTTCTTGGCTTCTGTTTTGCTTTTCTACAGAATCTACTAATTATAAATCTTGTTTGTATTTACTATCTTCTTTCATTATTATTATTATGTCATTTTTCATCATATTTCGATTTCTGCTTTGGTCTCACTACCAACCAAGTCTGCGGGGAGACCTAAGGCAGGTAGTGGCGTGTTGTTATGGCTCCATTTCATGTTTTTCTATCTTCCCTATCATCCCCAGCATTACATAGATAAAGTTTTCCTTAGTGTGTGGGCTGTACTTAATAAGACAATTTTTTGTATATCTCTTAAGCTGGGGTTTCCAGGGATTCTTTCAATGTGTTGTTTTGTTCCATTTTTTATCATTCCAAGTGCACCTACTATCTCTGGCACAACTCTTGTTTTCAATTTCCACATTTTTTCTATTTCAATTTCCAGGACAAGTTTTCTCTTTCTGGTTTTTAACAATAATGTCTGGCCTGTTTGCTTCAATTTTTCTGTCTGTGCAGATGGTGTAATCCCATAGAATGGTTACATCTTCTATTTCTGTAACCGGTGCTGGGTGATGTTCATACCAGTGTTTGTTTACAGATTTTCCATAATGTTTGCACATTGCCCAATGTAAATATTACCCAACTCTATCGTGGCGATTTTTATATTCATTTGGGGCAAGAACAGAACAGCCTGAGATTAGGTGGTCTATTGTTTCTTGGTGTTTATCACAAAACCTGCAGTTTGGATCCATATTATTATGCATAATATTTGCCTGAAAGTTTCTAGTGAAAAGACTTTGGTCTTGTGCTGCAAGAATAAAGCCTTCAGTTTCGGACTTTAATCCAGATGCACGTAACCATCGATGAGCATTAACTTTGTCAACATTGGATTTATTGGCACGTTCTGGATATTGGCCATGCAGAGGTTTGTCTTGCCAGCGCTGTTTCATCTGTTCAAGAGCTTTATCTTTGGCTTTCATTTTCATGTTTTTTGCCGCAATAGTTGGTTCTTGGCTTCTGTTTTGCTTTTCTACAGAATCTACTAACTGTAAATCTTGTTTGTATTTACTGCCTTCTTTTATTATTGAATATTTTTTCTTTCTTTCTTCATGTTGCCTTACTAATTGTATCATCCAATCCTTAGTTGTTTCTATGTATGTTAGTAAGCCAATAGTTGTTGTCTTGTATGACAATTCCAGCTGAATGAGACCTCTTCCACCTTCTTTACGGGGTATGTATAGACGGTCTACAGCAGCCTTTGGATGATGCATCTTATGCTTAGAAAGAAGCTTTCTTGTTTTAGCATCCATTCGCCTGATGTCGTTTAGAGTCCAGTTTAAGATGTTAAAGCTATATTGGACAACTGGGATTGCAAGGCTATTAATGGCCATAACTCTGTTCTGTGAATTTAATTCAGTTTTTAATATCATTCGTAGCCTTCTATAGTACTCTTTACGCACTATTTCTTTCATTTTTTTATGGTGAATGTTTTCGCTCTCATTTACACCTAGGTATTTATAAGCTTCTTCTGGTTTCAATTCTTTTATTGTTACAGCAGGGTCTAAGCTAATTGAGGATGTTTCTTGTATTGATCCACGTAAAACTGTAGCTTTAGCACATTTATTCAAATTAAATTTCATTCCAATGTCTTCGCTGAAGCATTTTACAGTTTGCAGAAGACCTTCCAGCTCATTATCATTCTTAGCATATAACTTTAAGTCATCCATGTAAAATAGATGGCTTATTTTCTTTTGGCCTATTTTATAACCACATTCTGTCTTATTAAGTTGACTGGTTAGTGCTATTAATGATATGCAGAATAGTAAGGGAGATAAAGAATCACCTTGAAATATACCTCTTTTGATGTTTATTTCATCAGACTTATAGGTTCCATTTATATGATTGAGGTAAAGGGTTGTTTTCCATATAGACATGCACTGTTTGATGAAATTGATGATGACGGGCGATATCTTGTATATATTTAAAGTCTTTAAAATCCAGGAATGTGGCACACTATCGAATGCCTTTCGATAATCTATCCAGGCAGTACTAAGATTTTTCTTTGTACTGTAGCAGTTTTCCAGGATCATTTTGTTAATCAGCAATTGGTCTTTACAACCATAACAGCCACGTTTGCACCCTTTTTGTTCAAGCGGTATCATGTCATTTCTTTCTAAGAATAAATATGTCTGTTTTGTTAAAATAGATGTTAATAGTTTATATGTTGTCGGAAGACATGTAATTGGTCTGTAGTTTTTCGGGTTGTTTGTGTCATCATTCTTGGGTAGAAGAAATGTAATTCCTTTGGTCATCCATGCAGGAATTTTAGTGGGATCGTCAACCATTTCTTGAAGTTCTTTGGCTAGTTTTTTATGTGCTGCATTTAAATAATATAGCCAAAAGTTAGGAATTTTATCTATACCTGGGAATTTCCAATTGTGTGCTTTTTTTAGTGCAAATTTAACATCATCTTCTGTAATTCCAGACCATGTCTGTTCTGGTTTATTTTTCATTCGTTCTATCTCTTGCGCAATCCAATGTACTTCCTTGCTATGTTCTTTAGGGCAAGCCCATATCTTTTCCCAGAACTGTGTAACTTCTTCCATTCTGGGGGGGACTGTCACTTCAATTCTTTTTTTACCTATTTCCCTGTAAAATCTCTTTGTATCAGTCTGAAAAATCTTGTTTTGTCTGTAAAATCTTGCTCTTTTTTCATAGCGTCTTATTCTTTGAGCCTTCAGTTGGATTTTTTGCTTTATTTTTTCTTTATTTGATAAGACTTCATTTTCATTCCTAATGTTATATTTTCTTTCGGCTCTTCTGCTTTTCCTAGTTCTTACATTTATTCCTCTACTCAGTTCATCCAGTACTGAGAGTTCACTTCTAAGTTGTTCGATTTCTTTTTCTATTTTTCTTTTCCAAGGTGGATCTTCACGTCTGCGAAACTGCCTTGTTTTTATTTTGATATTCAATTTTTTTGTTGCTGCAGTTGCTGATGCATATATTACTTCGTTGAGATTTGTATGAGAGTCTTCATCTAGTATTAATTTCAGTGCTGCATTGTAGAGTTTAATAGTTCGGAGGTTATGTTTTGTTGGTTGTAATTTTGGGAGCTGTTCTCGTTCCTCCATTGTAATATTTTGTATTTGACTTAGATGGTTTTTTATTTCTATCTTGGCTTCCTGTATATTGTTCTTATTTTCCGCCAAATAATTATCTTCGATGTGTTCTGAACTCGTTTTATTTTTGTCTTTTAACTGACTCAGATCACACCTTTCCAGCACTTTTAAACTTACAGCATTATCTTCGCAGTGATTTGCGTGTTTCACGGTTTTTTATTATTATTATTATTATTATTATTATGTCATTTTTCATCATATTTCGATTTCTGCTTTGGTCTCACTACCAACCAAGTCTGCGGGGAGACCTAAGGCAGGTAGTGGCGTGTTGTTATGGCTCCATTTCATGTTTTTCTATCTTCCCTATCATCTCCAGCATTACATAGATAAAGTTTTCCTTAGTGTGTGGGCTGTACTTAATAAGACAAATTTTTGTATATCTCTTAAGCTGGGGTTTCCAGGGATTCTTTCAATGTGTTGTTTTGTTCCATTTTTTATCATTCCAAGTGCACCTACTATCACTGGCACAACTCTTGTTTTCAATTTCCACATTTTTTCTATTTCAATTTCCAGGTCTTTATATTTTGACAGTTTTTCAAATTCCTTGATTGCTATGTTACAATCCGCTGGACAAGCCATATCAATTAATAGACAAGTTTTCTCCTTCTGGTTTTTAACAATAATGTCTGGCCTGTTTGCTTCAATTTTTCTGTCTGCGTAGATGGTGTAATCCCATAGAATGGTTACATCTTCTATTTCTGTAACCGGTGCTGGGTGATGTTCATACCAGTGTTTGCCTACAGCTTTTCCATAATGTTTGCATATTGCCCAATGTAAATATTGCCCAACTCTATCGTGGCGATTTTTATATTCATTTGGGGCAAGCACAGAACAGCCTGAGATTAGGTGGTCTATTGTTTCTTGGTGTTTATCACAAAACCTGCATTTTGGATCCATATTATTATGCATAATATTTGCCTGGAAGTTTCTCGTGAAAAGACTTTGGTCTTGTGCTGCAAGAATAAAGCCTTCAGTTTCGGACTTTAATCCAAATGCACGTAACCATCGATGAGTATTAACTTTGTCAACATTGGATTTATTAGCACGTACTGGATATTGGCCATGCAGAGTTTTGTCTTGCCAGCGTTGTTTCATTTGTTCAAGAGCTTTATCTTTGGCTTTCATTTTCATATTCTTTGCCGCAATAGTCGGCTCTTGACTTCCGTTCTGCTTTTCTACAGAATCTACTAACTGTAAATCTTGTTTGAATTTACTGCCTTCTTTTATTATTATTATTATTATTATTATTATTATTATTATTATTATTATTATTATTATTATTATTATCTTGCTATTCAGTACAATCTTTTAACACATCTTTTCTTTTTTTTTTTTTTCTTTTTTTTTTACCCGAATCCTATGGTAGGGCAAACTAGTAAATATATTCATTCGCAAATTTTGATATCAAGTGATACTTAACATATACAATTAGGATATTTACTTCACATTGATAATACTCTCCTGAATAGATGAACAGTTCCATAGCTTACAATTTTTAAATCACTTGTAAATAGGGGTTGCTAGGGATTTTGTTAATGTCCTTGTCTGCATTTTTTAATCACTGGAATCTAGAATTCATTTCGATTCATTGACGCGTGTTAAAATCTTTACAGTATTTTGAGTATTGCTGAAGTTATCGTTAACATCTCCACTTCGGTTAATTTCGCAAACAAATCGATACAATTTGAATATGATGATATGTTTGGAAAATTATCCTTCTTTATTTACCGTGTCCATCCATTCTATTTGCCTCTATCTCTTGTCGCTCTTACTACCTTTCCCCTTGGTATCTCTCCCAAACCCCGTTCTGCTATCAACCTGTTCAAGCCCATCAAGTATATCTCGTGCTGCTTCATCCTGTCTCTCCTTCCTTCTATCCGTCCCGTGAGCATCAGCTTCTTTAAACCCTCTTCTTCCCTCATTACTTGCTTCAAAAACCTCATTTGTCTTTTTCTGATGCCAAATATTAGTCAGTTAAGTGTCATACGTCATACACGCCTGGGTGATCATGTCTAGAAAGAAACATGACTGACTGGGCAAAAGATTATTCCGCAGTAGGTTGCCATTGCTTTCTGTGGTAGACTGGTTGTCAGCCAAGGCTATAGAACCCAATCTTGTCCTTGGGCGATCATGTCTCTTTCGAGACATGATCGCCCAAGCGTGTTTCACTTATGGCACTTAACTGACTGATTATTATTTGGTGGCACTAACATACCTTTGAAAAACTTTTTCTCGGTTGTAGTCTTGAATCATAAGGTGGGAGATACTAAAATGAAGCAGGTACAAAAACTTAAATACCTGGGAAGTGTTATAACAGAAGACGGAAAGTGCTACACCGAGATCAGAAGGCGAATTGGCATGGCGAAGGAAGCATTCCAGAAGTTGAGTAAAGTATTAAAAACAGTACAATATCGCTAGAAACAAAGAGGAGAGTACTGGATTGTCATGTGATGTCGGTTCTTCAATATGGCAGTGAATTCTGGACAATATCATCGAAGATAAAGGAAAAACTTGAAGCAACTGAAATGTGATTCTACAAAAGGATGCTGCAAATATAATGGATTGAGCATGTGAGCAATGATGAGGTTTTGGAAAGGATGGAAACGAGAAGGAAATTAATACCGAGCATCAGGAATAGACAGCTGAAGTTCCTGGGACATGCAATGAGGAAAGAGGGCTTGGAGAACCTGATACTAACAAACTAAGAGACAGGAGAAAGCAGCGGATAAAATATTTGAAGGAGCTGATCGTTTGGATGATGGAACGAGGGTTACGTGGTATAACAGGAGAAAGCGTGCTAAGTGCCACCAGGGACTGGGAGACGTGGAAGGAGCTGATCGTTTGGATGATGGAACGAGGGTTACGTGGTATAACGTGGGTCGAGTGTGAATCGGGCGATAGTTTAGTCTATCTACTCCAATTGAAAAAAAAAAAAGAAAGAAAAGAGTAAAAGATTGGAAAAGAGCAAGCCGGAAACCACATCCTAAACAGGAAACAAGGGATGAGCCTCTTCATCCGTTCAATAGACGTGGGTGGAGTGTGAACCGGGCGATAGTTTAGTCTATCTACTCCAATTAAGTATTATAAATATAATTATTTACATTATTGTCCTCATTTTTGTTGCCATATTTACAATGCTTTGGCCATTATACACTCCAGCCATCTTTAGATGATTCTCTTAATTATTTATTTTTAGCGACAACAATAAGAACTGTTCTCATATATTCAATGATAATTATATACTTTTATTAGTTTTATTCTTTTCATATATATTGCTTCATTTCTATTATTGTCATTAAAGTAAAATTAAGTCAAAGTTCTACTTTTGTCACGAAATGTTTACTCCGATATCCAGTGTAAAATATATATAGTTGTTTCTTGTCATGGTATAGGGCTTACTTGTCCCAGTTATCCTAAGAACAAAGCCGTCCGGAATTACAAATCCTGTAGGACCACCCATGGCGGTAATGTCGAAGAAAAAGCAGCAGACTGAAAGTAACCAACCTCCAAAGACCCCAACAGCGGAATAGGCAAAGATCTGCACGAACTCAAAGGCGAAGCAGCGTAAGAGAGAAGTGTCAGTCGGGCTAATGTAACCAAGACGTACCTTGACAGACAAAGCATCTGGCAGTCCGATGCAACCAGATCTCGCCTGTCTCAATTCTTTGGGAGGACGCGATGGAGACGCTTTTCTGCCGTGCAGAGTTGTCCACCAAAATCAAATACACGCGAATGTCATCGTCAAATTGTCTTAGATTCACAGTCCTCTCAGCTTCTACAAGGGGGGAGAACATCGTAACACGGAGAAAGTATGGAAAAGATTATCAAAGGATAATCGTGTTGCTGAAATATAAAACCGCTGTCTTTTTTAAATAAAACCAGATTTTCATTAACAAAAAAAATCCAATATCTCTCTACGTTATTTCCCTATTATTTTTTAAAACCCGATAATATGAAATCAAACTTCATTTTTTTTTTCTTGAAATTCTTTTCCCTTCACAAAATATTGGAAAAAATCGTTTGATTTGATGAAAAAATGATCAACTTAAAAATATTTAAATAAAAGTTACTCATTTTAAGCATTTTGCATCAACGTGGCGGTTATAGCAAATGGATTTAAACTAATTAAGACAGCACATTTGAAAATATTGAATAACTATTTTAATCTTTTCTTCAAATTTTATATGATTTTATAACAAGGTAGACTGGGTTTCCCTAGCTCCCAATCTAGGTTGAAGAGCACAACCATGAATTCTAAATTGTGAAGAAGCAAACGAGAAACCACTACACAATAATTCTCATAAACTAATGCCTATTCACGCATAGATAGGCCTATCGCCCGGTTCACACTCCACCCACGTCTATTGAACAGGTTAAGAGGCTCATCCCTTGTTCCCTGTTTAGGATGTGGTTTCCGGCTTTCTCTTTTCCAATCTTTTCACTATTACGTAGCCCCGTGCACATCAGTGGCGTTACCACCTTGCTTATGGTGATACGATTAAAAAAATTTAAAATTAAAAATAAAAAAAAATAAAAAAAGGAATAAGTGAAAAGTTATTATGTTTCTGTCAAACAGGGTAGTTATCTTTTTGTGGTGCAGTGGATATCGGCTCGGAACGAGAAATCGGGGAGCCGAGTTCGAATTCCAGCCGAATTCATTACATTCACTTACGCGCAAATACCCTTGGAAAAGGTATTAATCCGTCTATTCCTTCTATTTATGGGTTAAATAACAGGACAGATTGGGTTCTATAGCCTTGGTCGGTAACCAGTCTACCGCAGAAAGCAATGGCAACCTACTGCGGGATAATCTTCTGCCCAGTCAGTCATGTCTCTTTCGAGACATGATCGCCCAAGCGTGTATCACGTATGACAACTAACTGACTAACCCCAAGCAGGGCAGTTGTATTTTCACTGTTGCGCAGGGGTTTACATAGAGGGAAAGTGATGAGAAAGAGGGGTCGGTTATAGGAGGTGTCGGAAAGAGGGTAATAGAAGGATGAGAATACTGGTGTGATGGGGGTGGAGTGAATGGAGAAAAGAGCTTGTGAGAAAGGAGATGACTATTGATCTTAGATTTAGATTGTTGGGGATTGTAGCTGTTGGGGAATTCCACAGGCAGGAAGTGCGAGAAAAGAAGCTATTAGAGTATAAATTTCGGTTACATTTTATCGGTTTCACTGTAAAAGGTTGGGACCTAGTTGCTAGTCCAGAAGCTCGAGTAAATTCATACATAGGAGGCACCAGCTAGCTAAGTTCTTTGGAGCAGAAGCCGTGAAAGTATTTGGAGAAGAGGCTCAGGGAAGCCACATCACGCCGGTGAGAGAGCGATTGCAGTCGAGGTGCCACGTCGGTATCGATCACATTACAGATTCTCCGTTGGATTTTGTCAAGAACCCCAAGGTGAATAGCAAGGGCACTCAACCAGATGTGCCAGCAGTATTCAATACAGAGGCAGATGGTGGATTTATATATGTGCAAGATGGATTCAGACTGGAAAAACTACCTGGCCCCGCACAGTGAACCAACCTTCTTAGCAGCAAATTTAGCTTTGGATTCAATATAGTCATTCCATTTTGAGGTCTGCTGAGAGAGTTAGGCCAAGGAGGCACAGTGTTTTGCTCTTAGGGAGGCTAGCCTGATCCATGCTAATGGAGGTAGTTATGATGGTTAATAGTTAGCAGGAAATTCGAATTGAATCTTTATTTAACCTAGGGGAGTAAATTTTCCCGGTCTTCTTTCTATCTCTGGCAATATCTTTCTTTTAGTACTACTCAGTTATTACTAGGTCCTGGATATGACGGTAACAATGCTTTTGATTGACAGGTTGTGAGGAGCATGGAACCACCTCTTAATTGCTGTTGTTCTCAGGTCCACCCTGTCCCGGAGTGATAGCACCTGTTAGGGTCTCAGCTATGAGCAAATAATTAGCCCCCAAACTGGGGTCAAAACACTATGAAAGTATAAAAAAATAATTTTATAGAAATATGTACATAAAATAGATTTTATAGAAAAATATACATTTTTAAAGGGAAAATATGACAAAACAATACATTTTTTAAGGAAAAAAATATTACCAGCAATACATTTTTAATACAAAACTAGAAGACATCTTCAGTTTTCTAAAATGAAAAAGAATAAAAACAAAAAATACATTAAAATCTGATTAAATCAACCTTCTCACGATAACCGAACATTTGAAAAAATACCTTAAAACCCCACTTTTTTGGCATTAAATAACCCACAGAGGTTGATATACCATTAAACAAAACTCAAACTCAGTTATTACTAGTTCTTTATCCACTGAGTCTGAGTATCTGCTACTTGGCTTAGGGATCGAACTTACGATTAATGTGCCAGCAAATTCACGAAACAACGCTTCAATGTTGTTTTCTTTTAGTGGGGATTTATTTTAAAGATTGCCTGAGATGCGTCTCGAGAAATGGACATTGATTCTGAATCCCTTATTGAAAGTGCGAGAACATAGCTGAAATGAAAAAAATATCTTAGGATAGAATTTCAAAACAGAAACATCATTACTTGCAGCAGAGACAACTAGAAAGCAAGAGGAACTTTTCAAAATGTCCGCAACAATCATTCCAGAAAACCACGGACATCCACAAACCTTACAAAAAAAGAAATATTAATGGAATATACTTCTTCTATGTGCCGTGTCCTTTCAGGACGTAAGTGATCATGGCTCTCCACATCTCCCTATCCCTTGTAGCTCGTAACACCCTTTCTCTTGTTACTTCTCCCAAACACTGCTCTGCCATCCATTGGCTCAAGCCCATTAAGTATGTCACTCGTTGTTTCCCCTGTCTCTCTTTTCTTCTATCTGTTCTGTGAGTATATGATTCTCAAAGTGCTCCTTCTCCATTACATATCCCAGAAAGTTCAGCTGTCTTTTCCTGGTGTTATCAGTCTCCTTTTCGTTTCCATCCTCTCCAAAACCTCGTAGTTACTCACATGCTCGGTCCATGTTATCCTCAGTATCCTTCTGTAGAACCATATTTCGGTTGCTTCAAGTCTTCCATTCACCTTTGATGAGATTGTCCTGTATTCACTGCTATATTGAAGAACAGACATCACATAACAGTCCAACTCCTTTTTTCTTTGTTTCCAGCGAAATTTTCCTAGAAGCTCTACCCAGCTTCTAGAATGCATCATTAATGACGCCAATTCGCTTTCAAATCTCAGTGTTGCAATTTCTGTCATCTGTTAGAACACTTCCTAGATATTTAAATTTCTGTACCTGCTCCATTTTGTACCATTAGCCTGTAGAAGTCATTTTGGTCTCCTCTTTTTACTGATGACCATGCATTGAGTTTTCATGTAAATTGTATATAGTCCTTTCTTTCCGTTTTCTTCAGCTACCTTCTGTAAGAGGTCTTATAGTTTCCTTTCTGTGTCTGCTATCAGCACTGTATCATCTGCGTATCTTATATTGTTCAGATTGTGGCCGCTAATGACAAATCATGTCAGGACTTCTAGAACTCTCAGAATTGTCTCACTGAATAGATCTGGTGAGAAGACATGTCCTTTCTTTACACCTCTTTTTATTTTTGTATATCTGCAGAACTCATCTGCAGATGTCTTTTCCGAATATGTCCAGGTTGCTGAGCATCCTTATCAAGTCTTTGGGGCGTACGTTGTGGAATACCTATGTTGAATCTACGAAACACAGGTACACATGTCCTTCTGCGTCTGTATTGCCCTCTCTTTTATTCTTAGCATCAATAACCCCTTTTTTGTTCCAATGTCTTTGAAGAAACTGCACTGCTCTTGTCCTATCTCTGGTCTGATTCTGCTGCTCGCTCTATTCATCAGAATTTTTTTTATAATTGTATCGCCCCAAGCAAGGTAATATAATGCCACTGTTGTGCAGGGGGTTACATAGGAGGAGAGTTATGAGAAGAAGTGACAGAATACAGGGGGTGTCAGGAAGCGGGTAGGAGAGGGATGATAATACTGAAGAAATGAGATGAGAGCATGAGAGAGAAGATGCAAGTTAGTGAGATAGGAGATGATTATTGACTTTCGGATGATGGGTTTTGTTACGGGACTCATTAAGCTGGAGTTTACGTCCCTTTGCACTTGGTTTCTTACACAGTGCTATGAAAATCGATCTGCTTAGGTTTTCAGATACATCGCCAATGGTGTAGATTTCGTTTATTATTTCTGTAATTTTGTCTCTGTCGAAATCGTCTAATGCTGTCAACATCTCTTTTACAATACCGTATGTGCTTGCTGTTTTGTTTTTCCATTTGGCCAATGTAGCTTCCACTTCGGTTTTTAATATTCGGCATTTCTTTGTATTAATTGGGTGCTCTGTCTTGTCGTGGAAAGGAATCTCCTTTATATTCTTCCCATTGCCGAAATATTTTCTCTTTCTCTTATATGAGCGTCCCCTTTTCGGATTTAAAAACAGTTCAGTAAGCGGCTTTTGAGGAAGCATTTAAAATCGGATCTTACACATATTGATGAGTGCTCAGTGGGACGATGTTAGTCTAACACTAGTTCATGCTTTTAATCAAGATCATTGCGACCGTGTTGATGTAAAGTATATTTTCGTAGCATCGGCAAAAATCAAAATTGAAAGAGACCAAATTCAAATTCAAATTCCAATCAGTTTCGTGATGTTTGCAGGTCGTGTTATCAGGAATTCCGGGTTGTCATTAGTTGCAATCATTCAGAACTATTTAGTAATTTAAATTGAAGAAGAGGTCAAATTTTAATTATAAAATTTATACGTACCTTGATAGATGATAAATTAATAAACATTCGAATAGTGTGTATATTTAAAGGATATCCTGTATATAGTTATTATATCTATGGATAACTCTTTCTTTCTGAATAAATATACATATATATTTATATTATTAAATAGATAGATGGGAAAAGACTGAGATAGATAGATAGATAGATAGATAGATAGATAGATAGATAGATAGATATGAACAGAATGACATAGATAGATAGATAGATAGATAGATAGATAGATAGATAGATAGATAGAGAGATAGAGTTACGTTAGTCCAATGTTCCTACCCATGTATAAAATGTTAAAATCCTGAAAAGCATTCAGTGTTTCCGCATAAATGATTTTTATAAACGTGCAAAACGGTCAGAGAAAAAGAATTTTATAAAATTAGCCAATCAAGTGTTTAGAAGAGGTTTTTTATATGGAAACCCATCCAATCAATGAGAATGTCAAACAAAGCCAAGAAATGTTTATACATTGACTTTTGGTTGTTTGTTGACTGTTAAAGTGTCTAGCCCCAAAGAATAAAGCACAAGTGATATTTAAGATGTGTCTACAAATTTTAGGAACACTTAGTAATATAGCAAAAAAAACAAAAACAATCTCGAATTGGGAAAATCCCTTATAACTCATTTCGTATTTCTGTCCAGTGTCGAAGGTTGGGGTACAAGTCCAGTACAAACATTGAGAATTTTGCATACTGGTTTTTAAGGCAGACAAACCTTTAGACGATTGGCATAGCATAATCTTTTCCCTATTTGACTTCTTCATCTTCATAGTCTCCTTCTATGGTGATACATTGGTTCCAACGCGTCTCTAACGATTCGTTAATTTTTTTTGTAGAACGATTGTCTTTGGCCTCAAAATACGCCTCAGTTTCCGATATCACTTCTTCGTTGGAGCCAATTCTCTTTCCCTGGAGCATTCTTTTGAAGTCTGCAAACAGTCAGTCGACAGATCTGGAGAATAGGGTGGATGCGGAAGCAATTCGAACTGCAATTCATGTAGTTTTGCCATCGTTGCGATTGACTTGTGACACGGTGGGTTTTCTTGGTGAAAGATCGCTTTTTCTTCTTCATTTGTGGCCGTTTTTTGGCGAATTCTTCCTTCAGACACACTAATAATGCTATATGATATTCGCTATAGATGGTTCTTCCTTTCTCAAGGTAATCGATGAAAAAATACCTTGGGCATCCCAAAAAAGGGAGGCCAAAATTTTGCTTGCTGATGTTTGCGTCTTTGATCGCTTTGGACGGCTTTCTACTGCTGCTGTCCACTCAGCTAACTGCAAATTTGACCCTGGATCCATGTTTCATTCATTGTCAAAAACCCTTCTTGTTTCTTCTGGAAACAGTTTCAAACAACGCTCTGAATCGTCGATGCGTTGTTGTTTTTGATCGACTGTGAGCAAACGCGGCACCCAATTTGAATACAGCTTTCTCGTTGGTAAATGTTCATGCAAAATAGTGAATACACTGCCTTCTGATTTATTCAACTCCTCTGCAGTATAACACAACTTCAATTTACGATCAGCCAAAACCAGTTTATGGATTCTTTGGTGTTTTCCGAGACAACTGCCGATTTGGAGCGACCTTAGCGTTCAGCATCATTTGTTCGTACGACCGCGATTAAAGTCAACATGCCACCTCTTAACCGTAAAATCATATGAATTTTTATTAATCCTGCCATCTATATGTCAGGCCCGAAACTTATTGAGTGATGTGTTACTATACTAAGGTTAAGTTTGGAACAACTTGAAAATCATTACATGTTTGAATATAATCGCATTATCAAACCTCTTCAGAATCTCGACTTCAGTCAGTTAAGTGCCATACACGATACACGCTTGAGCGATCATGTCTCTTTCGAGACATGACTGACTAGGCAAAAGATTTTCCCGTAGTAGTTTGCCGTTTTTTCTGACAACGAAGGCAACAGAACCCAATTTGTTTTGCTATTTAACCCATAGCTAGGGAGAAAAGAGATGGATTAATGACTTTCCCAATGGTATATGTGAGTAAGTGAATGTAACAAATTCAACTGGAATTTGAACTCTGCTCTCCGGTTTCTCATTCAGAGTTGATATCCATTGCACCCAACACACATTCAAACAGCCAAATTACGAAAGGAATGAAAAAGATAGGAAACAAAGAAAAAAAGTCTGTGGAACGTAAAACTTGTTTAAAAAAAACCTGAATTATTTGTTTAAATGAACAGAGCATTTTCCGTAGTAGGCTCGTTCACATGCTCCAGTTAGCCACTGTCATGAGTTCGATTCTTACATTAGAACCCTTTTTTGAAGACTTTTTCCAAACTAAAAAAATTACTGTTACCCTAAGCATATTATTTTGAGTAAGTGTCATACGTGATACACGCTTGGATGATCATGTCTCTTTCGAGACATAACTGACTGGGAAAAAGATTTTCCCGCTGTAGGTTGCCATTACTTTTTGCAGTGGCCTGGTTGCCAATCAAGGCTCTAGAGCCCCATTTGTCTCGCTATTCAACCCATAGAAGAGATGGATTAAAATTTTTCCCAGTAGGATTTGTACGTTAGTGAATGTATCGAATTTAACAGGAATTCGAACTCGGCTCTCCGATTTCTCATTACGAGACAATATCCACTACACCACAACATACATTCGAGTCTGAGTATATACATGCCATTTTTAAAATTTTGCAATTTTCAACGCAACTATTCGAAGTTACTATTTTTTCTTTAGATATTTTTTTCAGTTCTAGTTATTTCCTGCACAATTAAGAAATACCTTACCAACTCATAGCTATTATAACATTTATTCTTCCCAATCTGTTATTTAACCCATAGCTGGAGGGAAGAGATGGATTAATACCTTTCTCAAGAGTATTTGCACTTAAGTGAATGGAATTCGAACTCGGCTCTTTGATTTCTCTTTCCGAGCCGATATTCACTGCATTTAATTCCTGTTGTGGGACCTCCCCTTTTTCAATGATAATGGACTCGACATGAGTATACATATACTCTTGCCAGAGAGAACCAAAGAAATTCGTTAGAGACATCGAGACTGATCCGTAAGTTACCGAACGATACCGAAGTTACACAGAGAATACCGCGTCAGTAGGCAAAGTAACTCTGACTCCACTCAGCCAGAATAATATTACACTGATATACTATTTCAACACGACGTCACTTCAAGACTTATATATATATATATATATATATATATATATATATATATATATATATATATATATTCCTTACTAATCGAATTCCTGGATTACTAACCTGCGTTCCAGTTTGTATATTTACGTTCAATATAACCTATTTTTCTATCTCAAATATCTGTTTCGTTGTTCATTATTTTGTGTGGTTCCTCATATTCCTGTTGGACATTGTTTTAAAATGAATTCATGTTACCTTGCCATGTATATTTACCCTAGCCTCTCCACTAAGGCTGGATGTGACACAAGGTCGTTTTAAAGTGAGGTGCGCCATACACATATGTATTCATATGGGCCAAAAACAGTTTTTTTTTCCGAGTACCTACAACCACTGCCACACTAGTATCGATATTCAGTCAGTTAAGTGCCATACGTGAAACTCGCTTGGGCGATCATGTCTCGGAAGAGACATGACTGATTGGGCAGAAGATTATCCCGCAGTAGGTTGTCATTGCTTTCTGCGGTAGACTTGTTGCCAACCAAGGCTATAGAATCCAATCTGTCCTGTTATTTAACCCATAAGTAGAGGAAAGAGACGGAATATTACCTTTCCCAAGGGTATTTACGCGTAAGTGAATGTAATGAATTCAACTGGGATTCGAACTCGGCTCCCCGATTTCTAGTTCCGAGCCGATATCCACTGCACCACAACGGTATCGATATTACACAATATTATAACTTACTTTCTTACTACAATGAGAAGTTTGGGTTGAAAAATCCGGGACTAAGCAAATTCTTCCAAAATAAGGAGAAACGTTTACTCCACTTCCTGCACAATGTGACAGGTAAGTAGTCATGTCAACTTGTCATGAGCGTCATAGCGCGTGTTTACTCAAAATCAGTAGATGTTAGTGTATATTGATATAGGCTTCGGCATTTCCATGACATCAAAGTCTAGTGGTGCCATCTACTATTACCTTTGCATACTAATATCGCATGACCTTTGGCACGTCGGTGTGGTTGTTGTTAAGTAATTAAGGCTACACGTTGGCAAACAATGGTTACAGGTGTGGTGGATTTAACCCTTACCGCCACATCATGCTTCAGAACGAATTTAGATGCAGACAATACCAGGTTTCAACTTCCATCAAGCACCACATCTTTAATTTTTTTTTTTTTTTTTTTGCATCCCAGACCAACTTTAATGTCTTCCGATAATATTTAGGGTATCGAATGGATTTAAGTTATCATCTCTTCCATTAATTCACGAATTGCATCAAACTCCCCACCACCAAACCCCTCTCTCTCTCTCTCTCTCTCTCTCACACACACACACACACACAAACACACACACACCGTTTCCACACATATACAGTCTATACTTATATTTTTTATATTATGGTACTTTATATAATTTCTATTATAACATTGTAATCATAATACTTTAATGTATTTTTTAATATTTCTATATATTACTGATATTAATTATGATATTGTAACAACTTTAATACATATATATTTAGTACTCTCATAGATATCATATCATTGAAAGATTTTAACCGTTAACAAATTATTTTAAAAAAATATTTGTTTATAAAAAGTTCACTTAATACTTATATACATTATTTCGTTAGAATTTTAAACGAAAATGTATACTAACTTTACCAAATCATAAAGATATAAATTCATTCATGATTCTCAGAATGCACATATTTTAATTAAAAAAAGAAAACCGTCGATCGCTTGATACTTATATACATTATTTCGCTACAGTTTTGACTGGAATCGTATTCCGTTTTTTCATTCACGCAGATTCTAACGTTAGCGACATATAAACACATTTAGTTCGTTTATAGATTATACGCTTGACACAAGCATTATTTTCGCTTACATACACTTACGTTTAAAATAAACATTTATCAATTTTGATACACGTTGCACGTACATGTAAAGAGGTATAAGTTTTTTTTCTCTACATTTAAAATTGTTCATCTATTGCTTTATTACGTGTGACACGTATCCGAGCAATGAAATCAAACCTCAATCAACATACGTTGTCTGAAATTGTTCTCAAATTTAATTTTTTTAAAATATCATCCGTCTTTAGAAAAATCTCTGAAGCTTGTTAAAGTGAAACATGTTAGATTAAAGACACGTTTTTCCCGCGTATATATATATATATATATAAGCAACTTGCCCTAACGATCCATTTAGTGAAAGCTCCGTTGGCTCTAGATTAGCTACTTACTTATTTATTTGCTCTGCTATTGTATTGAGCGCTTTACGTGTTAGGTTTCTCGTCTCGGGGTTTTTTTTTTGTATTCGACTAGTACTTTGACTAATGTTCAAGTGCTTAGTTCGTTTCTTTTTTTGTTTCCATTTTCCCCCCTCCGCGTTTATACTCAGTGTGTTTTTCGAGAAGTGTTCAAAGATAAATTTACAGTTATATATATATGTGTGTGTGCGGGGGGGTTATGTCTTGAAGGCTGTCACAATGCGTTGAATGAAATAAAGGAAGGTAAGGAAGCGTTTGTATAACCTATTTATTACATCAATATTTCGAGACTAAAATCTCATCTTCAGAATGGCAGAGAAACCCTTAAATTGTCCGAACTTCGTCGAGGTCCCTCTATGAATATATATATATATATATATATATATATATATATATATATATATATATATCAACATTTACATAGATATGCAAAAGTATACAAACAAGAACTTATTTATATCTATCTAAAATTAGTTAGAGATGATGATGATGATGATGATGATGATGAATGCAAATATAAATTTAGCTGATTGATGTATATGCAGCACTTCGACTAGACAACTCATCCTGTAATTGTTTTGTCCACTCGTCAGGATAGCTTTGTAGACGAACCTTTGTACAATAGTTATGTTAAATTTAAAGTGAGATATCTCCTGACGAGTGGAGGTACTAAATATAACATCAATCACCAAAGCGGCTAATGTTGTATTTGCATTAATCCAATGTAACCTCTATCACTGAAATCGAGCACAATAAATAAATGCAAAGTCCGCTTGGCTTAAATGCCCTTTCTTTCAGATTTCCACTTACCGCCAGCATTCCTGATTCACATAATCTTTCTCATCGCCATTAGATAGATCGATAGAGATTGCATTTTAGATACGTTTATTTACAACAGAATCAGTTAATATATTTATTAAACTGGACTATAACTAGAACAACCTAAAATTATTTGATATAGCAGCTAGGCCGTTTAAAAAATATTTCCTGAATAGAATTTCCATGAATGCGGCTTCGTGGGCGAATGTTTCGTGGGTTGAATTTTGTTATACTGTGTCCCGTCTAAATTAAGCTTTTAAAACATTTCAGTATCCGATTTTCTGCTGAAATGTTCGCTCTTATTACGCTGACCAATCAGAATTTCTTCGAACGTGCTAATCTCATGGTTCTCCGAGTCTGAGTAATTTTAGTTGGGTAATGAAGCTCGAAATTTCCTACGCTTAATCGACATCTGATAAAAGATTGCTTACATAAAAGTGAATTTTATTGTCAAAATATTTGTTCTTTGTTAAAAGACAGAATAGAGAAAAGTACATGAATATTTGTGTTCAGTACAAAAGATTTTTATTCATTTCACCCCAAAGAAAGGTAACAAAGTTGCTAAAACGCAAAGGAATGGTGAACATTAAAGAATATGACAGAAATTAAAACATTATTAAAGAGAAAGAACAGTTAAAGAACAAGAATTAAAAAGACAGATGATTGACATTACAGATTCTGAAGATCAAAGTTGACTGGAAAGCCAGAAGCCGGAAAATTTTAACAAGCGAGAAGAGTTAGAAAAAAAAACTGTGAGCATAAAACTTATATTTATATATAACCATTTCAAAAGTAAAATGATGTGACTCAGCTGCCAATCTATCAGGCGCTTAAATTCGTAAAATCCAGATAACAAAGATCAAAGCTCATCATAATAATTACCATAAAAATATTAATAGAAAAGGCTCGAGGAAGCAACGTTATGTCAGTGGGAAGGTGACTGGAGCCGATATACTAAAAAGTGGGATAGGGGAAGACTGGTTTTTAATATCTCATCCTAATCTTAGCAAGCCACAATCACTGACCCAAACAAACTATCCAATATTCCTTGCACCAAAACAACACATTTTTCCTAGCATTCTTACTACAGACACCATAATACCTCGGAGTCTCTATGAAGTTTTAATTAGTTCCCATATGTATAAAAAGTAGATTTCAGTAGAATAATTATTAAAATCTTTATAGAAAAGTAGTCACGCCCGGTAGTGGGAAAGTGACTGAGACCGAAATGCAAGTTTTGAAACAATAACATTATAGACATTCTTTGCATTTTGTTGAGAATTGGAAATTAGTGTTCTAGCTTCTAATTGTTACTATGTTATTAATGAGAATGCACTACATTTTCGGTCTGATTAGTCACTTGTAATCTCGTGCTATCAATTCCATTTACAAGTGACAAATCAGGCCGAAAATGAAGCACGTCATATTTAAGCAGAAGTTGATCAGTCCTCACTTTCCAGCCTCGATAGTGTTCAAAATAGTTTCCAAGTCCTTGTGAGTGACAAATTATTTTCTGCCCTCCAATCTCTCTTTTACAGGTGCGATGTAGCAAGTCTTTCACTTCTCTATCGCTGCTCCCATAGAAAATGCTTAGACGAACTGACGAACCTAAAGGAAACTACCACCACCTTTGATTTTTCTTTTCTTTTTTACTTTTTTCAGTGAAGTCTTATCGATTACACCCTAAACTTTCCGATCGACAAAAAAATTGGAAAATTTCAATATTTCAACAATTTTAGGGGGGCTCAATTTTTCGTACAACTTTATAGTAAATCGATCCTCCATTTTGGAACCACTCGCCGGTACGACATTACCACCACCTGTAAATTGGTTGATTATCAATTTTTTCTTTTTTACTTTTTTCAGTGAAGTCTTATCGATTACACCCTAAACTTTCCGATCGACAAAAAAATTGGAAAATTTCAATATTTCAACAATTTTAGCGGGGCTCAATTTTTCGTACAACTTTGTAGTAAATCGATCCTCCATTTTGGAACCACTCGCCGGTACGACATTACCACCACCTGTAAATTGGTTGATTATCAATTTTTCTTTTTTACTTTTTTCAGTGCAATCTTATCGATTAAACCCTGAACTTTCCGACTGACAAAAATAAAATTGTAAAAATTTCAACATTTAAACAATTATTTTCATACAACCTTATACAATAAATCGATCCTGTGCAATTAAGTTTTTGCTTGCGCATATTCAACAACTGAATCCTTTTTGAAATTTTTGAATTCTTGGAGTTTCTGAGGAAGATGTCATCGTATGAACTGAAGAAAACTTGAAAAAGGCAAAAACATGAGCAACAACCCAAAAAGAAAATGAAGGATCGATTTACTATAACGTTGTATGAGAAACTGAGCTCCGCTAAAATTGTTTAAATATTGAAAATTTTCCAAATTTTATTTTATAATCGGAAACTTTTTGTAATGATTGATAAGCCTGCGCTGAAAAAAGTTAAAAAAAAAAAAAAGAAAAGCAATAAATTTCAGGATGGTGGTAGCCTCCTTCAGGTTCGCCGACAAACTCTATTTCTTGCTCCCGCCAATCCTAATTTTTATAGCTAAAACCCGCAATTCTACGCACATTGTGGTGAACCACTCTCATTACCTTCGTATTCTATTGGTGAGAAGAAAGTTACTCTTGAGCAGCTTATTCAGGAGAAACCACTGCTCTATGAAACCGACTCTCAAAAGGATGTCTCTCCACTGATCTCTACAATCTTTGCCTATTCAAATCTAGGGTTAATCATTATCTTTGTCTCCTATCTATCTATTGCTCTGTAACCTCCTACGTCAAGTGGCACCCAGGCTTTGTGAATTTCACGATAGATAAAAAGCATTGGAAAAACACTCTACTATATTTCTCAAGAACTTATGATAATTCGTAAACAATAATGAAAAGGAACATTTATAGAGCCATGATCGACTAGGTCCTTAGAAAACATGGCATATAGAATCGCTTCTTTACTCAGTAACAAATAATTATTTACACTATTTACACTGTTCAGACTATTGACCTTGTCTTCGTTTCCATATTTACGTTGTTTTAAATGATTGGAATTTCGAACTGAACTTTTTATTTCATCACCGAGATAGATTGTTGTAATTCCATGTCTCTTCTTCCCAGTATCAGTTAACTCTCTTCAATTTAACTCAGGTGTAGCAAGGTATTGAATTCACAACTCTTTGAGTCAACTCACTGGATTCAACCAATGCATTTATCCACTGGGCCATGTGTCTTCGAGGACATCTGTGTGAATTTCTGGGATTTATAAACGTACGCATTACTGGTTTTTATTTTGTATTCATTTTTATGCTAGGTCAACTTGGGATATTTTTATGTCACTGATTCCTTAAATTTTCGTATTTTTCAGTGATGGTATTCAATCTTATCCCACAAGGATCGGTGATTTTTTCCTCCATATGCGGTCAGCTACGTCTGATTTTTTTTATTTCCCCTCGTGTTACGGCTTGACAGCGTTCTCGCAGTCTTATCATAAGGGGGAGGTTCTTTTTACTTTTTAATTTCTTACCACTTCTGCATGGGATGACGTACAGACAGTTCTTAATCATGTTCTCGTCTAAGGAAGATCTTACACTAAATATGGCAACGAAGATGAGGGCAACAGTCTGAACAATGTAAATAGTGCAAATAATTACGGTATTTCATCTCAGAAAGATAGACAAATATTGTTACGGAGCCGATATACCAAAACAATGGAGACAATTAGAAAAATCCTATCAGAACTATTTAACATTCTTAGAGCCATGCAGAGACATTCGACTTAACCCTTCAAGAATGACACCAAAACTTGCCGTCAATTCAAGGAGAGTCCGCCTGGTCCCCCACCCCCCCAAAAAGCGGGAAATGTCCTTGTCTGACAAAGAGTCCGGTACAACTACTGGATAAAGCAAAAACTGCAATCCGATATTTCACAAAACTCGATGCATTCTTCAACAGAATTACCGACGAAGAAGCCCGAAAGTGGGTCCAGCATGATATGGATATATCCTTCAGACACGAATTCGGTGCAGTCAAGGCCTGTCAAATACTAAAATTTAACAGATTGAAAGCTCAGAAGGTGAGACACAAGGTCCATCACCACCCCCACTCACTAGTGAAAGCTATAATCAACATTAGTCAACATCAGTCAACTTTGCATAAACCATCAGGCGGAAAGCATACTTGTCCAAATCGAGGAAAATTAAGCTTGAGGCGATAGAAAAAAAAAGTTGTGAAAACAAATCGGTGGAAATTTTAGAAATTTTAAAATCAGCTTTTTTGCGATTCTTTTAACAAAAAAAAATGTTTATTTTATTTTATTTTTCTTCAGTGCTGCATGGCAAATAAAGAAACTGTTAGGGGAGACAACTCTTCCATAACCATTCATTGACTTTTCACAAAAGAAGGGGCAAAGAAGAACAACAGCATGGCTGCTGCACAATACACCACGTGTAGACAGTAATTTGTTATCCCACACAATCCTGCTGTATCCTGGTCGGTGAGAATAAAATAGAACGAAATATAGTGTTTCAAAATATATTTAACTCTTTGTTATATTTTGTTCCTAATATTTGGGGTTACAAAAGAAACCATTATTTTCAACCGACTATAAAGCAAAATCTATTTTCTTTGAATTCTAACGTTGGGAATAGTATTTGCCATCCGTGGAAACGAAAAGCATGCCTTTTGGAATAAGTTAGATTAGAATCAACTAGAGAATAAGACGCACCGTGATAGGGTAATGGTTATCATGCTAATCTAATGAACGATTACGAATGAGGTTCATCATAGTAATGGCTTTATGTCAAGATTATTAAATGACCCAAGTACTACAGGCTTTTGATTATTTTCATCTTATTGATAACTTTTTAATAGTTTTATGGTTTCTTTTCATGCGTTTCTCACCTGTGAAACTTACTTCCGGTTCCTTGCTTCCATGCCTTCTACAACCTTCAAACATTTAAATGCAACGTCACTCACCATGTTTTCCCTTCCTAAAAAAATGTTCTATTATTTCCTTTTCTGTTCACTAGAGTAGATGTGCGTTGCGGCGCAGTGGATATCGACTCGGAACGAGAAATTAGGAAGCCGATTTCGAATTCCAGTTAAATTCCTTGCATTCACTTACGTGCAAATACCCTTGGGAAAGGTATCAATCCGTCTCTTCCCTACAGTTATGGGTTAAATAATAGGACACATTAGATTCTATAGCCTTCGCTGGCAACCATTCTAGCGTAGAAAGCAATGGCAACCTACTCCGAGATAATCTTCTGCCCTATGAGTCATGTCTCTTTCGAGACATGATCGCCCAAGCCTGTATCACGTACAGCACTTAACTGACTGACTGAATATAATAGCTGAAAACATTATTATGGTTTATACTGGGCAGAAAGTGGGGGATCAGTTTTTTATTGTTATGATGTAATGAACTGATCCCCCTCCAATTACTCCTTAATAAACTAATGCATCTCTTCTTCCTCCAGTTATGGATCAAATATTAGAACAGATTGGGTTCCATGCCTTCGCTGGCAACCAGTCTAGCGTAGAAGGCAATGGCAACCTACTCCGAGATAATTTTCTGCCCAGTGAGTCATGTCTCTTTCGAGACATGACCACCCAAAGCATATATCACATATGGCACTTAACTAACTGACTGACTGTTCACTAGCCCTCAATTCTCTTTAAATCAGAATAACTCATATTCGTCCTAGTGGCATTATTGCCTTGCTTAGAGTGAACTTATTAAAAAAGAAAACCTGATTATCAAAAATGGCTTAAGCGTTCATCTGTCCCAGAAAAGAAGTTAGAGAGTTTTTATCATTATTATTATTATTATTTAGTACCAGATAATTACAAATGGCTAATTACTTGCTAGTGCTTTGGCAAGAGTCATTTTTTGATTCTATGTCATTTCAAGACGGAGATGACCATTCCAATGCAAGGACAGAAGCAGAAAGAAAATAAATTTCAAATTCAGTTGCTTTCCACACACAATATTCACTTTTTTCTTCTTTCTTGGTACCTTAAGGACGTGGCCGATGATGGCTGTTCTCAATTTCATATCCTTTGTAGCTCTTAGAAGGTTGTTATGAACGGGGTGTTTGTCTCATAACTAAAATGCCTTAATTTACACAGTATGATTTATGGTCCGTGTGTGTGTGTGTGTGTGTGTGTGTGTGTGTGTGTGTGTGTGTGTGTGTGTGTGTGTGTGTGTGTGTGTGCAGCACGTGGAAAAATGCATGGAACGAAAGAAATGTAGACGTCTACTCACGGTTGACTGGAAGATACATTTATTTTACATGTAGAAACATTACAAAATATGTACATGCAGAATCAGTCCCAAGTTATCGGGTTGTGTGTCACAACCATTAGGGCAGAAGAACATACATGCGTTCTTTAGCCATTGACGGCCATATTCCAAGTCTGTTCCCCCATGCGTCCCACGTCTGAATGTGCTGTTGATCACTTTCAGGGGTAAAAAGGAAGGTACTCTGTTTGGGAACAGGAAAGGGTTAATTCCCTTGGAATGTGTTTTATTCGTCCTAGCAAAGGTATTCTATGATTATCGTAATGCTATCATAACTAGAAGAGTAGACTCGACTGTCTAGAATTGCTTAACAGCAAGTCTCGGAAAATAGTAGTTTTTAATTGAAAACCTTGGCAACGTGAAACAACACTACCGTCCTTCCATATATATATATATATATATATATATATATATATATATATATATATATAAGGAAATTGGGAAAAGTTTAATTGTGACGCGTTTCGTCCTTCACGACCTCATCGGACGCGTTTTGTGCTTCAGAACGTCATCTTTCCGATAAACTCCTAAAGGGCCAAGTGCGTCACAAATAAACTTTTTTCCACTTTGTCATACAATTTCCCCAATACCGTTCTTCATATTTAATATATATATCGTCATCTCGCATAGATAGATAGATAGATAGATAGATAGATAGATAGATAGATAGATAGATAGATATTATAAGTGTTTATAATACAAACATAGTTTGCTGCAACACAAAAGCTGTCGTGTTTCGGTACTATTTGTTAGTACCTCATTAGGCAGTGAAATATTTTACTGTTAGGAATTGATATATATGGAAATTTTAAAATTTTAAAATTTGTTCCGATATACAGACAATTAATTTAATGATAACAAATAAATTATTGCTATAAATATTACTCTACTAAGTACCGAGCACTCTTCAAGAAAGTAAATTGATACAAACCGTGGACTGTTAACCCATTTGTCTGTACCAACTTAAAGATATATACATATAATCATTTCCTCTCAAGCAAGGCAATAATGCCACTAAGCCGCAAGGACTTACTGGAGGTAAAATAAAATGACATGGCTTTAGGAGAAGGAACCGGGAACTCAGCTTTAACAGCAAACAAGGGATAAACCTCTCCTCCAGTTCAACAAACGGGGAAGGTATTTGAACCGGTAGATAGGTTGAAGGGAAAAGAAGAGTAAATGTATCATTTCTGAATTTAGGCAGACACTTTAGAAGCGTCAATTTGAAGTAGACTTTAAAAGGAACCGGAAGAATAATCCTGAAGAGGAAACACGAAATTAACTTCTACTGCTGTTACAAAAAAAAAAACTGGGGAGTAGATATACATGTGAATGTCTCCCTTTGTGTGTCGTAGTATGTCGGTGAAAGAATCAAGCGAACATGCATATATTTGTGAACAATAATTATTTACCGTATTTAATGCCATATAAGACGCACTTTGTTTTTACCGAAATTATCTTTTAAAATTCGCCTGCATCTTACATGCCATATGTCTGTTTAAATCTTGCAATAGTCGGCTAAAATTAGCTACCTTGCAACTCCTATTAACTTAGACTTTAGAGTAAATTTCATAAAATTATTGCCAATATTTAAAAGATTATTATACATATTAAAGGTGTTGTTCTAAATATAGCATAGACTGTACCATTTATTTATAATTTTACTATTTTTTTCTTGATTTTTCCTGTTAAAATTTGGTTGCGTCTTATACACCCATACGTTTTATATGCCGTCAAATGCGGTAGTTAAGTTGTATAAGAACTTTTGTTTTATATTTATTTACATAAACAAAAATAATCCTAAAGTTTTTTCTATTTTTAATGTACCGGTTCTCTTCAGGACGTAGACGATCATGGCCCTCCACTTATCCTTTGCCGCTCTTAACACTTTTTCTCTTGATATCTCTCCCAATACTTGCCCCTCCATCCACTCAATCAAGCTCATCAAGTATGTCTCACGTTTCTTTTCTCTGTATCTTTTTCCCCTATCCATCCCATGAGTATCAGATTCAATAGTTTGCATGTAAGACAAGGATATTTCTTTTCGCCGGATCTGTTCAACTTGTATAGCGAGAATATTTTGAGGACCCTAGATGCTATGCCAGGATTTGTTATTGGAGGCCACAATTTAAACAACATAAGTTACGCAGATGACACAGTGCTGATTGCAAACCCGGAAAGAAAACTGCAGGACACCCTACAGAAGGTAGCAGAAGAAAGTGACAAAAAATGACTACAAATAAACTGCAAGAAAACTGAATGCATGGTCATCAGCAAAAAGAGCAACCCAAAATGCTAAATACAGGTGGGGGATGCAAGAATCAAGCAAGTAGAAAAATTTAAATACCTAGGAAGTATTCTAACAGGAGACGGAAAGTGCGACACAGAGATCCAAAGGAAAATTGGCATGGCAAAGGACGCGTTCCAGAAGCTGAGTAAGGTATTAAGACACAGGAAATTTTAACTAGAAACAAAGAGGAGAGTTCTAGATTGCTATGTGGTGTCAGTTCTTCAATACAGCAGTGAATACTAGACAATATCATCGAAGATGAAGGAAAATGTTGTTCTACAGAAGGAGACTGCGGATATCATTGACCGAGCCTGTGAGCAATGATGAGGTTTTGGAAAAAAAATGGCAACGAAAAGAAACTTAATAGTGAGCATCAGGAAGAGAGAAGTGAAGTTCCTAGGACATGCAATGAGGAAGGAGGGCTTGGAGAACCTAACACTGACAGGCCAGATAGAAAGAAAAAGAGATAGAGGAAAGCAGTGGATAACATATTTGAAGGCCTGAGCGGGTGGATAATGAAACGAGAATTGCGTGGCGTAACAGGAGAAAACGTACTAAGAGCCACCAGGGATAGGGAGTCGTGAAAAGTCATAATAGCCTACGTCCTGAAAGGACAGGGCTCATAGAAGAAGAAGAAGAAGTTTGCATTTTGGGCTTCTCTTTTTTTGCTGATAAGAATGCATTCAGTTTTTTGTAGTTTATGTTTAGTCCTTTCTTCTCGCTTTCCCTTGCTACTTTTTGTAGGGCGACTTGTAGTATCATTTCCGTGTCAGCTATCAGCACTTTATCATCTGAATATCTTATCTTATTCAGATTGTGGTTGCCAAGAGAAAATACTGGTAGGACTTTTAGTTCTCTCATAATTTTTTGGCTGTACAGGTTGAATAGATCCGGCGAGAAGACACATCCTTGTCTTTTATCCCTTTCTATGTTCGTATATCTTCTGAATTCATTTCAGGTCCGTAAAAAAGGGGTAAGATTCTTTATGTCTGTTTTATTTGGATCTCATCTCAATGTTGAATGTCTGAACTACTTCTTCTCTTTCTCAAAGTAAACCCTGTCGGCTGGAGTTTCAGAATATGCTGACTACACCTCTGCAGAGGAGTACCTATCCCACCAATTAGGCGTCCTGGGTATGACTATAAACTACATCCGGGTTCTGGGTTTGGCGATGAACTGCATCCGGCAGCATGGCCTCTAATTGGGAAGTTTTCGGGACCATGGAACCACCTCTTAATTGCTGTTATTCCCAGATCCACACTGACTCGGGGTGGTAGTATATGTTAGGGTCCCAGCTATAGGCAAAAAGTTAACCCACAACTGGGGTCAAAATGCTATGAAAGTATAAAAATAATTTTTTATATTGAAAATTCTAGCAATACTGTTTTTAAGAAGAAAATATTATCAGTAATATATTTTTTAAGAAAAAAATATTAAGAGTAAAAATTTTTTGAAGAAAGAATATATAATAGTCAGTCAGTCAGTTAAGTGCCATACGTGATACACGCTTGGGCGATCATGTCTCGAAAGAGCCATGAATGACTGAGCAGAAGATTATTCCGCAGTAGGTTGCCATTGCTTTCTGCGGTGGACCAAGGCTATAGAACCCACCTGTTATTTAATCCATAACTGGAAGGAATAGACGGAATAATATCTTTCCCAAGGGTATTTGCGCGTAAGTGAATGCAATGAATTCAGCTGGAATTCGAACTCGTCTCCCCCCAGTTCTCGTTCCGAGCCGATATGCAATGCACCAAAACGCACATCCATATAATAAACTCTCAACAAAACCCTCTTTACAAAAGTATTTGTCAATGAAACCTGATCTGCAAAATGATTTCTTAAAAAGAATACATATTCTGTCTATTCGTAAAAATCTTGGAATTAAATAATCCATTGAGATGTTGATATGTCGTAAATCAAAACGAACCGAACTTTCTCGAAATCTTTGCCTCTTTCCCTCACAAATCAAGGTCTCCTTTCAATCAAAGCTTCTATTTTCGTAAAAATTCAGTAGTTATGAGAATCTGAATAAACCAATATTATTCAAAAAGCAAACAAAAATTCGATTTTGGCTCTAAGTAGGTATAATTGTAGTTCTTAGTCTCAGCCATGATACCATTTACTCGGAGGACTTATTTAGCCTTCAAAATTCAGTTTCCGACGAAAAACACTTATTTGATATCGATACCAGGAAATCAAAATTTGACTTACATCCATTCATTTTTCTTTCAGTCTACGGTTTTGCTTTAACTGGAAACAACTATTGCTTTTTAGGCTTTCGTGCCAACGTGAAAAGAGTCTGAGCTCCAGGACCATGGTTCAGTTTTAAAGCTTTCATTACACCCGAGCAATGCCGGGCTATACTGCTAGTTCCAAAACAAAAAAAGTAATTTATTTAAAGAAAAAAATACGAAGCATGTGGTAAACACTTAAGAAAAAGAATAAAAGCTTAGATGGATTTTAAATTTTAAAACGTAAAAAACAATCGAAGAAAATACACCTTGTCAATGTAAAATTGTACAGAATTCATAAGGAGAGGATATAAATTAATCTAGGCCAGTAGATTTAATGCATTGGGATATCTTTAGATTTTCTTTCTTGTGGGAACGTTAAGATACTCTCATTTCTAATATAACGACTACTTCTCTTATAACGTCCATTTCTCTTCTAACAACTTCTTTTTTATGTGCCCTATCCCTTCAGGACGTAGGCGATCATGGCTTTCCACGTCTCTCTATCCCTGGTGGCTCTTAGTACGCCTTCTCCTGTTACACCATGCAACCCTCGTTCCATCATCCACCTGATTAGGTCCTTCATATATGTTATCTGTTGCTTTCCCCTGTCTCTTTTTCCCTCTATTTGGCCTGTTAGTATCAGGTTCTCCAAGCCCTCCTTCTTCATTGCATGTCCCAGGAACTTCAGCTGTCTCTTCCTGATGCTCAGTATTAATTTCCTTTTTGTTTCCATCATTTCCAAAACCTCATCATTGCTCACATGCTCGATCCATGATACTCGCAGCATCCTTCTGTAGAGCCACATTTCAGTTGCTTCAAGTTTTTCCTTCATCTTTGATGATATTGTCCAGCATTCACTGCCATATTGAAGAACTGATAACACATAGCAATCAAGTACTCTCTTCCTTGTTTCTAGCGAAATTGTCCTGTTTCTTAATACTTTACTCAGCTTCTGGAATGCTTCTTTCGCCATGCCAATTCGCCTTCTGATCTCTGTGTCGCACTTTCTGTCTTCTGTTATAACACTTCCCAGGTATTTAAATTTTTTTACCTGCTTGATTCTAGTATCCCCGACCTGCATTTGGCATATTGGGCTGTCCTTTTTTCTGATGACAATGCATTCGGTTTTCTTACAGTTTATTTGTAGTCCTTTCTTTTCATTCTCTTCAGCTACCTTCTGTAGGAGGTCTTGTAGTTTCCTTTCCGTGTCTGCTATCAGCACTGTATCATCTGCGTACCTTAGGTTGTTTAAATTGTGGCCTCCGATCACAAATCCAAGCATAACTTCTAGGGCCATCAAAATATTCTCGCTGTACAAGTTGAACAAATCCGGTGAAAAGACACATCCTTGTCTTACGCAATTTCTATCTTTGTGTATCTGCTGAATTCATTACCTGTCCGTATACAAGCAGTTTGCTGCCAGTAAAGATCCTTGATTACTCTTAAGTCTTTCCCAAATATGCCAAGGCTGCCTAGCATCTCCATCAATTCTTTGTGGCGTATTTTGTCAAACGCCTTCGCATAATCAATAAAGCACAGGTATAAATCCTTCATTTGTATTGTCCTTTCAGAGATCATCCTATTGATAAATATGGCATTCCTTGTTCCAGTGTCTTTGACGAAACCGTATTGGTCTTGTCCTATCTCTGGCCTGATTCTGCTTCTTGCTCTATTCATCAGGATTCGGGCGATCAATTTTGTTATATGGCTCATTAAACTGATGGTTCTGTGGAGTTCGTACTCGTTTGCTGCTGGCTTCTTAGGTAGTGCTATAAAGATCGACTTGCTGAGGTCGTCTGGTATGACACTACTATTTCTCTTATAACGCCTATTTATCTTCTAATGACTATTTCTCTTATAACGACGACTACGTATATTACGATTATTTCTCTTGTAATTCTATTTCTCTTAAATTGATTTCTCTTTTAATGACTACTTCTCTTTTAATGTCTGTTTCTCTTACAACGCCTACTTCTCTTGTAACGACTATTAATCTTATAACGACTACTTCTTTTAGAATGACTACTGTCGCAGATATTTCTACCGCTGATGTATTTAAAAGTTTATTTTAATCTTTCTGCATTTTAAAATATCTAACATATTGCCGCTAATACATTTTCTCTTCAGATTAAAATCAGCTACATTTTTTGAGTGAAGCCACTGAAAAGTCTTTTCATTATCATTGCAAGTTGAATGAAAGGATTTCGTAATTTCAATGCGGAAATGTTTTGGTATAAAAAAAAAGAAAGATACCTTAAATGTAATTAAACGAGTGAATTTCATATGAAATTCGTAAATAGAAAAAAACTATGATGAATACATGATTTACTCTCTTCGTAAATTCCATAGCTTTTTATATATATATACTAGCATCATAGCCCGGCGTTGCCCGTGCAACTCAGAGTATTTTAGTAGTAGGACTCGGTTATATAAAAAATAATTATATAAAAAAATTGTTGTTTAAAAATTGTTAAAAAATTCCATTAAAAAACTTTTCTTTTGTTTTGCGTAAACGTGATTTGATGTTTTGTGTGACATTGTAAACAACATTGCTTTTGTTTTTGTTTCAAAATTACGGGGGAAAATATTTACATTTTTTGTTGACTAAATGAATTTAACATAAAAATAAAAATTATTTATTTTGTTTTAGTGAAATTAGAAATATAAAAACTATTACGCTCTCAGTTCAGAAATTTTCGAAGAATATTTAAAAATGCAGACATTTAATTTTAGAAGAAAAATTACATTAATGCCACACGAATTACAGACAGTTGATTTCCTGCATGAAATATTTAGCGAAAAAAAGCTTAATTTTTTTTTTCTGAAGTATGAAAAGTATTAAATCTGAAAAAAAAAAGATTTAAATGATTAAATTTAACATCAGCACTTTTTTTTACATATTTTGTTTTTGTTTGAAAAAAACGCTTTTTTTTATATTTATTTTGTTTCAAAATTACGGGGAAAAATGTTCACATTTTTTGTTGACCAAATGAATTTTTAAAACGTCGAAATAAAATTTCAATATAAAGGCTCATTTTTGTTAATAAAAAAATATTTTAGTCGCGAGATTTGATTTCTGTGACCTAATGTAGCAACCATCTTAGATCTTAAATGTTTAACGGAGCAAATGTAAACAATCGGCTCCATTGGCCAAAAAGTGCGAAAGGAAAAATTGCTGAACTTAAACTCAAAAGTATGTGTCGACCTGGCTTCTCTGTAGATATGTGTCCCTAGAAAGTTTGAATGGCGTAGAAATGTTGAAATGTAGACGTGCATAGGGAACAGTCACACACAGACTCATAGATTGCCTTGTATATATAGATATTACACATAGATTATTAACGCAAAAGTTACAGTTGGGGATAATAGACGTAAGAAAAGAGAGGAGTACCGACTTGTTCTAGCTTTTTATCCGAAATTGAATGCCAAACATCAGGTAGGTAAATTGTTATTTTCGTTGTTCGGACTGCTGCCCTTATTTTTTATTGTCTAATTCGTGGCGTTTTCCTTCTTCTTTACGTGATTAGAATTTTGAACTTCGGTCTGCTTACTCTATGTGAAAAGACTGTCGGAAAAAATACAAAAGATCTGTAGTCCACATAACATCAAGACGGCCTTCAAAAGTGATTCAACATTTCGCAGATACCTCTACTAAGCAAGACCTCTTATAGAGAAGAAAATCATTAAGGACGGTATGTACGCCATCCCAAGCAGCTGCAGTAAGGAATATAAAGAAGAGACAGGCCGCCCTCTTAAGATAAGGCTGCAAGTAGACCGCAAGGCTGTAACACGAGGGGAAATAAAATACCAGGCGTAGCTGACCACTGATGAAAGGAAAAAAGATTACCGTTCCCTGTGGGATGAAGTTGAAATAAAAGATACAGAAAACCACTGAAAAATACGAAAACTTAAAGAATTAGTGCATATGCTAAACCACAAAAGTTTTTAAAGCCGGCCAATCATAGAAATGAATACAAAATGGGAACCAGAAATACAAAGTGCTAGAGAAAAATAATTATAATCATCAAGATGGTAATATGAGCTCTGGTAAAAAAAAAAACAATCTGGTGACAGCAGTAATGAACAAAAACTACTTAGATAACTGGAGTTGAATAAAGATTCAGAAGTGGCATTAGTGATGGAACGAGTACAATCTACCCCAGTGATCGAAATAAAGAGTTTGGTTCAAAATTACAATCTCCTGAAGAAGGTCTGAGCGTACAAAGGCCGAAATGTTTGTGAATATAACAATATAGAAGAGGGCAATAGTCCGAACAATATGAATAATGTAAATAATGAATTTTAGAAATATAGACAAAGACTGAAAGTATATTAGGCTACGGCAGTTTTTCAAGTCCAAAAAGTTTACCTGTCCATCTGTTTGCTTGTCGTGGAAATTAGCATTCAACATATTCTACTTTGATCTGAGTTCAAAAAAACTGCCACGAGAACAACTTGCCATAAATTAGGACCTCGAATAAGATTTTTTCAAGAGATGACGTTCCCAGAACTGCGTGAATGTAGTTTCCGAGGGTAACGCATCTGTAAGGAAGTGACTATAAGCAAGCTTGAAATTCTGTGTATGTTATATCGCTGAAGTGTAAACAACTATGTTTTTCATAGCGTTAAATATGGTGGATTTCATGCCAAAGGAAGTATATTTGCGGGTAATTTTACTGCACAATTTTATTCAAAAGAAATCTTCATTTGAAGAATACAAAAATCTTGCTGAGACTTATAGCGACTAAAACATGCAGAGAGTGGTTTCGACGCTTCAAAAATAATGATTTTGATGTTGAAGATAAAGAATGCATTATCGCACCGAAAATGTTTCAAGGCGATGAATTGAAGGCATAACTTCATGAAGATTTATGTCAGGCACAAGCTGATGTTATCATTAGAATTATTAGGAGTTGATCACAAACAGTTTCGATACGTTTGAAAGCATTAAGAACGATTCAAAAGCAAGGACGATGGGTGCCGTACAAGTTGAAACCGAGAGACGTTAAATGGTGTCTTGTCAAGCGTGAAAAGCTGCTTCAACAGCAGAAAAGGAAAGAAAATGCATCGTACTGTGACTGTCGATGGAAAGTGGGTACACTATGATAGCCCTAAGCGTAGAAAATCATGGGGAAAGCCGGCCATACATCAACATCGGTGGCAAAGCCGAATATCCATGGTTATCACGCAAGATCGCTATCGACTATAATAGATGCGTTTGAGCCGAGCATTGAAGAAAAAGCGGCCACTATACGGGCAGAGACACGATATAGTGATTTTGCAACATGTCAACGCTAGGCCACATGTTGCAAAACGGGTGAAGACTTACTTGGAAACGCTTAAATGTAAACTTCTACCCCACCCGCCGTATTCATTAGACATTGCCCCGCCCGATTATTACTTGTTTCGATCAATAGTACGTGGCCTGGCAGAGCAAAATTTTTATTCTTATGAAGACGAAACAAAATTAGTCGAATCGTGGTTAGCCTCAAAAGACAAGTCGTTTTTCCGACATGGAATTCAAATGCTCCAAGAAAGATTGGAGAAGATAGTGGCTAGAGATGGACAATACTTTTAGTAACATGTTCCTTACTAATTTTTGTAAATAAAACATTACTTTTCCTGAAAAAGCAACGAAACATTATTCAAGGTCCTAATGGTTTAATTAATTTTTACGTCGCACACAATTATATGTATCATAAGATAGTATTGCATAAATATTTGAGTTGCTTTGAAAATCAGCATTCGAGTTCCTGACTTTCTTTTTGGAAATACATAATAATATAACTTACAACGTAGGGCCTTCCTTTTGCGGTGCATGTGATGTACGCCAGGAAATACCAGAGGCCTGAATCAACTTTAATATCCAAGTGAAACTTTTCATCTAAGTAGAGTTGATCCGTGGTGCCCCCAGTATGTAATGATTTCACTTTAAGTGATACCAAAATAAACATTCTACTTGGAGTCATCACAGAACAGGACAAACAGCTACGTTCATCGTGGGGTAATCAAGAAGATTTCCTCGCAGCCACCAAGCGTAAAATTGATCCTCAATAATCTAATCTAAACTTATTTATAAATGGAACTCTCTCTCTCTCTCTCTCTCTCTCTCTCTCTCTCTGTGTTCGTTACCTATAGACTCCGAAATGGCTGAACCGATTTTATTGAAAATTTACACAGTTGTTCTATAAGTGTCTGCGAGTGTTCTTAGCTATGTTTGTGTCGAGGTACCCCCGATAAATATCGAAAATCGATAATCGAAAAAATTGGGTTATAGAAGGAGTGGTCCGATTTTAATAAAATTTGATACACTCATCGATAAAGACATAAGAAACGATATTCAGAAGTTTCAAGGTTGCAGTTCTTACAATAGTGAAGAAAATCCATAATATATATATATATATATATATATATATATATATATATATATATATATATTATGGATTTTCTTCACTATATATTCACTATATATATATATATTCACTATATATATATATATATATATATATATATATGCTATTTCTATTCTTATATGCTATTAAATATAAAAGACAATGAATGTCTATTATGTTTAATCATGAGCCGTTCTAAACGTCGTATTTTTGCTTTAATTTCAGTTGAAAATAAAGACAAAAATTCTCCAACATTAGGATAATTATTTATTGGTTTTCTTCTAAGCTTTCGGCTCACATGAGTCATCTTCAGAGAGGTTGTTTAAACTGAAATATTATAAAATCCTGATCAAAATTAGTTTTTCAACCCTTTTATTTTAGTCTTTGCTTCGGGTTTGGTTCTAAGTAGGTATAATTGTAGTTCTTAGTCTCAGCCATGATACCATTTACTCAGAGGAGTTATTTAGCCTTCAAAATTCAGTTTACGACGAAACAAACTTATTTGATATCGATACCAGGAAATCAAAATTTGACTTATTCAGTTTTCTTTCAGTCTACGGTTTCGCTTTAACTGGAAACAATTATTGCTTTTTAGTCTTTCGTGCGAACGTCCATAGAGTCTGAGCTCCAGGACCATGGATTAGTTTTAAAGCTTTCATTACACCCGAGCAACGCCGGGCTATACTGCTAGTATATATATACATATATATATATATATATATATATATATATATATATATATATATATACTAGGTGCGATTGGTAAATTGTCGCAATTATTTTATCATTTCAAATATTCTTTAGGCTGATTCTGAGTTCCAGGACCATGGATTAGTTTTAAAGCTTTCATTACACCCGAGCAACGCTGGGCTATACTGCTAGTTAAAATATAGCTTCAAACCAAAAATCATTTAGGTTTTAGATAAGAGAATCATTCAAACCCTATAGAATGGTTATACAAAATCGCAAAATTACTAAATAAGTAAAAAAAAAAAACATTATTCTAACAAGACGGGTCACACGTGTAACTGGAAGACAAAATACTGAAGACATTATCTTCCACGCCTCCAACAATTAACGGTTTGAAAGGGAATTCCCACAAGTACAAGAAAGATCTATAAAAGTTAATGGAATTGGAAAATTTAATTTCCTGAGGAACTGTTTCAAGAAAATGATTTCATAAATTTCAACCGAGTGTGTGCTCAATGAATATCGAGTGTTTCTTAAATAGAAACCGCTATTTTTTAGCATTAGCATATGGCAAGAATGGAAAAATTTACGGCCCGCGGTCCGCATGCGGCCCACCAACAGAGTTTTCAGTGACCCGCGGAAGCATTCATGAAAAATCTTTCAATCTAACATTTTCCCAACTTATCAGGGTAAATGTCAGTGCTGACAAATTTCCATGTTTGAAGAGTTTTCTGAGAAAATATTTTCTATTTTTAGATCCCCATACATCTGTGAAAAAGTTTGTCTTGCATGAACATCAACAAAAGTAAGAAACAGATCTTCTCTGACTGACCTAAACTTGCAGGCAGCGATGAAGATTTTAACAAGCAACCGCACTTTTGATTTCAAAAGACTTGTTGAAAAGTGTGAGAGGTTACATTTGTCTCATTAAATTACTTGCGCTGAACGATGTGTATTTACACATAAGCAATTTTATTAAAACATTTTCTGTGTACTAATATTGTTTTTATTTTATTTTTTATTCCATGTATTACACATTTAATCTACGTTTATACTTCGCATATAAATAAAACATTTATGTAAACTAATAAATACGATCAATTTTAGAAGGTACGACTCTCCGCTAAACGCGGCCTACACAAAGTGACCCGGGGGGGGGGGGGGCAAAATAATTGCCCACTACTAGCAAATGGAATATGATAAATTTAAAGAGTAAACTGAGTGATTGGGTATTTATGTTTGGGTATTTATGTTTTAGTATCACTTAAATGCCATACGTGATAGACGCTTGGGTGATCATGTCTCTTACGAGACATGACTGACTGGGCAGAAGATTTTACCATAGTAGGTCACCATTACTTTCTACGTTAAACTGGTTGCCAATCAAGGTTACAGAACCTAATCTGTCCTGCTGTTTAACCCATATCTGGAGGGATAAGCAAAGGATAATATTATTATAGTGATAATTAGTAATAAGCGAGGGATCAGTTTATTACTTCATAATAGAAAAACGATCCCCCACTTTATGTCTAGTAGAAGCTTTACATATGTCTCCAATTATTATGTTTAGTCGGTCAGTTAAGTGTAATGCGTGATACACGCTTGGGCGATCATGTCTCGAAAGAAACACGACCTACTGGGCAGATGATTTTTCCCGCAGTAGGTTGCCATTACTTTTTGTGCAGACTGATTGCCAACCAAAGCTATAGAACTCAATCTGTCCTGCTATTTAACCCATAGCTGGAAAAGGATGCAACGGATTATATTATATTAGCATAGTAATTAGTGAGGGATCAGTTTATTACTTCATAGCAATAGAAAATCGATCCCCCACTTTATGTTTACTAGCAGCTTTACTTATGTTTCCAATTATATATTCACTTAATCTGTTAACCAAGTATATAAAACGCAATCTGTCTTGCTATTTAATCCATAGCTGGAGGGAGAAGCGGCGGATCGATACCTTTCCTAATGGTATTTGAGCGTAAGTGAATGCAACGAATTTAACTCGAATTCGGATCTCAATATCCACTGCACCATAACACACACCCAAGTTGTAGCATATTTAGTCGGATTATTTGTTATTAGACTCAAGAACTATGTCATAACTATCATATAGAGATAACTAATCCTAATCACATTTATTTCGTTTTTGCAAATTAAATACACGACTGAGTTTCGTATCTTGTTGACTTGTTGACGTTATTTGATTGTAATTTAAAAATCATCTGGTATTTAATAATGAACTTGACAAGGTTTTATATCTCCTTTTATAAATGCGATGGAAATATGTGATATTTATTGAAAACTAAATACGGGCGTTAATTTAAAAACCATCATAATTACACTGGCCAAACGCTTGATCATTAAACTTTAAAAAACATATTTCAATAATTTACTTATCTTTGAAGTTTGTAGTTTTACTTACAAGAACATAAAGTTGGTCAACGAAAACAAAGTTTTTTGCGTACATTTTAAATTATTAAGCTTATGTTTTAATTGAAATATTTTTAAAGCTATTATTTGAAATTATTTATCAAATTTTTGCCTACGTTTTTTATCTACTGAATTTATATTTTAAATAAACTATTATTTTATAGTATTAAACTTTCGTCTACAATGCAAACTCATGAACTATGAAACAATAACTTTTCGGAGGTGAAGATGGAATTGTCAAAATTGAGATTGGTACATCAATGTACCAATCTCAATTTTGACAATTCCATCCTAGGTAAACTCCTAATGTGCTTTGGAATTTAACTTTGGGATTTTATTGAGGAATGGGTTACAAAAAAAACGGAGTCTATTCTTAAATAAGGTTTAGTTGTTTAGAAACTTTTATTTCGTGAGTTGAAATGATGTGACATCTAGAAGGTGTCGTTCTAAGATAAGGTGACATCTGGAAAGTGTCGTTCTGAGGTGAGGTGACATCTGGAAGGTGCCGTTCGGAGAGGAGGGGAAATCTGGAAAGTGTTGTTTCGAAGTGAGGTGACATCTGGATGGTGTCTTTCCTAGGTGAGGTGATACCTGGAAAGTGTCGTTTTGAAGTGAGGTGACATCTGGAAAGTGTCGTTCTGAGGTGAGGTGATATCTGGAATGTGCCGTTCTGAGAGGAGGTGACATCTGGAAAGTG
The DNA here is from genome assembly GCA_037127315.1 of Ascarosepion bandense. NCBI lineage: Eukaryota > Metazoa > Mollusca > Cephalopoda > Sepiida > Sepiidae > Ascarosepion > Ascarosepion bandense. Next base: position 1,523,539 of record JBBBDQ010000172.1, read on the forward strand.
TTGTTTTGAAGTGAGGTGATATCTGGAAGGTGTTGTTCATAGGTCAGGTGACATCTGCAAGGTGTCATTCTGAGGTGACATCTGCAAGGTGTTAGTGCAATCTTTTATCATACTGTAAATTTATCATTCAGTTGGATCGTTTATCAAAAGTTTCATTGTAAAAATGTTTACCGTTCTCCTCATTTTCCCACTCAACATAAACTTATGGCTGATCCCGGGTTCCTTAAGTTTCTGGCGCTATATATACTTTTACGTCCGAATATTTTCGAGTAGACATGACAAATAGATTTCGCCTCGTTATATTTCCTTTCTTGTATCGTTTTTTCTTTCTTTTTTGGTGGGTGGAGGGCCTTACTCTGAACCTTTGGGTGGCCCGATGATTCCGGGCGAGGAAGTTTGAGAAGGGGGTTATTTTTCTTAGGGTTATATTTTATTAAACGAAGAGGCTTCCAACTTCAATGGTGGATCTTCACTTTTCTGTCTGCCTCATTCTTTTCTAAGATGTCTTCTTTCTCTATTTCCCAGACTGGCGTAGAAGTATTTAGCTTTCACTGAGTTTTCTACACATGGATTATTTGTACCACCAGGAGTGAATCTCAATAGGGATATTGGTGCTGGTGCTGTTCATTGTACTTACCTTCCATCTACCATTCTTCCTGAAATTTCTTTACTATTTGTCTGTCTATATTTCAGAGATGAGATACTGCATATATATATATATATATATATATATTCAGTCCGAATCGGGGTTGACAAGACAGACGACTGACATCTCCGTCTGTTGAAATAGACTATTCTCCAGATGAGGATATATATATATATACAAAAATAAGTATACGTAGATTATATATATATATACAAAAATAAGAATACGTAGATTATATATATATATATATATATATATATATACATATATATATATATATATATATATATATATATATATATATATATACAAATTGTGTGTATTTTAGCAGCATTTTTTCATTAATGCAGGTTTCATTGAATAATATAGACAAGTTTTGTCTATTAATTTTGTGTAGGATCCGTTCATACCGTCTGATATACTTGATGGTGATGTCGTTAAAAGACAACAAAAAATCACAGTATTTGTTGAATTTTTTATCAGGTCTAAGCTTTCGGCTCACATAAGCCATTATCAAAGAGTAAATAATAACACACAGTAATGTGTCAAGATTTTCTTTCGCTATTTCAATTTGCCTTTTCACAAGGCTCCATTTATATTTCAAGGTGGTGATGGTGTGTTGGGCTGCTGGATCATGTAATTTAAATTGTGTGTATTTTGGCAGCATTTTTTCATTAATGCAGGTTTCATTGAATAATATAGACAAGTTTTGTCTATTAATTTTGTGTAGGATCCGTTCATACCGTCTGATATACTTGATGGTGATGTCGTTAAAAGACAACAAAAATTAATATCCTACACAAAATTAATAGACAAAACTTGTCTATATTATTCAATGAAACCTGCATTAATGAAAAAATGCTGCCAAAATACACACAATTTAAATTACATGATCCAGCAGCCCAACACACCATCACCACCTTGAAATATAAATGGAGCCTTGTGAAAAGGCAAATTGAAATAGCGAAAGAAAATCTTGACACATTACTGTGTGTTATTATTTACTCTTTGATAATGGCTTATGTGAGCCGAAAGCTTAGACCTGATAAAAAATTCAACAAATACTGTGATTTTTTGTTGTCTTTTAACGACATCACCATCAAGTATATCAGACGGTATGAACGGATCCTACGCAAAATTAATAGACAAAACTTGTCTATATTATTCAATGAAACCTGCATTAATATATATATATATATATATATATATTACAAAAATAAGAATACGTAGATTAAAAACCCGCTGCTCAAGCATTTACTTTTATAAAGAGTGCTCGATACAGAGTAGAGCTTAATATTGTAATTTTGTTATTACAATGGTTTATAAAAGTATAATTTCACAATATTATAATACAATATTATAATCACAATAATATAATGCTTTTATAAACTATTGTAATAACAAAATTACTATATATATATTTTTTTCTGAGATGAGGTATTGTAATTATTTATATTTTCGGACTGGTATTCCCATTTTTATTGCTATAATCACGACGTTTCAGCAGTTGTGCATCACAATCTTCTTCAGGTAATTGGAATTTCGAACTGAACCTTCAAGGAGACAAGGCCCAATGGATAAAAGGGTTGATTGGATCCAAGGACGTGACTCAAACAATTGTGACTTCAATATCTGGTTATAGCAGTGGTGAACAAAAACAGAGAGTCGAGTTAAAGGGAGATAGCTAAGACATCTGGAAGTGGCATTACTCGTGGAGCGAGAACAATTTATCCCAATGATCGAAAGAAAGATTTCAATTCGAAATTTCAATCACTTTAAAAAGGATCGAAGCATAAAACAGCCAACACTTCGTGAATGTGGCAATCAAAATGAGGACAACAGTCCGAATAATTTGTATTTATTTCTGAGATGAGTAATATTGTGTCTATTATAACATCTATATCAACCACGATGAGAACAAAAGTTCGAAATAATTTCAAGATTAGTCCGCACAATGTAAATAATGTAAATATTTACAGCATTGTCAGTACCTTTTACGGCGTTACACATGGTCCACTATAGATTCTTTTTCTAACATTGAAAAGGTGATTTGGGGTAGATGGATCTCACATTTGAACAGCTGGTCTCTTAAATGCCTTATTCGCTGGGAAAACCCTTGAGAGATGACCAGTCTCTCAACAGTACCAACCTGTGATTTTTTAGATACGATAATCGGCTATACGCATAAAAATAGTCCGAAATTGAGGTGAAATGTTCCCTGTACAAGATAAAATCAAATTCCTATTCAACCCGATATGTGGTTCGTAGTCAAGGCCCCTACAACCCTATTAATTAGATACATACGTCATAAACTCTCAAAATGATCTTCTGTTTGCATTAATATTGCACTCAGAAAATACTTACTTTATTTTACATCTGGCTATATTTCTGAGATTAGGTATTGTATCTATTTACACAATATAAATCGTTCGGATTTTTGTCCTCATCTTTATTGCCATATTCACGATATTTCGACTACGGCATTCTTCAGAATATGTCTATATTTCTAACATTGTAACTATTTGCACTATATAAATCGTTCGTAACTTTTCGACCATTGTACGCCTGACCTTCTTCAGAATGTGTCTATATTTCTAAGGTTAGGTATTGTAACTATTCACAATATTAAAATCATTCGGATTTTTGTCCTCATCTTTATTGCCATATTCGCGATATTTCGATCATTGTATGCTTCGGCCTTCTTCAGAATGCATCTATTTTCTAACGTGAGGTACTGTAACTATTCACGTTATTTAAATCATTCAAACTTTTGTTCTCGTTTTTATTGCCATACTCACGGTGTTTTGGCCGTTATAGAGCAAGTGATGTACGCTTGAATTTTGAACATAACCCTTTATTCCGTTCACAGGGTTAAAATGTTCTAATTTCACGTATCATGCTTTATTTGATATCTCAGGCATGTCACTAGGAGAGGAGTAAATAGCTGTGTCATCACTATAAATATCTATTCACAACTGCTGACATCGGGAAAGTCGTTAATGAAGAAAAAAACCAACGAAGGCCCAAAGATATTGCCCTGGAATTAATGTGAAAGGGTCTAGAGGTGTAGCTGTTCAACTCGATATTCATTACACGATTCGTTGGATTATGTCCAATATTCGAGACACCATAGTCCTTGTTGACTATTTATTTATTACTGTCACATTTATTTGAGATATCCAAAGCCGCAGTCACCGTTCTTATCGAAAGCCTGATAGACATGTTCAGTAATGATTTCGCAAGTGGCTAACAACTGAGTCATAACTTGTGTCGTAACATACTCCTTTTATTTTTAGCATTAGCCATTAAAATACTATTTTCAGGGACATTCAAAAATTCTGCACTTCTTTTTCGATATCACAATTTGGACGTTCTTTGTTTTTCCTTCTTTTGTGTTACACTTTTTATTTCCATAATGACGTTTAACATCACACTATTTATTGCTATACTCTGTCATATATATATATATATATATATATATATATATATATATATATAGTCGATATAGCCTTTGCCCTGACGATCCGTAGTGTGAAACCGCAGTAGGTTTTGGCTCACTCTAGATTTTTGTGTGTCTTTGCTCTACTTTTGTATATTTTCTTTTGTACTTTGTATCGAGCACTTTTTCTTGTGTTTAGTTCCGTTTGGGGTTTTTTCTTTACTGCGGAGTATTGAATGTTTTGTTCTTGTTCCGCGGGGTTTTTTTTTTCTCCCCATTTATCCGACGTCTTAGTGCACCGGATTGTAACGGATTCAGGTTCTGTTTGTTAATGGTTTTTTTGGAGGTTTATTTTAGTATAAATTTACGGCCTACATACTTACAGAGTCTATTTAGTTATTATTTTTATAAGCTCTGGGTTTACCTATCGAGCACTTTAAACTTTACTACAGTCTTTGCCCTGACGATCCGTAGTGTGAAACCGCGGTAGGTTTTGGCTCACTCTAGATTTTTGTATATATATATATATATATATATATATATATATATATGTGTGTGTGTGTGTGTGTGTGTGTGTTGATGCATGTTTATTTAAATAATATAAACAAGTTTTGTCGATTTATTTTATGTAATTTTTTTCATATCGTCTGATAAGCTTAACAGCATTATCGTTGAAATAGGAAAGAAAATCACAATATTGATACATGTTTTTATTTAATCCTTTCTGAGCTTTCGGCTTACATCAGCCATTATCAAAGATGAAAATAGTGTTGGTTGTAACGATCCCTTCGCGGATGTACGATAGTTGTAGTCGTCTATTTTGTTTGTGTGGAGGACTGGCGAACACGTGCGTGCATGCTGGAAGCGAAAATCGCACTACAGCTTGTGGCGTCTCACATGACCACACGAGAGTGGGGGCGAAAAGTATTAAGTATGGAAAGCCATTGGGATAACATAAAAATTTACATAAAATAAGTCGACAATACTTGTCTATATTATTTAATGAAACATGCATCAATGAAAAAATGCTGCTTAAATACACACACAATATATATATATATATATATATATATATATATATATATATATACAGTACTGTGCAAAGGTATTAGGACAGGAACTATTTTATCTCTTATGAGGCATCAAAATAAAGTTTAAAATCACCCCTGTCCTAACACTTTTGCACACTACCGGTAGTGTGAAAAAGTGTTAGAACAAGGGTGATTTTCCTAAAAACCCCACTGAAATTATTCAAGAGGTTTCATCCCTATATATACATGAAACAAATGATATACAGTACTGTTCAAAAATATTAGGACAAGAACTATTTTATCTTTATGAGGCATAAAGTTTAAAATCACCCCTGTCCTAACACTTTTGCACACTACCGGCAGTATTAGGACAAGGGTGATTTTCCTAAAAACCTCACTGAAATTCAAATACAGGGTGAAAAGCCAAGTAAATTGCTAATAAATATTGATTATTTAAAACTAGGTGTAAAAGAAATGTACGAAAAAGAAGTTATGTTTAATTTTTACATATTTTCTATTAAACAAGTTATTTTGAAATTACTCTATTAAACATCTATGGGATATTTTGGATTAAAAAAATTGCTAAATCTAATGTTACTTTACAAGACACTGTGGAAACAAATACAAACTGCTTGGTAGCAGATACCATTAGATACATCGAAGAAGCTTGTGATCTCAATGTCTGACAGAATGAAGGCTGTGATCAAAGTAAAAGGCTATTATACTAAATATTAAATTTATTTTCTAACAAGTACTTTTTTCTTGTTAAATCATTTGTTGAGTAAATCAAATAAAATTACTTTAACTAAATTGTTTATTTTTTGTCAAGATGCCTCATAAAAGATAAAATAGTTCTTCTCCTAATACTTTTGCACAGTACTATATATATATATATATATATATATATATATATATATATATTATAAATTATGTTTTAGAACATGTACATAATTTCTTCTATATATGTCCTCTTCCCTACAATCATATGGTTGTTTCAGTGTTTGGATTCAAACATTTCTTCGGGGGAAATAAAGGTTTGGAACCATATATATATATATATATATATATATATATATATATATATATATATATATCGTATCACCCCGAGCAAGGCGGTAACGCCACTGATGTCCAGGGGGCTACGTAATAGTGAAAAGATTGGAAAAGAGAAAGCCGGAAACCACATCCTAAACAGGGTACAAGGGATGAGCCTCTTAACCTGTTCAATAGACGTGGGTGGAGTGTGAACCGGGCGATAGATAAATCTATCTACTCCAATTAAATAATTATATAAGTTATAGTTTAGAACACATAAAAATTATAATTTACTACAAAAGTGTACATTTTGTTTCGACATCGAAAGAACAATATCTCATGAGGTAGTTAATAATGATGGTAATAAACGTTATTTTTGAAAAAGAAAATTCCAAAATCTCACTTCCCCTTTATTTTTGGAAAATTTTTCGCATGAGGTAAAGAGGATAGAAAAGATGGGAAAACAAAAAAGGGGAAAAGAAAAAGAAAAAAGAGATAAAGAGGAAATAAAGTGCGTGATACAGAAAATAAAAGGAACACAGAGCAAATAAAAAAGTGGACACAATGGAAATAAAAAGTAAAGAAGAAAACAGGAGAGAAAGAAAGAGCTAAGAGGAGAGAGCCAATGAGAACGGCTCAGAGAAATAAAGGGTTAAGTGAGATTTTGGAATTTTCTTTTTCAATATTAACGTTTATTACCATCATTATTAACTAATTTCTGAGACATTGTTCTTTCGATATCGAAACAAAATGTACACTTTTGTAGCAAATTGTAATTTGTACATGTTCTAAACTATAATTTATAATAATTATTCATAGCTCTATTTCTATATTGGGCACTGTTTTAAAAATTAATGTTTTGAACGTTATTAATATTTTCTTCGTTCTTTATTCACTTATATATATATATATATATATATATATATGTGTGTGTGTGTGTGTGTGTGTGTGTGTGTGTGTGTGTGTGTGTGTGTGTGTGTGTGTGTGTACCAAATGGAAGTAATATTCTAAGGGCTGATGAAATGAGCTAATTAAGCTAATAGAAATGAATTAAAATTTATATTGAAATGACGTGTTAAGTTTTCTTTTATAAATAACATATTGCTCTGGATAGCATTCATTGAGCTCTCTATATAGAGATAACACTTAATATAAAATATTAAGTCGATCTTGTTGGATTATCCTCGCCGTTTACGGACTGGACATATATATATATATATATATATATATATATATATATATATAACAAAAATTTCGATAATTTCTTTGGATAGCCATTTCTACGAGGAAATCCCCGTTTCTTCAGCAACGGCGAAACCAAATTTTTATTTACTCAAATTCAAATGTGTTAAAAGATTTTATACCGGTAGAAGTCAAAAAATAAAAATAAAAAAAATATCCATACACAGGAAATAAGATGGGGTGGGATTAACAATTTTTGAATTGAGTAAAAAAATTTTGGTTGCGCCATTGCTGAAGAAGCGAGGATTTCCTCGTAGAAATGGCTATCGAGCGGATTTAAATATCGAAATTTTTGTTTTACTTTTTTATATTTGGCTCTGTAAATAGAATATAATATTTGCATCGAGCCCTCCACCTTGATCAATTTTAATATTAATGCAATTAATATTAATAGGATCGGGTTTTTGGGATGTACCTATCTGATCATCCTTTTGGATTTAATATATATATATATATATATATATATATATATATATATATATATATATATATATTAAAAATATCGAATGACTATTTCGACGGGTAAGTAGAACCACCCATCTCAGCAGCAAGACCAAAACATTATGGCAAAATCAATTTATTAGTGTGTGAGTAAAAAAAGAAAATAAGGCTAGAGAAAAAGAAGGACAGAGAGAGATCATTGCTACCGGAACATATTAGATCTGGCACGTAGATAACAGCAACGAAACGATATATAATAAAATAAATAAAAATAAAATAAAAAAGAAACCAGTCAGACGAAATTATGGCTTTTCAATTTCACTGTTAAAGGGCCACAAATAATGTTAATACTAAAATAAACAGTGTAAACATAACTAAAGTTAAAAATTAAAACGATAGAACTAGAAGGAATATAGATTTAAGAAAAGGAAGTCATTACATAATTGTCATATTGGCATCATTGAATTCTTCCTACAACTACATATACTTCTCTTCACAAGAGGTGGCAGAAGAGATCAAGAGCTCAGAGATCAGAGTGAGAGATCCGCAGGAGATCAGAGTGAGAGATCCGCAGGAGATCAGTCTAAGCAGATCAGCGGAGGGCGATAGGCAGAGATAGCCAAGACGGCTACCGAACGACCATTGCGAGTCCCAGTTCTAGTATTACTTCCTAACCCGTATTTTTTCGTTCTGCTAACAGAGTTCCAAGTATTTGTATTTTGCTGTGTTAATATATATTCGTTATTTACTATTTTGGTGTTTGTATTATTTTCTTGCTGGACTCTTAATCGGGTCCACGACAATAATATAATTTCATTATACGTTTAATAGGCAGAAATTAAGCAACTGTTTTAAGGAAATACTGAATGACAGAAGGATCTCATTGGAAACAAGGAAGAGAGTGCTGGATTGCTATGTGATATCTGTATGACAATGAATGTTGGACGATCTCAAGGAAGAAGAAAGGGCTTAAGGCAGCAAAGTCTAGTTTTACGGAAGGATGCTGAGGATACTATAGATTGAGCACGTGACTAACGACGAGGTGTTGGAGAGGATGGAAGAGAAGAAAACTCATACTTAATATAAAGATGAGACAGATGAGGTTTCTGGGACATATAATGAGGAAATAGGGACTAGAGAATTTAATACTCACAGGACGGATAGAGAGAAAGAGAGACAGGGGTAAGTAGCGCTAGATAGGTCTGAGCAAATCGATGGCAGAGAGGGGTTTGAGAGAGATACCTAGAGGAAGGATTCTGAAATTGACAAGGGACAGAGCCAAGTAGAAGTCCATGATCGCCTACGTCCTGAACGGACACGGCACATGAAGAAAAAGAATTTTAGATTAGTTTCTAGGAAATTTGAAATTAAAATCAAACCTATGGCATTTGCTTATAAATTTATAAAATTGGGGAAATCAACCGATTACGCCAAAATGCTTTCGACTTGTTCTGTTTCGTCTGTTCTCGCCTGAGGAAACAGAAAAGGCAGAAAACATAGTAGCATAATCGGCTGACATCCCAAAATTAAATATATAAACTATCTACATCTTCATTTCTCTTCAAGCATGTATTGAGAACTGTTTACTGATCTAATCAAATCGGATCTAAAACCGTTTATATATATATATATATATATATATATATATATATATATATATATATTAATTAAAATTAATATAGTTCTAATCAAATCGGATTTAGATTTACATATATATATAAAAATTTGTTTTTTATTTAAAATTAATATAGTTCTAATCAATCGGATCTAAAACTGTTTATATAGATAGATAGATAGATAGATAGATAGATAGATAGATAGATAGATAGATTTCATTTTTAAACGAGTTATTTCGCTACCTTGGTTTCTACTATGTGTAGTGTCTTCAGGCGAATTTTGAAAATCGCCTGAAGACACTACACATGGTAGAAACCACGGTAGCGAAATAACTCGTTTAAAAATGAAAAGTATTCCAAAGTTCTACAATATAATTGTATAGAACACTTTTTAATACAAATGTGTACTGGTCTAACCCTATTAGGACCAAAAACTAAGTATTAAACAATCAATATATATATAGACTGTTTTATGGATGTATCTAGATTTATGAAAATGTTTATTTTTAAACATAGTCGGCTCATTGTAGCCATGTTCATAGTTGATATTATTGAATGTTGCCTTTTTTTTTTATTAATAATGTTTCCATTATTTTTAGTCTATTTTTACATGTGGATGATGCAATTAATTTTGTATTACCGATGAGTATGTTACGAAGAGAGTTCGTAGGTCTCTATGTGTATTTGAATGAAACAATAGAGCCATGATCAGAGAGATGTAATACGAGACTTTTTATTAAATATGCAGTAGTATACCAAATGTAATTATTTACGAATTTGGATTGATCAAGAACGCTGTTCTTTAAACGACATATACATTCGTAAATAATATTGGTTATCGGTAATTTAGATCTTGTGGGTGGATTATTATTTTTGAAATTTTAATCTTTCACACACACACACACACACATATATATATATATATATATATATATATATATGTATGTATGTATGAATGTATGTATATATGTATGTATGTATGAATGTATGTATATATGTATGTATGTATGAATGTATATATATATGTATGTATGAATGTATGTATATATGTATGTATGTATTATTTCAATGAAAAGGTTCAAATGAAAAACAACTTATTACTTTCAATTCTTTTTTATTATTCCAAAAAAACATTCACTTGATACTTGTATACAGTATTTCTCTACAAATTTAAACAGAAATGTATTTCGTTTTAACATTCAAACACACTAACGTTACCGAATTATACATACGTACACACACACACACACATAAATGCATTTAAATACTTGATTCACTTATACACATATTGTAAAAAGGTTCATCGTTTTAATACACTTGACACATGCACACATACATATAAACCTACAACCGTTCTTATACACACACACACACACACACACACACACACACATATATATATATATATATATATGCATGCATAAGAACGCTTGTCTGTTTATATGTATGTGTGCGTAATAATTATATAAAAAACGTAACCATAACACTTTTTTCTCATTTTTAAGTAAACTTGCGCGCACACATACACGCACGCACACACACACACACACACACACACACACACACACACATATATATATATATATATATATATATATATATTTGTTAAAACGAAAATGTCATTTATATATTTTAAATATATAGATGACATTTTCATTTTAGCTAAATATATTGATCAAATTGCGCAACTTAAAAACAAATTTGAAAGTCACTTCATCCTCAAACTTGCATCAAAACTTAATAATAAAATTTCATTCCTTGATGTATTTATTGATTTCGACACACATAAATTTACGCCTTCTCCATATAAAACTCACTAGCATTAACTCGTGTCATCTTAATTATAATAGTTAATGTCCACAACGAAATTATTTAGCCGTTATTCAAAACCATATTCTATAAAGAATTACATAACATTAAAGAAACGCTTGTTATTAATGGTTTTCCAAATTCTGTCAACAAATTAAAATCTAACTCAATAAACTTAACAATAGCCCTGACAAAATTGATAATATTAATGATATTAATGTCCGTCAAAATAAACATAACACTTCTAACTCATACGATTGTAACGAAATGCATAATAATTACAAATATGATGAAACAACACTCAAAACCACAATAGGCAGAAACGTTAAACCCATCAAATTATGCTCATCATCTATTATAAAAAAATTAAAACAATTGACTTCATAGTGTCTAATAACCCTACAACTACACAACAAAATCGTCTAAAAAAAAAATAATGTAGTGTATCAATTTACATGCCCGCTCAGAGATTGTATTACTGATACTATTATTAAATCCACTACATATATTGGATTTACTACAACCACACTCTCCTGTAGACTTACATGTCAGCTTTCTGATCTTAGTTCTATTAAGCAGCATTTCTTAGATGAACACAGCTAAGTACGTAATATTAGACAGATATTAGTCGATAACACAACAATACTCACATATCCATACAATAAAAAACTTCAGATATTTCAGGCTTTCTACATTAAAACAAAGCGACCCACACTCAATGAAATTACATTTCAAAGAAGTCAAAACACATTATATTGCATTTAAACATATGGCTCTGTTGTTAATATTTCGGTCGATCGTGCGAACTGACGTCATAGAACCGCATCACAAATTTACGACCTGCGTCTGCTATTCCGTGATCGTTATGGTTAACAATTTTCTATGTCAACATAACAGAATATAATCTTTGATGATGAATATCTTTGTATTAATGTCCATACAACCACTCTCAAGATGGCTCATGTAAGCCAAAAGTTTAGATCAAGGACCAGCGTAATAAAAAAATATTCAAATATTGGAGAATTTTATCTTTATTTTCACCAGAAATTAAAGTTAAAAACATAACAGCATAACAGACATTCATTGTTTGTTATATTTAACAATACATATATATATATATATATATATATATATATATATATATATATATATATATATATTGTTTAATTACTTGGTTTTTGGTCATAATAAATTATACCAGTACACAATTATATTAAAAAGTGTTCAATAAAATTATATTGTAGAACCTTTGAATATTCTTCATTTGTAAACGAGTTATTACGCGACCTAGGTTTCTGCCATGCGGTGTATTCAGGCGATTTGCATTAACTGATTATATGGTTTTTTTACCTTTTTTAAGAACGCTCACGTAACCAGAATTTTTTTAACGTTTACGTAAGGGAGAATTTTTGAACGCGCAATTTGTAAAATTAGAAGAAATTATAACGTTTTCATCCATGGTTGTATGAACCTAATAGGTATTTTATAGTATGGTTATATCTAATAATAATTTATATATATATATATATATATATATATATATATATATATATATATATAGCATACCAATTGGATAAATCGGAAACCGGAAGTGACACCTAGACTAAAGCAAACAGGATGAAAATTCTGCCAGAACTGATTATTGGTGGGCACAATCAAATAACATATAAGACATTCAAATGACACGATGTTAATACTAAACGCAGAAAAAATACTTAAGGATCTCCCAAACAAAATGAAAAGAAATTGATTGTAAGATAAGAGAATGAATGGTCGTTAGCAAAAAAGAGACGCCCAAGATGCAAGCTGTGGAGACGTCACAACCAAGTAGGTACAGAAAATCAATTACCCGGAAAATGTTATAACAGACAGTGTAAAATGTGACACCGAAATCAATGAACTGCAAATGATCTCTTTCAAAATTTAAGCAAAGTATTAAGAAACAGGAACATTTCGTTAGGAACAAAAACAAAAACGCGTGCTGAACAGTTGTATAATATCGATCCTTATATAGACCAGTGAATGTTGAACAATTTCTTCACAGATGAAGAGTAAAATTTGACCCAAAAGAGACATAATTCTTCAGGGGGAAAACTATGGTGATTTTCCAAGTGCAGCTTAGATGTAGTAAAAGCCAGAAAATATGGAACACCCGTCAGGATCGAACGCACTACTCTATTGCAATGATTCTATCGAGACAAGCTCGCTAACCATTACACCACCTCGAGGTGCCCAATACTCTGACCGAAACATGGCACCAATGTGGAAGTTTTAAGAAACATGGAAACAAAAACGTTACTTGTATGCAAAAAATAAAAAATTGAAATTTCTAGAGCACATGATGAGGGAAGAGAATTTTAATCTTACTGAAGCTACTGAACACAGTTTAAATTTCTCGGATAAACAATGAGGAAAGAAGAGTTAGAAAATCTGACACTCACTGATCATATTGAAGGAACAGGTAAGAAACAGTAAGTAGCCTACATAATGAGCTTGTGTAAACAAAAGACAGAACAATGAATGGGAGTGATAGCAAAAAGACAAACACTGCTAAGCCCTACAAAGAATAGATAGTTGTAGAGAGCCATAATCGCCCACATCCTCAAGCGACATGACTCGTGACAAAAATAATCAGCGTTTCTAGTTTGGCTTTTTACGCCATTTCAAGAAAACGAGTTTTTAGTTGTTTTTTTTTTTGTGTTTTTTTTTTTTGTCCTCTACCCCAAAAAATAATTGTCCTCACATCAAAAAAATAATTTAGTTCCTTTTTTATATATTTACATTGTCACATGCACGCAGCTACACAAAACGTTTGAACAATATTTTCAAAACAACCATTATTTCAATCAAAAGAACATTCGATTGATTCAAATTAATCTCTTTTGCAAAAAAATGCTTCAATTTATAAATATATATTTGTCGGCACAAAATGTGTATGAATTCGTTTAATTGCTAGCAAAGAAATACATTCGCAAATATTTGTATAATTTCTCTTTGATGTTTCCTGACACCAATAAAAATTGTAAATGCTTACAATGTTTGCCTTTTGAAAACTTATCACATGTTTGACTTTTGAATTCTCACCACTGAGCCGACATTTTTCAGTCATACAGAAATCGTGTATGAAATTTACTTTCTAAGCGTTGTACTTTTTAGCGGGAAAAATATTTCGCTTTAAACAGACCTTTATTTTATATCCTAAAATCATTTACGCGGAAAGCGAACTCGTTTCTTTTTAACGTTCTCTGAACACTATTTTCTACTTGTCGGTCATTTATTTCATTTTCTTAAAAACAAGATTGTCTTCTCGGTTTATAGTTGAACTAGGATATAAGAGACCCCGGTATAAGAGAAACTCGGATATAAGAGAGATTTTCTCTGGTTCCAAATTAGATCCTGTGTTAATGTATATAAATTAGACCCTGATATAAGAAACCAGGATATAAGCGAGATTTTCTCTGGTCCAGTCCTTCCTGATATAAGAGAGTTCGTTTTGAGTGACAGTGCGATGTCGTAAATCAGTCAAACAGACTTAAAATGACTTAATCTTGACCAGTCTAGAGACACGGTGTGTCCAGTCTGTGTCTGTAGGAGACATCCTCTACCTTATGATTTTGCTTTGTGTGTCTAAGGGTAGCACCGCCTGCTTTTTTGCCGACTTTGCTTGTCGTTGCATTTATCTGGACAGCACTTTCACTTTACCCACTGTTCTGTTGAGTCAGAAGTTTGTTAATTTTGCCACTGAAAACCGTTTGCTTGCGAAAAACTCTGAGTATTTCTGAACAGTTGGAGCTCATCGACAATGTCAAATTGAAGAAACTCAAACTGGCCGCTTCTGCCAAAAAGTACGGAATCGGTTATTCAACAGCAGCAAAAATTCTCAAGAAAGCAGACGATCTCAGATCTTGCATGCAAATGAACGGAAACACTAATCGCAAACGAAAGCGCCAATCCGTGCACAAGGACGTTAACGAAACGTTTACACAATGGTTTATGCAAGCATGTGCTCATGGAGCTACCGTCGCCGATCACGTCATTAGGAAGAAAGCATCACAACTGGCCGTAAATCTTGAAGTTGATTTTGAACCGAGCAATGGCTGGCTCATGTGCAGACAAATAACGTTTTGTTCAAAACATTTCACGGCGAATCAACGTCAGCAGATCATGGTTCTGCAAACGAATGGGTGACAAACGTTTTGCCGCAAATCTTTCGTGGATATGATCCAAAAGATGTTTGGAACTGTGATGAAACGCTACTTTTCTACAAAGTTATGCCGTCTAGATCTTTGCAATTTGCCGGAGACGAACAGTCAAATGGGACAAAAGTTCCCAAAGACAGACTCACGATGTTTCAGTTCACAAACATGGGCGGCAGTGAAAAGCAAGCTGTAGTTGTTGGTAAGTCGGCAAAACCACGCTGCTTTAAAAATGTCAAAACTCTGCCTTTGTCTTCGCTAATTGTAAAGCCTGGATGACTAGTCAGTTGTTTACTGACGTTATGAAAACGCTTGATCGAAAAATGATTGCTCAAAATCGAAAGATGATTCTGTTTTTGGACAATGCAACTTGTCATAACTTACTGCCGGGTACAAATCTGTCGAACATCAAATTGTCGGTCATGCCACCAAACACCACCAGTCTCATTCAACCTTTGGATCAAGGCATCATTCGTTCATTCAAAGCGTATTATCGTCTGGAACTTGTTTGAATGCAAATCGCAGCGATCGATGCTACACCGCCAGTGCCGCTGTCCGAAGTGGCCAAGCAGATCGCTGTTTTGAAGGCCATGCACGTGATGAAACGAGAACTTTTCATGGTCAAACCGTTAACAATTCCAAATTGTTTTAAAAAGGCCGGCTTTGTCATTGAATCACAGGCTGAAGTGGAAGAAATACTCAACGAAAATGATCAAGTTTCTCCACCATCGGGCATGGAGCAAACAGATTTTGACGAATTTATCAGCTTCGACAACAGTACACAATGTTATGGAGAACTGACTGACACGGACATCATACGCGGTATAAAATCGGATGATCAAGATTTTGACGAAGATGATGATGCTGAAAGCCTAAGTTCTGAAGTTTCTGAAAGTGACAAACCAGTTCCAAATTCTCCAGCTGCATTGAATGCGCTTGAAACCCTGACAGCCTACTTTGAAGCAAAAAGCAGTAATCCTAATGGCGCATTGAAAATGATTTACGGACAGTATGAAAGTGTTCATGATGTTAACAAAGAGATTTCTGTACAATAAAAAATGACTGACTTTTTTTAAGAAAAACTAATTTTTGATTGAATTATTTGTGAAAACTGATTGAAAATGTATTTTTGTCTGTTTTTTTATGTCTATAGCGGTTCAATAAACTAGTGTTATGTACGTAAAAAGCGTTATATGAAGTGTTCCCATACTTACCTAAACATAATAGACCAAACCCGGATATAAGAGAAACATTGATGTAAGAGAAACCCGGATGTAAGAGAACTCCCCTCCGGTCCCGACAATTCTCTTATATCCAGGTTACACTGATAAGAAAAAATAAATGATTTATACGAATAAATAAATGAGCTGCGAATAGAAAGGATCTACTAAGCCCCCAAAAATCATTGGCTTTATTTTTAACTTTAAAGTTTGAAATAATCGACAATGTATATTTTTATGTAGTATCTGTGGCTCTTCAAGACTGTAAGTCAAATTGTTGCATTCACACTGATAAAGTTCAAGACGAGTTAAAACCTGAATGTATTATGATGATGAAAATATGGCATGCAACAAATTTATGAATTAATTGAAAAATTAAGTGCTTATATTGATGGAATAAAAAACTAAAATTAGTTTGTGGATATTAAAAGCCGTAATCACGAATTAGTTTGGCTTCTATTCACAAACCTACCTTAACTCGATGTAGGATGGAGATATTCACAGATATCTTTTCTCATGGAATGATCGGCAATTCGTCTTGACTGTAAACCCAATGTTTTTGTATTTCCTTTAGTTTACATCCGAGTTTTCAACATTCTCTAGCTTAAGAGCCATAGTCCGTTCAGTCAGTTAAATGCCATACATAATACACACTTTGGGCGATCATGTCTTAAATGAGACATTATCCCGCAGTAGGCTCTCATTGCTTTCTGCTGTAGGTTGGTAACCAGCCAAGGCTATAGAACCCAATCTGTCCTGTTATTTGACTCATTCTTTCATAACAATATAAAACTGATCTTTATGCCCAGTAGAAGCCATAATCGTGTTTTTAACTATTATATTCAGTTCAGTCAGTGAAGAGCCATACGTGATACACTCTTTGGTCGATCATGTCTCGAAAAAGACATGACTGACTGGGCAGAAGATTATCCCACAGTAGGTTGCCATTGCTTTCTTCGGTAGACTGGTTGCCATTTAAGTCTAAAGAAACCAATCTGTCCTATTATTTAACCCATAACTGGAAAGAAGAGACGGATTAATACCGTTTAATTTCTCAATGGTATTTGTGTGTAAGTGAATGCAAGGAATTCAAGTGGAATTCGAAATTGGCTCCCCGATTTGTCGTTCCGAATCGATATCCACTGCACCACAACACTGCAATGTTTTCAGCGACAATCTTCATTCTTACATGTGACAAATGGCAAGATGAACTATCCTGATGGAGTATTTCACCTACTGCTATAGTTGGTATTTTGGAGTAACTTAGACCTTTGTTAAAAATATCTTTTTCGCTGTCCATCGTTCCATAAATTTAGATCAACTCTCTAGTATTAATGTTTTTGATGTAGCTTCATGAAATCCATTAAATTCCACCACAGAGGTTTTACCGTTGGTGTTGTATATTTGGATTGTTTCTCTCTTCTTTTTTTTTTTTTTTTTCTAATTGGCATTGATAAACACTCTCTGGCATTAGAATTTGGTTCTATTTTGCTTTCGTTACTACATATAATTTTTTGTACATTTTTCATTATCCAAAAGCAGATGTTAATTTGCCAAGTCTGTTATTTATTACGTGGTGTCTTTTTTACTGCATAAATGGACAGACACTTCAGTATTAATGTTGTTTTCATACATTACTTGACAAGCTGTCTTTTCGGGCTTGATACTGATAATCTCAAAATATTTCTTTGATCTGTTTTAGATAATTTCAGGATGTTTCCTCTGGGTGACTCGATATTGCAAGCCCCTTCAAAATGACTCGTTCTTTGTGACATTTCGATAATTTTCATCCTCGTCACCTAACTCAGTCTTTCCATCTTTAGTGGATTTTATCACCACTATCCCAGCTAATACTGGATGGTCTCGCAACGCTGCACACTTCTTGTATTTGGTTGTGGGGGGAGAAGATAATTAATATTGTAGCAACGCTATCCTAACTTTTCAATCAAATCTTTTAATGGGCGCCAAACTTTACCCGCAACTTTGTCGCAACGTTATGGTTACGTTGCGAAATATTGTAACTGAAAAGTTACGTTCTGATCATTTCTAACAACAGGATACTTTTTCTTCACATAACAATATTTGCAAAAAATATAATATTTATTTTTGTTATTTATTAGTTGGAAATCATAAATATAGATTTTCATGGTGGCATCACCAATACAACGGATTGAACTCTTCCTACAACTACATATACTTCCCCTCACAAGAGGAGAGCTCAGAGAGAGTGAGAGAGAGAGTGAGAGATCCGCAGGAGATCAGCATAAGCAGATCAGCGGAGAGCGATAGGCAGAGATAGCCAAGACTGCTACCGTACGACTATTGCGTGTCCCAATTATAGTATTACTTTCAAACCCGTGTTTATCGTTCTACTAACAGTTCCACGTATTGTATTTTGTTGTGTTAATATATATTCGTTATTTCCTATTTTGGTTGTTGTTCTATTATTTTCTTGCTGGACTTCTTAACCGAGTCCACGACATAGATGATGAATGCACGTTTTTTATATGTTCCTGAGAGTATTATTTATTTTCTATTAATATAGCGTTTTAAGGAAACTTACTTGCGACATTGCACGGTAACTTTATGAATACTTTGTGAGGAGTCTACAAAAGATGTTTGTGCAAATTCTGTCTGTCCATTTATATTACAGCGAATGCTGGACAATCTCCTCAAAGATGAAGAAGAGACTTGAATCAACCGAAATGTGGTTCTACAGAAAGATTTTGAGAATACCATGGCAGAACAAGTGAACAATGATGAGGTCTTGGAAAGAATGGTGACTAAAAAGAAACCTATACTTAACTTCAGTAAGAAACAACTAAAGTTTCTTTGACACGCAATGAGGAAGGATGGCTTGGAGACTCTGATACACACAGAGTGGATAGAGGGAATGAGAAAACAGCGCGTGACATCCTTGACGGGTTTAAACAAATAAATGGGCAGGGTTTGGGAGAAATAACAGGATAGCATATATTAAGAACAACAAGAGACAGGAAGAGGTGGAGTGCTATGATCGTCTACCGCCTACGTCTTGAAGAGACACATTACATAAAAGAAGAATGCAAAGATGTTGAAACGTTGTACTAACATAAACTTGCTAGCTGGGTCTAAGCCCCTATTTTGTGAATTTTTCTGGGTTTGAACACCGATTCCTGGCACCAGTAATAATAAAAACACAACTACTTCGGCCATGATTCAAGCCACAGCAGTTAATTTTCAATAATCAGATATAAATTTGAATGCGGGATAAATAGCCAGAAATGTAATTGGCTACCACCTGCGCGGATTCTACAGAACTCAACAATACCTGACGAAACCTGACTGAGTAATTCTAGAAAATATTTTGTCAGACAATTCAGTTTCATAAGCATTCGAAATGACATGCAATTATCTTCCGTTTTAATCGAGGTGAACAGCTCTCACGGGGACAACTTGATTAGAGCTTATTGTTGCATTTAGTATTTAGATGCATTTATAAAGTCGGAGATGGAAAAGCGAAGAAGACGATGAGGAGGTAATTAAAGAAAATAAAACGAATGAAACGAGAAAGAGGAGAAGGAAAGAGAAAAAACGTTTTAGGCTGGGGAAATATCAGAAGTAAAAAGAAGGAAAACAAAAATAATAGTGAAGCATTTATAGAGAAGATGTGAAAGAAGAGCAAGAGAAGAAAAGAACAAGAAGATTATAAAGAGGAGGAGAAACATTATTAGCAGTAATGAAAGAAAAGAAAGTGAGAAAGGAAGTGAAAGATGAAAGGCGCCAAATAAGAAGAGAGACGAGATGAATGAAGCAAAACGGAAAGAAAGAAAAAGAAGTGGCATTAATAAAAGAAGAGGGGAAAGAAGAATACAAGAAGATGAAATTTAAAAAAATGAGGAAAGATGTGAATAAAAAAGAGAAAGAAATAGAAAAATGCACTAAAGAAGAAGAAATATTAAATGAAAACGAAAAAGGAAAGAAAGAAAAAATTATTAAAGACGAAAAAAACAGAATACAACAAGATGAAGAAAACAGAAACTTCTACTACTACTACTACTATATTCAGTCAGTTAAGTGCCATACGTGATACACGCTTGGGCGATCATGTTTCGAAAGAAACATGACTGACTGGGCAAAAGATTATCCCACAGTAGGTTACTATTGCTTTCTGCGGTATACTGTTTGCCAGCCAAGGCTATAGAACCCAATCTGTCCTGTTATTTGACTCATAGCTAGAAAGGGAATATATGTATTATAATATTATGTAGTAATAAGTGGGGGGGGGTCAGTTTATTACTTCATAGCAATATAAAACAGATCCCCCACTTTATGCCCAGTAGAAGCATTAATCATATGTTCAACTATTATATTCAGTCAGTCAGTTAAGTGCCATACGTGAAACACGCTTGGGCGATCATGTCTCTTTCGAGACATGACTGACTGGGCAGAAGATTATCCCGCAGTCGGTTACCATTGCTTTCTTCGGTAAACTGGTTGCCGACCAAGGCTATACAATCCAATCTGTCCTGCTATTTAACCCATAACTGGAGGGAAGAGATGGATTAATACTTTTCCCAAGGGTATTTGCGCGTAAGTGAATACAATGGATTCAACTGGAATTCGAACTCGGCTACCCGGTTTCTCGTTCCGAGCCGATACTCTGAAAAATTGAATTATACTCTTCTATCATTGACCTTCCATTTCTATGTGACCAATGTATATGATTTCACTGGGAAAAGGAATAATCAAACCACACAAATTTTGACCATGTCTGGTATCAACTTCGTTTTACTAATGCTAAAGACGTCAACTATAGTTGCGTTCCTATTTCAATATTTTAAAGATGAGGTTAAAACAGTAGAGATTGATGTCTTTCGCAACGACTACACCTGCATACGTACAAATAATAGTCTCTACAGTCGGCATCATGCTCGAGATTAAAGCAAAGACGATAGTATAATTGGTCAATAAATTTGTGTTTACTAAAAAAAACGTATGAAAGACCCCATTCCTGCCTCCTCCTCAGCATGGCTAATACCATTCTCAATGACTCATTGCTCCTTCTTGGGCTAAGATTCTCTGTTGACATGAAGTGGCAAGATTATATTGAATCCATTGATAGGTTTACTGCTAAGAAAATTAGTCCACTGTGACGTGCCAGACAATTTTTATCTCCTGAATCTGTCTTGCATATCTATAAGTCTATCATTCGGCCACGCTTTGAATATTGCTTTCAAACATGGTCCAGTACTCCTGGTGTATATTTAGAGGTTCTTAATAAAATCCGAATAAGAATCGGCAATATTATTTGTCCTAACCTGGCATCTTAGCTTCAGTTATTTTTCCACAGCAGTAATGTAGCTTCTGTGTGCCTTTTCAATCAGTGATTTCGTGGTAATTTTTCGGATGAACTTTTCGCGATGGTACGTAGACTTTATGAATTTAAGCGCAGTACTAGATTGGCGGCAAGGTCTCATCAATTCAAAATTAAACTGGCTAGACGTAAATTCTATGCTAACAGTTTCTTTTCTCGCACTTCTCGCTTTTTTCTGCTTCATGGTTCCCTTCTTCCGGCTTTTTCCGAATTTCTTGATTTGACCATCAAAAATTTAAATATAATGTCAATCATTATCTATTGTCTTCTTGGTAAATATTCCATTGTTCTCACTCCTTAATAATGTTTCTTTATTTTTTTTTTTTTTTTCTTATTCTTTCAGATTCAGTAACTACTTGCGTCTTTGTGGCTTCACTGCTTTGCATGGAGTAAATCGTTAAAAATCTTACATTCGGAAAATAACGGCAGAATAAATGGGGAATTTTTTTTTTTTTTTAGTTTTTTTTTTTTTTGCGTATTGTATTACTGCTTCAATTTACGCAAGATGATTTGTCGTGTCCCTTCAAGAATTTGTTTACATTTCTGAGATTAGATATTGTACATATTTAAACTATTTATTTATTGTTCGGACTGTTGTCCTCATCTTCGTTGCCATGTAAGCTCCGGCCTTTTTCAGATAATTAGAATTTCAAACTAAACCCTTTATAGCAGCAGCAGCAGCATTCTTGCAGATTCTTTCCTTAAATTCGAGTTGTAGGCTGGTAAATAGGATTATTACGAAAAAATATTATATCAAGAATTAGAAAAACACATCAGCCATTCTGAAAAAACTGGGTGGAAACATAGGCAAACCTTCCAACACAAATGATCTCTGATCTCAGAGAAATGATTCGTTGACAGTAATTTTCTTTTTAAAAATCATCTCACCCCAAGCGAGGCATTCTACTGCCAATGTTGCGCAGGAGGTTACATAGGGGAAAGTGATGAGAAAGAAGGGTTAGTTATAGGGAATGTCAGGAGGAGGGTAATAGACGGATGAGGATACCGGTGTAATGGGGGTGGAGTGGATAAAGAAAAGAGCTTGAGAGAAAGGATGCGAGTCAGTGAGATAGGAGATGTCTATTGACCTTACATTTAAATTCCTGGAGATTGTAGCTGTCGGGGAAGCAAGTATATGGAAGAGAATTCCACAGGTGGGAAGTGCGTGAAAAGAAGCTGTTAGAGTAGAAATTGCGGTTACATTTTATTGGTTTCACTGTAAAAAGGTGGGTCCTAGTTGCTAGTCTAGTAGCTCGTGTAAATTCATACCTAGGAGGCACCAGTGATCTAAGTTCATTGGAGCAGAAGCCGTGAAAGTATTTATAAAAGAGGGACAGGGAAACCACGTCACGACGGTGAGTTAGCGACTGCAGTCGAGCTGCCAAGCCGGTATCGATCATATTACAGATTCTCCGTTGGATTCTGTCAAGAACCTCCAGGTGAATAGCAGGGGCACCCGACCAGATGTGACAGCAGTATTCAATACACGGGCGGATGGTAGATTTATATATGTGCAGGATGGACTCAGACGGGAAATACTTCCTGGCCATGCACAGTGAAGTGACCTTCTTGGCAGCGGATTTAGCAATGGATTTGATGTGGTCATTACACTTGAGGTGCGCTGAGAGTGTGAGGTCAAGGAGGCGTAGTGTTCCATTCTAATGGGGGCGTAGGAGCGATTTTCTGTGATGGTTAATAGAGATACCAATGTTTCAGTCATACCAGAGTTCAGGTCATAGCGCAATTAATTTGTGGAGAGAGCTGAAAACAAGTGTAATGGTACGGAAACCTTTAAATCTTACCAGTTTGAAACCTTAGCAAGAGAGGTTTAGCAAATTTCTGAGATTTGTGAGAAAATGCAAAATAATTTAAAAATTAAAACTTAAAGACACATGGCTCAGTGGATAAAAAATGTCGGTTGGATTTAGTGACTTGGTCCAAAGTGTTGTGAGTTCAATAATACGGCAAAGGTGAAAAAAACTTACTGAAACACCTGAAAAAGGTATGATTCGTGGAAATAGAACAATCTACTCCAGTGAACGAAATAAGTGGTTCAAAATTCCAACCATCTGAAAAAGGTCAGAGCGTAAAACGACTGAAGCGTCTTGAATATGGCAACAAAGCTAAAAACAACAATCCGAATAATGTAAACAGCGTAAATAATTAGCTAGCGCCATGCTCAACCGGTTCTAAATTTACAGTTTCCCTACAATTAACCCATGCCAGGGAGTGGGAAGAGATAGATTCATACATTTATAAAAAGTATTTTCGTAAAAAGTAAATGTAATGAATTCGAACTCGGCACTAAGATTTTTCGTTCTTAGCCGCTAACCATTGCAACAGTCAGTTAAGTGCCATACGTGATACACGCTTTGGGCGATCATGTCTTGAAAGAGACATGACTGACTGGGCAGAAGATTATCCCGCAGTAGGTTGCCATTGCTTTCTGCTGTAGACTGATTGCCATCCAAGGCTATAGAACCCAATCTCTTCTGTTATTTGACTCATAGCTAAAGGGGGAAGAGATGTATTATATTATTAAGTAGTAATTAGTGGGAAATCAATTTATTACTCCATGGCAATATAAAACTGATCCCCCACTTTATTAACCAGTAGAAGCCTTAATCATGTTTTCAACTATTATATTCAGTCAGTCAGTTAGTTATACACGCTTTGGGTGATCATGTCTCGAAAGAGACATGACTGATTGGGCAGAAGATTATCCCGCAGTAGGTTGCCATTGCTTTCTGCGGTAGATTGGTTGCCAGTCAAGGCTATGGAATCCAATCTGTCCTATTATTTAACCTATAACTGGAGGTGGATTAATACCTTTCCCAATGGTATTTGTGAGTAAGTGAATGCAACGAATTCAACCGGAATTCGAACTCCCCGATTTGTCGTTCCGTGTCGATATCCACTGCACTACAACGCACAACCAGTACAACAGCTGCACATTTAAAAGCTTAAAACAAGAAAAAAATGATTAATTATCTCTTTGGGATATCCAATGTTGGCTGAAGTAACATCATATTTTCCAGCGACGACAGTCATTGATTTTTGAACTCAGGCAAAAGTTATGATATCGAACGTCGATTTTCAAGGCGCACAAGCTCATTTCCAGCTTAAAAACTAGTAAAAAAAAATCTCCTTATAACTCATTTCTCTTTTCTTAAATGACCTTGTACATTAATTGTATGAATGCCCAATGCTGTTTTCAAGACATACATGTCACTTTGGCCTTGTATTAATAAGATGGATGCATAAATGATATAAAATTGATTGAAGTCGCTAACTTGTTATTTACACATGTCAAGTAAAGCTGTTACATTGTTGCAATGTCTTTTGCACAATGACAACAGATGCACAGACAACACCAACCGCGCTGGAAGGCACTGCTTCGAGGACATCTGCAACTGACGGGTATGACATCAAATAGAAAGATTTGCGACAATTATTAGATAAAAACAAAGTACAAATTCTGTTTGGTCTATTAGCAGAATTTATACTTATATACGAATGCAAAAATGTGGAGTGAGGCAAATACAAACCCTGTCAAGGCATAAATACGAAACGAAAATATAAATTAGAAATGAGAATTTGATTACTATTCACCGATTAAAACCTTCGACAAAAGTCAAATTTTCACAGCTAATTTCAATCTTTTTTTGTATTAAACCTTCGTGAGGTTTTTTGATATCTTAATCAGCATTTCTTCGAGATCCATCTTTGACAAAATATCCCGATGGTTGAATAAGAAGAAAATGCGTTAAGCGACTTGCTTCTTCTTTTATATGACAACTCCCTTCAGTATGTGTGCGATCATGGCTCTCCGCAACATTCTATCCTTTGTAACATTAACCTATGTTTGTTTCCTAATTACTATACCTCTCAGTTCGTGTTTGGCTACACAATTAAACGCTCTCTTTAGCTAGGTTACCCACTGTTTCCTTTTCCAAACCTTCCTCATTATATGTCCAAAAATGTCAACCTTTTCTAATTCTAAACAAAAGTATATTTTTCTTGCCATTTTTGTCAAACCTTCCTCGTTGCGTACGTTACGTCCATGATATTCTCAGCTTCTTCAGTAAAAAAATACCTCTATTGCCTAAGGTCATCGTTTCATCTGTGAGAAAATTATTCAGCATTCACAACCGTATAGCAAAATTGATATTGCATAGTAGTCCAGCACTTTGTTTTCTGTTTTTAATGGAATTTTATTGTTTCTCGATGCTTTCCACGTCCTGAACCTTCCAACTCTAATACAATAGAGAGCAAGATTTACACGTCCTGAACCTTCCAACCCTAATACGATGGAGAGCAAGATTTACACGTCCTGAACCTTCCAACCCTAATACAATGAAGAGCAAGATTTACACATCCTGAGTCTTCTAACACTAATACGACGGCGAGCAAGATTTACACGTCCTGAACCTTCCAACCCTAATACGATGGGGAGCAAGCATACAAGTCTGACGCTAGTGTAGTAAGTTTACAATTAAATGCAACATTAGCGTGGCTGTGTAACAGTCTAAGTTAAACTGAAAACATATTTTGGATGCTTTGCCATGACTTAACAGCTAACAGGAAGCATCTCATAAGGTAATAATCACGACAAAGCCATTAAGCAGTAGCTATTATAGATAACCTTGAGAAGGTTTAATCAAATATTGTTTGTATTAAATGTAAGAGCGACAAACCTTTGATCAAATTTTATTTGCGCAGGTCAACGTGTAATATGGAAAAATTACACAATATAATAAGACTTCAGATGATCAGGGCCGGTTAAATTTTACTGATAATAATTTACTTTTTTCTTAAAAACGTTATTTGTTTGCAGACGTTAATTTTATTGCTTGTATATAAAAACTTTATCTACTGAAACACGTGCAAATAACGTTTATAGAAATCCTCTGTCTGGAGTAAAAAATAACTATAATAAGCTTCCCAGACCAAAACAAACTACTAAACGAACTCATGTCAAAATGAAAACATGAAAATAAAACTTTTAGGAATTAAAGATTGAAAATGTAAATGAACAAGAATAAACGAAAAATTAAAACTAAAATCAAATAAAATAAATAAATAAAAATAAGTAAAATAAATCAATACTAACCAATAAATAACTAAATAAACTAATAAACAAATTACTAAACGTCCAAAGCGCACATAAATACAGCTAAACGCAATAATAACAAACAACAATAATATAATCAATAACAAAGGAAAAAGTTAACAAACTTCACTCAGTCGGTTAAGTGCCATACGTGATACACGCTTTGGGCGATCATGTCCCGAAAGAGACATGATTGACTGGGCAGAAGATTATCCCGCAGTAGCTTGCCATTGCTTTCTGCGGTAGACTGGTTGCCGACCAAGGCTAAAGAACCCAATTTATTCTGTTATTTAACCCATAAATGGAAGGAATAGACGGATTAATACCTTTCCCAAGGGTATTTGCGCGTAAGTTAATGCAATGAATTCGGCTGGAATTTGAACTCCCCGCCCCCGATTTCTCGTTCCGAGTCGATATCCAATGCACCACAACGCACATCAAACTTCACTATGTAGCCCTAAAAACCGCATCCTGACCCAAAATTATATCCACCCAATAGTTCCTAGAATATTTCGAAACATAACTACTACCACGTACCAAAATAACCGTGGAAATAACACAATAGACTACTCACAGTGCATCCCCGACTTTTATATATAAATAGTCGAGTAAAAACAACACATATGGCCTGACGATTGCGTTTAGCATGAAACAGACTGTCGGCACTTAGTGTTAACTTCAATCCATCTTTTTATATTTACATACACTCTATCCCTGATATTGACAACTTTAATCCATAAATATAGCATACCTTAAAACAATATTTATATTCAATATATAATTGACCGCTCTGTTAAACAACTAGCAGTTTGTTTCTTGCTTAAATCCAATCATCAGGCCATGTGCGATGTGTTTTGGCATAACTAATTATATTTAAACATGAAACAGACTGTCTTCGCTGGGTGTTTACCTTCTAACAAAAAAACGACTTCCGGACCTATATCGGTCTGTCCGTCGGTCCTTTCAAACAAAGACTGTATAACCACA
The DNA here is from genome assembly GCA_037127315.1 of Ascarosepion bandense. Taxonomy (NCBI): domain Eukaryota; kingdom Metazoa; phylum Mollusca; class Cephalopoda; order Sepiida; family Sepiidae; genus Ascarosepion; species Ascarosepion bandense. The sequence goes on from JBBBDQ010000172.1 coordinate 1,551,670, forward strand.
GGTACTCCTTTTCGAACCCCGGTCAGAGGTACCAGACAGTCCTTTCGCGGGCATTCTGGAAAATGAAAGAGGAAGGGCTGGATCCTGAAATTAGCTGGAAACTGATAGGTTCAGCCCGTATTCCGAGGAATTTTCGTGATAGGTGCTGTCTATGTTTACTGGAAAAAATTTCAATATTAAAATACCCCCACCAACACCGGCTACTGAATCTTAGAAGGGAATTCATCAGTAAGTGCCGCCACAAGGCAAATTTTTCGAATACTTAAATTTAGAATTTAAATCCCCGTTGACTAACTGTTAGAATATAAATTAAAAGGATTCAATTTAAGTTTTAATCTTAATTTTACCCTAACGTTAACCTTAAAAAGTATTTTAAACCCCCTACCTTCCTATCCCAAGCTCCTTTAATTGCCTATCTTTAGAAAATATGGATTCTTTTACTAAACCCCTTTTTCCTTGGTTAACACATATATGTATATAGATGTATATATTTTTTTTCTCTAATACTTTTTTCCCTAATAATTTTTAAACTGATAACTTCCTGTAATTGGCATTTAGCTCGCTTCTACCTAAAAGGTTTAATCAAATAAACTTAAATAAAAATTTTAAAATCTTATATTGAAACCCTTCTCGCTCCTCGCCTAAATACACCTCTTCAAACAGCCCAAAATCTTAAGCTTAAAAATGTAATTTAACTCATTTAGTTGTCTATCCTTATAAAATATGAACTCCTATTCCTCCCCTTCCTAAATATACCATTTCAACACCCTGTAACCCCGCGACTACCAGCTCTGTCCTGTTCTACTTTGTGACCGTTGTTAACCAAAATCCCTCCACACTCTACCCCAGGGCATTTCGCCATTTGGAAAAAAACAATGTCGCTGACGTGACGTAGAATTTCTATAAGAGATCCTATGTCGAAATGTACACCCGACACCTTTGAATTTTGAAAATTTTCTCTAATTTATATATATATATATATATATGTGTGTGTGTGTGTGTGTGTGTGCGTGCGTGCGTGCGTGTGTGTGTGTGTGTGTGTGTGTGTGTGTGTGTGTGTGTGTGTGTGCAATAGCTAATTTGTCGGCGTTTTACTTTTATTTTTTATTTTGCGCATGCGCATTGTTTTGGAAAAAAGGCACCATGATGCAATTCACTTCACCAGAAATTTGGGAACGTCGTGCTGTTCTGTTTAGCATTCATACCGGAAGTTTCAATAGGAACATTTCGGAGTGTTTGGCTGCCAATCTGTGGACAGTGCAGAGGTTTCGGAAAAAAAGTCGGATGATTAGGACGGTATTTGGAGTAACCACTAGTGATGGTGTCGTTATGCCTTCATTCATTTTTCCAGTTTTACTTATAATTTTTTTATATTTTAGAAGCATTTTTCAAAATAATTTAGTACTCGTGCTCTTTATTTATGTTTTTATTTTTTCCCAGCAGGTGTGTAGTTGGTGCTCTAATTAATTTTCGTTTATTAAAATGAATTCCTATCGATTTGTATTCTTGCAGATGCTTCGTTATCGTTGATTTGTTTTTAAAGCACGCGTTTCTTTCAATTTCTATGCTCAAGAAAATCCTGTTACATTCAGAAAATGGCGCTATTGTTGTCTGCTAAAAGGAAACAAACAAAATTTCAAGAAACGTGTTGAAACTTTATAAAACAGGTTAAATGGTAAAACTACCGATGGTCAAAAAAAGTCGTGAAATAAATTGTAAACTCTTAAACAAATGAAACTTGAAAAAATATTAAATATCAAAATATTAAAACTTCATAAAAATACTATTCACTCATGAGAAACTACAAAACCACGGCATTTGAATATGACTCAACACTTGGAATTGTGCACATTTCTCAGCCATAAAATAGGGACGGTGGATTACATTTAGATTGTCGACTTCCATAAAGTCTGTCAGTCAGCTAAGGTGATCATGTCGCGAAAAAGACATGACTGACTGTGTAGACGATTTTCACGCAGTAGGTTGTTATTACTTTCTAAACCCAATTTGTCCTGCTACTTAACCCGTGGATGTGCGTTGTGGTGCAATGGTTATCGACTCAGAATGAGAAATCGGGGAGCCGATTTCGAATTCCAGTTGAATTCCTTGCATTCACTTACGCACAAATACCCTTGGGAAAGGTATTGATCTTTCGAGACATGATCGCCTAAGGGTTCATCACGTATGAAACTTAACTAACTTAACCCGTAGCTGGAGGGAGAAGCGACGGATTAATACATTTCTTAGGAGTATTTGTGCGTAAACAAATAACGAATTCAACTGGAATTTGAACTCGGCTCTCCGATTTCTCGTTCCAAGCCGATATCCACTGCACCACAATGCACATCTCATTTGATAAAGTATTGCATTTCATTATATCAGATTCAATAATCTGTGTATATGATTTTTTTTATTTAATGATTTTTTTGTATAGAGCAGTCTTTTGATTAAAAGAGAAAGACATTTATTAAAGAGAAAATACATTTAAAAAGAAAAAGAAAAGTGATAAAAACTCTGACTGTGATAGGCCAATTTAACATCTCGATATCAAAATTCAAATTTAATGCCTGCCCGTCTTTGCATTTTTAACGCTTTCAATGTAAACTGTAACCAGCATCTTTTATGTTTCTACATCCCCACACACACATACAAATACCATTTCTCACTGTCTTGTATATAAAATTGATTCCATACATAAAACTGTCATTAGTCTGAAAATGTTCCTGCTCAGAACGAAACGTGTCACTAAGAAGCTTTTTCAAAAGGACCATTCATTTATCCTCATCTGATACATATATTTTTATATTATATATTTCATTCACACACACACACACACACACACACACACACACACACACACACACACACACACAAACAAACAAACAAACAAACAAAAAAACGCCCATATGTTGGGTGCTATCCAGAATTTCGTTGAAAATGCGCGAAATGTTTTTCTCAAAGGAATAGAAATTCATTGAAAATTCAGTTCTTTATTTCCTTGTTGAGATGTGTGAAGTGTCCGGTGAGACATGGGAAACAAATGGTTGACTTTAATCTGATTGATCAAACTGTTCCCGGATCTTCTACGGTCACACCTCTTATTTATTCTCTTCTTAGGCTCGTCTGGCACCAGACCAAAAGCATACAGATAAGAGCGGACTGGATTCCTTTCATTCAAAATATTTAATAATTCTAGCCTCAAAGTAAGAAATTCGTCATCCAGACAACATATCCCAATTGAACAAAAAAAATGTTAAGTCACGTGTACGTACTGTTGACCGAGAAACGCAAATATATTTTTTCTAAAATCTACGTAAAAATACATTTTGCCAAAACATATTTAAATTTTCTGGACTAATAAGTTGATCCACTCGTATAAAGTAGGGGAAATTTTTATGGGGAATAATTTTTAACGATAATCGTTCTTTATACCTTTCTGAAATCGCGACATTTATCAGAATCCTTTTAGGATATTACAATAAACCTTCTACCCATAATGCACCACTGTTCCGCATATATAGATTGGCGAACCAAGTCACAACATATATGACCTGAAGATTACGTTTAAGCATGTCGCCGCTTGGTGTTGATTTCAATATCCAGTTTTATATTTACATACGAAATATCCCTGATATTGATTTAGAATGGCCTGTCCTGTTGTCGATATATACCACTAGAGTATGTAAATAATGCTAATTTCTCCCAAAGTTTTTTCTTTTCTTTTCTTTTCTTTCTTTTGTTTTTTGTTTTTTTTTGTTTTGTTTTTTTTATTTTGTTTTGTTTTTTTGCAAGTGGACCAGTCTACTGAAGTAGTTCCGACTTTCTCAGTTGTCGCGGCAGACATTAGTGTATACAGCTGAACGTACTTTTTGTAAATGCCATATCCCTCATAACATATTTATACAAAAATTCACAAGGTTCGAGAGCCACTTCAAGTAGAGGGTTACTTTCAAATGGCTATGATGAATGTGGTGTGATATCAATGAAAGAGGACTTGGTATAAAATGAATATTACGGGGATGGACAGATAAGGATTAACTCATGGCTTGAAGAAGTTGCCATGTTTAACAAAGCAATCACGGTCCACACGACAGATATGTTGTTTAACCGAGAAAATACGGTGGTATTAAGAGATAAGGTTGAGAGACAGAATTAATATTACTACTTGTACCGACTCTTAACCATGTCTGAGCTAAAGTATATCGTCTGATAAATATTTTCTAAGGAACACTACCACTGATCAGGTGAATACTAGTATATATATATATATATATATATATGGACATTGAGGTCAGCATCAGAGGCGATAGTCTGTTTTATGTTGAAAGCACTCATCAGACCACGTGCTTGACTTCTTATATATACAAGCCATTGATGTATTTTATTGCATTGTATTGTATTATTTCAACGGTTATTTTGATGAGCGTGGTTTGTTAATTTGTTTAATTTTGTATATTTTTTCAATTATGATTGTTCGTTTTCAGTTTCCGATTTTTAAGTAGCGTAGTTTGTTTTTGTGTCTGCATTTTGAGATGGGTTTTGATCCTTTATTAGTAGTTTGTTTTGGTCTGGGTAGGTAATTAAAGCTATCTTTTCCGCCAGCTAAGTTAACAGTTTTTGGATAGATTGTTGTAGGCTAATGTTCTTTTTCTTGTTTTCCATGAAATTTTTTAATGTGATTTATTTTCATCACCCAGAAAGATTGTGTTTTTCGCATATTTATTATTTGCAAATAATATTTATCGTGTGTAGTTTCTTTGTTTCCAGGTCCCTTCATTTATCCTATGTATTTTTGTATTCGTTATCGGCTGATTTTGCAGTAGTTTGTTATATTACATTGTTCTTCAAGCAATTGCCGTTTAAGAGATATTTGTTCTTTATTCTGCAGTTACACGTGGTCTAATTTGTTCAGGTTGTTTGTTGATTGGTTTCTTGCTGTGCTTTTTTATTATTTTTGCAATATTCTCAGTGAAGCTGTAGCTGATTTTTACAGTGTTTTTAGTTGAATCTCTGATGGAAAGCGCTTGATGCTGCGAAGTGTTTGTGTATGAGATATATATATATTAAAGTGGACATTGACATCAGCATCCATAGACGATAGTAGTCTTTTTCATGCTTAAACGCAATCTTCAGGCTATGTTTGTTGCTTTTTGGCTCGACTATTTATATATGCTGGTCAGTGGTGTATTATAATAACTGCTACCCATAATACACCACTGACCAGCATATATAAAAAGATTTATCAAGCCACAACACATAGGGCCTGGCGATTAGAATGTAATATTTCTCGACTTATTTTATCTATCATGTTTAATTACCTATCCGTTTGAAAGTTGTATCCATCAAAACATCCCAACGTTTCATCAAAACGTTTAACCAAGCAATAATAAAGCTATTATATCGGACGCTAACAACGGCTTGATTACTCAAGCGGTTTCTACTTAAAACTTACTAATTGTCTACCTACAGTTTTTCTAGACTAAGGCTTTCTGTGCATGAGGACATTCATACACACATATTGCCATACATAGATAAATGCATGATGGCATTGCCATAATTCTCGTACTTTTTGTAACAAACAGAAAAGTTTTAATATTGAGCACATGCGTACGGGATATCACAACAAAATAATTTCTTTTTTTTTAATCATTTCCCCCAAGCAAGGTGGGGCTGTCACTAGTGCGCAGGGGGGTTACAGAGAGAGAAAAGACTGGGTACAGGTGGTATTTAAAAAAGGATAATAGAGGAACGGGATTCAAGAAGATAAAAGATGGCAATTGACGTTGAATTTAAATTTTGAGAGAATATAGCTATCATGGAAGCAAGTAAACGGAAGAGAGTTCCAAATTTGGATGGGGAAATGCGAAAAAGAATCTATTGAAGTCGAAGTGACGGTTAAATTTAACTATTTTAACGGTAAATGAGTGGGACCAAAATACCAGTCTAGTACCGCGCTTAAACTCAAGTGGTCAGGGCACTAGGGGAAAAATGTTCGTCAGATAAAAGCTTTCTATATTAAACTGTGCAAAAATATAGAGATGTGAGTTATAATAATGTATTTGCCTTAATATAAATAAATAATAAATAAATAATAAATAAATATAAATATAAATAATAAATAATAAATAAATAATAAATAAATAATAAATAAATATAAATATAAATAATAAATAATAAATAAATAATAAATAAATAATAAATAAATATAAATATAAATAATAAATAATAAATAAATAATAAATAAATAATAAATAAATATAAATATAAATAATAAATAATAAATAAATAATAAATAAATAATAAATAAATATAAATATAAATAATAAATAATAAATAAATAATAAATAAATAATAAATAAATATAAATATAAATAATAAATAATAAATAAATAATAAATAAATAATAAATAAATATAAATATAAATAATAAATAATAAATAAATAATAAATAAATAATAAATAAATATAAATATAAATAATAAATAATAAATAAATAATAAATAAATAATAAATAAATATAAATATAAATAATAAATAATAAATAAATAATAAATAAATACTAAAATGTGAACAGGCTATTAGCTTTAATTACTTCTACGGATCTCCGACTGCAAGGTTTCTTTGATTTGTCATATTTGTTTAATTGTAATTTTCTCTTATTCCTCCTGATATTTTTGCCTTAAAACAGTTATCGCTTCCCTTACTCTATGAATAGTGTCGATGATCTTTCAAAGTTTTTAACCTGGAATAGAAACTGATCTTTAGATGGTCAAATGTCATAACCTTGGTGTTTTCAGGTTCCAATAATTTTTTTATTTACCTTTTTTGCAGTATGACAGATGTCAAATGATAGGAACAGAGAAAAAGAATAGAGTGTAAGAAGAAACAACATACTATTCAATAATATTCTTACACTGCATCATTTAATTTGGCAGAAGGCCAATATCAAAGAACATTTCCCAAACCAATACGCGACCACTTCCGAATTTAACTGATTGTTTTGCACATGTGGGAAGAAATCTCTCACCTATGTGACTTTTGATATACTGTTTACCGATAGACCCAGCGAAATTACACTTATTATCATCGTCACTCTTGATCAATTTTCATTGTTCTACATACACCCACACTGGATGTGCGTTGTGATGCAGTCGATATCGACTCGGAACGACAAATCGGGGTGCCGAGTTCGAATTCCAGTTGAATTCCTTGCATTCACTTACGCACAAATACCCTTGGGAAAGGTATTAATCCATCTCTTCCCTCCATTTATGAGTTAAATAATAAGACAGATTGGGTTCTATAGCTTTGGCTGGCAACCAGTCTACCACAGAAATAAATGGTAACCTACTGTGGGATAATCTTCTACCCAGTCAGTCATGTCATTTTCAAGACATGATCGCCCAAAGCGTGTATCACGTATGGCGCTTAACCTCACTGACACCCACACTACGTGAGTGTTTAAATGTTTAAAGCTAGCTCTCGTGTTTTTTTCGACGATTAAGAATTTGATGGCCGAGGAGCCCGCATGAAGCAAATCCAAACAACACAACACTTTTTGTCGGGATACTGTCAAATTCTTCAGATGCCTCCTGTCAAACTCTTCAAATGCCTCACATGCAATGCCCGCTTTTTTTTTTTGTTGTTTTTTTTTTTGTTTGTTTTTGTTTTTTAATCGAAAGAGTGCACGAAATAAAATGTTATAATTGCCGATTCTACTGAGGGGTCGTTTTTACTTGAACGTACCAATATCCGAAAGCTAAAATATTCTTTAAATTCTATTTTAGATCGACTGCTTTCTCCAATAGCAGAAATCGCCATCGCTTGCATTTATGCTTTCACGTCCGACATATGATTCATCAATTTTGCAAGAGCTTGTCATTGAGACAACTTAGGAAACAATTTTGCAGACAAATAATGGATATTTGCTTACATTGGAATGTTTCCGTATTTTTAGGAAACTAATACACTTCTTTAAGAATTCGTCTATAAATAATGATGATAAGTGTTTCTCTGCTTTTGGAAGCTTTTCGTAATAAACAGTTTTGTTTCATATCTTTATTTATTCTTGCCTTCTTTTAATTCAAATTTACCAGAGTGCAAGACAATATTTTCAGGATATTTGCGAAAATTTTGATCACAATAAATTCTATACAAGTGGATATTTTTAATTTACACTTCAATTCCTCACTACTGAACTCTACTATATATATAGATATTAGTCATCCACATACAAGCCTGTTTCGCTATATCACAGCTCATCAGGGTGGATAAATATCCACTTGCTTCCAGCCTGGATCAAAACTCGACCGATTTGGTGTCAGTCTGAGTTCCTACTCAAGCGTATGGAATGAGAGATGAGGAAATTTTAGCGTGTTATATATATGCGGTGTATACACACGCCAGTCACCGGGAAAACTCAATTCATTACTTAAAAGTAATGCGTAAATCGCAGAAGTAGTAACTATTTTAAAATTTTTCCTTTCGTGAGCTCAGTCATAATGAGAGCATAATTTATTAGTCATCCACATACAAGCCTGTTTCGCTGTATCACAGCTCATCAGTGTGGCTAGACACCCACTTGCTTCATATATATATTGTGTATTTAGACAGCAATCTCTTTTATAAGAGTTTCATTTAAAATGACATACAAGGTGTTATGGTCAAATTTTTTATATAAAATTTTTCATGTGATCTTAAAATCTTTTCTTTTATGATTGTAACATCCATTGATTGTCCTTAAATAATAGTAAATACAAGAAAAACAATGCCCTCTTCAAATATTTTTGATAATTAGAAGACGACAACAACAAAAAACAATTATTACCTGGGATGGATATATATGCGCCATGCACGTACAAGCCTGTTTCGCAGTATCACAGCTCATCAGTGTGGCTAGATAACCACTTGCTTCTGGCCGGGATAGAAACTCGACCGATTTGGTGTCAGTCGGAGACGTTAACACCTAAGGCATAGGCACATGGAATCAGAGAAGGGAAATTTTAGCGTGTTATATATATGCGGTGTATTCATACGCCAGTCACCGGGAAAACTCAATTCGTTACTGAAGACTTAGGATGAATATTTAATGGTTAATAGACTTTATTTACACACACACACACAAATATATATCCGCAGACAGATCTGTTTCGCTGTATCACAACTCATCAGTACGGTTAGACGCCGATTGCTTTCAACCCAGGATTGAAACCCGACCGAATTGGCGTCAGTCGGCGATTCTACCTCTGAGCTATGGGCGCTCGGTAGAAGGAGCAGACTTTTTAGCGTGTATATTATCATTATACACGCCCAATAGCTGAGAGTGTTCTAATTCATTGCTGAATAAATGATGCGTAGATGCTAGAGTAGCTACTGTTTTTCAAAGTCTACCATTCTTCCAGAGTGCTCAATCAGGGTATGAGAGTGTAAATAGTCATCTGCAATATATATATAATAAGATAGAATAAAGTAGTGATGTGGAAGACCGTGTGAAGACAAAATTGCTGACAGTCAGTGGATTACGGATAGAAAGGCATTTTAGGCAAACAGACTTTGCAATAAAGTGCTCAAAATCAAAGATAGAGCAATAACAGAATTAAAACTAAACCAGCTCATCAAAAAACACCCAAACCCATCAACATCTCCTCCACTAACATACGAGGTATACGTTGCAACTTTTGCAGTGTCGACTTTTTTCTACAATTAAACTCACCTGACATCCTAGCCCACTGCGAAATTAACCCTGATCCTTCTATCCTCTCTTCTTAATTCTACGTCCCGAGCTACCTTCCCCTCTTCAGGAAGGACTCCAATGTCTACATGCATGGGCTTGGTGTTTAGGTCAGTGAACGCCTTCCTCTAGTTAGGGTGATCTCACTTGAATCCCTACATCATTCTTCTATGTGTTTCCGTCTCTCCCTTCTAAGCTCTTTCTCCAACGCTCCCCCTAATCTCCCGACTGTTCCGTTCTTTATAGCATCTCCAATAATATCGACAAGCCCATTTCCTATCATCCGTTTGCCCATATATTTGTGTATGGCGACTTTAACGCCCACCGTGCCAAGTGGCTGGAGAATTCCGTCACAGATCTTGCTGGTGTCCACACCATGAATCTTTCAATCACTCAGTCACCTACGCAGGTGGTGGAGTTCCCCACGCGTTTCTCTAATAACTCTAATGGATACGACTTACTACTAGATCTCTGCTCTACTTCCATCCCCGATTCTTGCAATGACAAGCAACTCTGCCCTCTCGGAAACACTGACCATGCGGTAGTTTTCGTTAGCATCTTCTTCCACTCCCACGCCACCTAAGAACCTCAGACCAGCAGTATATCTTACTGCTAACAACGAGCTGATTGGGACTCATTCCACGATTTCCTGTGTGATGCCCCTTGGAACAAAGTATTTAGCCTTCCCATTGAAGACTGTGGGGGTGAGGTCACCTCTTAAGTTAAGGCTAGCATCGATGCTTTCATCCCAGGCAGGAAGTTGAGAGTTAAATCCCACTCAACCCTCTGGTTCTCCCCTACCTGCTCGGCTGCCATCGCCCACCGAAATCATTTCTTCCGGCTTTACCGGAGTCACGCGTCGGACCATAACAAGCGCCTTTTTGCCTCGGCTCGCAATGAGTGCAAGAAGATACGTAAAGGAGCTAAACTGCTGTTTGCAGCCTGAATGAAGCAGGGAATAGTATCCCATAAATTCGGCTCTAAAGACTACTGGAGGCCCTGTAAAAGTGTGCTGACCAGCAGCAAGCCCTCAATCCCCATCTAATCAACGAATTTGAGGTCCTCACCTCTTCAACAGACAATGCTGAGTGCTTCGCTCGTAGATTCTCCACTAACTCGACACTGGACACATCTGGATTATCTGTACCCGACTTCCCACCCCAAACCTAGGCCCAACTGACTGACATACACATTACCCCTTTGGTGGTCTCCAAAATAATTTCAAAGCTTGACCCCCATAAAGCGAGCGGTGATGACGGAATACTAATCATTGTCCTAAAGAAATGTGCTTCTGAACTCTTATCTGTTTTCTCTAGTCTATAACTACTGCCTCTCTGCTTCTTGCTTTCCTGCCTGTTGGAAGTCCTCCTCCGTGATTCCAATATATAAAAATACTGGTGAACCCTCTGTCCCCTCTAATTATCGCCCTATCAGCCTCATACTGATCTTTGGCAAATTGTTCGAAGCCATCATCAACGCTGTGGTGGCACATCATCTCACAGCATACAGACAAGCAGTATGTTTCCGCTTCACCAGGTCTATTGCTGATACGCACTCGACCATCACTGAGTATATACACCAGGCTCTCGACAAGAACGGCGAAGCCCTAACTGTTACCCTAGACATCTCCAAAGCGTTTGACAGAGTCTGGCATGCTGAATTTCTGTGCAAGCTGCGGGGCTATGGTATAATTGGACAGTTGTTTGACCTTATCCAGTTATTCCTTTCAAATCGCACAATGAAGATAGTATTGAACGGACATGCCTTCCAATATTTCACACGAACGCTCTATTCAAGGTCTTACTCTTTTCCTTATCTACATTAACGATCTCTCCGATGTAATAAGATCCCAAGTAGGGATATACGCTGACGACACTATGGTTTACTCTCGCCTCGATCAAAAATCTGCCTAGGCTGATAAAGTAAACCTCACTGCCGAATTTGAAAAGAACCTCAAGTCCCTGGTGGACAGGGGTAAGAAATGGCTCGTGAATTTTAATGCTTCCAAAATGAAACTGCTATCTATTAACCTCCACAGACAATCGCTCCTACCCCCCATTAGCATGTATCAGACTAGTCTCCCTGAAAGTAAAACACTGCGCCTCCTCAGGTTAACTTTCACAACAGACCTCAAGTGGAATGACTATATAGAATCCATAGTTAAATCCGCTGCTAAGAAGGTCGTTTCTCTGTGAAGGGCTAGAGAGTTTTTCCTGTCTGAAAAATCCTGCACATATACAAATCTACCATCCGCCCGTGCATTGAATACTGCTACCATATCTGGTCGGGTGCTCCTACTATCCACCTAGGGGTCCTTGACAAAATCCAACGGAGAATCTGTAATGTGATCGATTCCGACTTGACTGCTCGAATACAGTTACTTTCTCACCGGTGCAATGTGGCTTCCTTGTGTCTCTTCTACAAATACTTTCAGGTCTTCTGCTCCGATGAAATTAGCTCACTGGTACCCCCTATACATGAATTTACTCCACAAGAATAGCAACTATTTCCCGCCCTTTTACTGTGAAACCAATAAATTGTAAGCATAAATTTTACACCAACTCGCACTTCCTGCCTGTGGAGTTTCCTTCCGTTTACTTGATTCCTGACAGCTACAATCTTCAAGAATTCAAATTTAAAGTCAGTAGTTATCTCCTATCTCACTAACTTGCATCCTCTCTCTCATGCTTCTTTCTCCGTTAACTCCACTCTTATCAGTTTTCTCATCCTTCTCTTACCCACTTCCTGTCACCCCTTTATAACCTGTCACTCTTTCTCATAACTTTCCTCATATGTAACCACCTGCTCAACACTGGCAGTAAAATGCCTTGCTTGAGGATACACGATTATAAAAAAAAAGAAAGAATTACTTAGCTCATTAATAACCTTCAGCATCCCGACTCCAGAGTTTCGTAAACATTCTTTTCGTCACCTCTTCAGGGGTATTTCACAATTTACTGTTAATATTTCCAGTTGTTTGCTTTTTTAAATATTCTTGTAAGTTGTTCGTGTTTTAGCAGGTGTGAGGTGTCATTGTTTTTATAACTTTTTCTTTTTATCACTTTTCTTTCAAAATTTGTTAGGTGTTGATTTATTGTTATTGCTCGTAAAAGTGTCAGTTTTTTAATGTATGAATGTTTAATGCTTGTATATACGTGCATACATATACACACATACAAACATATGTATCCACATATGAATATGCACTCACGTACTCGTGTGTACACATATGCATATACGCACTGACATATATAAATGTTTTTTTGCTTTATCAATTATAAGTGTAAATTGTAGAAAGTTGGATTTATAGTTAGATTTTTATTTATTATTTATGTTTGTGTGTGTATGTTTGCAGGATGTATAAGATTTATTTCTATTTATACGTTATTAAATTAAAATTTGTAATATTTATATTCTTATTTTAATTATTGTATTAGGTAGTAAATTAAGTATTTATTTAGGTGTTTATTTATGTATCTGCCTTTACCTATTCCTTCATTTTTCTTGTTTAAGAGTTTATTTTGTTTTTAAATGATTATTGCTATTTTTCGTCTAAAAATGATTTACAATTTTTACTATTAATATTGTGTGAGTTTGCTCTTTTTATGATTTCCCATTTGATTTAGTATTAATTGTAGAAAGTTGTAATGATAATGAAATTGTGGCTTACATTTATTTATTTATTTGAAGTTTATGCTATATTTATTTATATGTGGTATTTTAATTAGTGCTTAGGTGGCAAAGTAAATATTTATTTATGTGCCTACATTTACCTATTATTTCGTTTTTTCTTATTTAGAAGTTTGTTTGGTTTTTTAAATTAGTTATTGCTATTTCCTGTAAGTATAATTTATAATTTTACTATTAATATTGTTTAATGCTAGTCGTTTGATTTCGGTAGACATATTATTCTCTTTTTTGAGTGTATGCGTATTTTGATAAGGTTGCATTGTTTGTGTGTTTTTCAGTTTTGAATGACATCTATTTATATATATATATATATATATATATATATATATATATACAGAGAGAGAGAGAGAGAGAGAGAGAGAGAGAGAAAGAGAAAGAGAGAGCGGTGAGTAATTTCTAATGCAAACGATATTGTAGAGTTTGATTTTGCGGCACAATATAGTAGGTCAATTAAACAACATCACTGAAAAAAAAGCTCCATGCAAATCACTCCGCCAGAAATTTGTAAACAACATGCAGCACTGCTTTGCGTTCGCATCGGAAAATTTGGAAAAAGTTGGATGAGTCTTTTGGTGATTACAAAAGTGTTTGTAGAGATTACAAATCATGGCGACTTTATGCCTCCACGTATCTTACCACAGGGCCTTAGACTTAACACGGGGACCTACACACAAGAGCCTTAGGAGGGAGTTCTGTTCTGGGTGAAGAGATTAGCTACTGGAAGATCTTATATCTGGCAACATGACACTGCATCATGCCACACAAGCAGGAGAACCCAATCATAGTTGTTAGACAATTTTTGCGACCACATCATCCCTTATATTTGGCTATCTAATTCCCCAGACTGGAGATACCGAAAGTTTGAAACCAAGTTTGCATAATCAACTAATTTTCAAAAATTAATATATATATATATATATATATATATATATATATATATATATATATATAATACAAAAAAGTTGAAAATTAATTTTGTTGGATGTCCATTTCAGCGAGAAAATTCTCGCTTCATCAGCAACGGTGGAAAACAAAAACTTTATTAATTCAAATGTGTTTTTTGGATATTACCTATTTGCTTTTGGGATTTACATATTCAGGTCAATCTTACTATGCCAATTAATAATTTTAGTTTTTTTGTATTACCGAGTCTTTTAAAATTTACCTTCAAAACTGCTTTTTAAAATTTTACTGATCAAAAGTAACAAACTGCTTTAATTCTGGTTTTGGTTTCATTAAAAATTTTAATTTGGTAAATCTTTCCACCTTGTCAAACATATGCAACCCAGACATTTTTTAATGTTAACTCTGTTGATTATTATTATTGATTATTATTGTTGATTATTATTGTTGATTATTATTATTGATTATTATTGTTGATTATTATTGTTGATTATTATTATTGATTATTATTGTTGATTATTGGTTAGTAATTAAATAAGTTACAGAGATCCGAAGGTGAATTGGCGAAGGAATCTTTCCAGAAGTTGAGTAAAGTATTAAGAAACAGGACAATTTCACTAGAAACAAAGAGGGGAGTAGTGAATTGCTATATGATGTCGGTTCTTCAATATAGCAGTGAATGCTAAACAATATCATTGAAGATGAAGTAAAAACTTGAATCAGCTGAAATGTGCTTCTACAGAAGGATGCTGCGAATATCATGGACCGAGCATGTGAACAATGATGAGGTTTCGGAAAGGATGGAAATGAAAAGGAAATAGTTACTGAGCATCAGAAAGAGACAGCTAAAGTTTCTGGGACATGCAATGAGGAAGGAGGGCTTGGAGAACCTGATACTAACAGGCCAGATAGAGGGGAAAAGAGACAGAGGAAAGCAGCGGATAACATATTTGATGTTGGATGTTGGAACGAGGATTGCATGGTGCAGGAGAAGGCATGCTAAGAGCCACCAGGAATAAAGAGACGTGGAAAGCCATGAATGCCTACGTCCTGAAGGGACAGGGCACATAGGAGAAGAAGAATGTCTTACACTAAAAGCTACGGGTCTGTCATTTTGGCTGAGCATTACGGTGATGTCTTGTTCTGAGGGATCACTTTTAACAACGAAATGTGTATTATTTTTAATGTTAAAGACCACAGCCTTTACGAGGTCTTCGTTAATATCTTAAAAGCCTCAGAAGCTAATTGTTCTAGTGGAAAATTTCGAATTATTACTAATCGATGTATTTTGGGGGAAAATTAGTATAACAGTTGAACAAACCAATTTCTCATCTTAAAGAAGCTTTGTTAGTAGGGACAGGCAAGTTGAGGAGGGGTTGCAAACGTTATTTTTTTTTTAATCGTGTCACCCCAAGCAAGGCATTCCACTGCCACTATAGCGCAGGGGGTTACATAGAGGGATTGGGTATGTAAAATGTCAGAAGGAGGGTGATAGATGAATTAGGATGTACATAGGGAGAGAGTTGGAGAGAGTAGGTGTGAGTTAGTATGTTAGGAGGTGTCTATTGACCTTACATTTAAACTCCTGGAGGTTGTATCCGTCGGGGAAGCAACCATGCGGTAGGGAATTCCACAGACGGGACGTGCAAGGAAAGAAGCTGTTGGAGTAGAAATTGCGGTTACATTTCATCGGTTTCACTGTAAAAGGGTGGGACCTAGTTGCCAATTGATAAGGTTTTATCGTACCACCTGAAATGGTGTAATCCAGACAGTTTTGGTAAAATATACCTTTATCTTGATTGAAGATTAAATTGTTTAGCAACATCCATAAATTTAGATAAGTTTTTGTCATGCTCAGATTGAGTTTGGTCACATATATTTATATTGTAAATGCGAGCATAAGTGTTTTTCAATTTGGTCACTCAGTCAGTCAGTTAAGTGCCATACGTGAAACACGCTTGGGCGATCATGTCTCGAAAGAGACATGACTGACTGGGTAGAAGATTATCCCACAGTAGGTTGCCATTGCTTTCTGCGGTAGACTGGTTGCCAGCCAAGGGTATAGAACCCAATCTATGCTATTATTTGATTCATAGCTAGAGGGGAAAAAGATGTATTATATTATTAAGTAGTAATTAGTGGTGGATCAGTTTATTACTTCATAACAATACGAAACTGATCTCCCACTTTATTCCCAGTAGAAGTCTTAATCCTGTTTCCAACTATTATATTCAGTCAGTCGGTTAAGTGTCATACGTGATACACGCTTTGGGCGATCATGTTTCGAAAAAGATATGACTGACTTGGCAGGAGATTATCCCGCAGTAGGTTGCCATTGCTTTCTGCGGTAGACTGGTTGCCAGCCAAGGCTATAGAACCCAATATGTCCTATTATTTAATCCATAACTGGAGAGAAGAGTACGGATTAATACCTTTCCCAAGGGTATTTGTGAGTAAGTGAATGCGAGGAATTCAACTGAAATTCGGTCGATAATCCTTTGAAAAACAAAATCTCGAAAGGGGCCCGGTAGAAAAAAAGTCGGCCATTTGCTTCAATGTGAGTCATTTTGCTCTAAATGGTTTATCTTCTCCTTTTACCAGGATTTGATAGTAGTCACTGCGCATATCAACCAAAATAAACATTCGCTACTTGGATATCTTTTCTATTAGATAATTCATGCTTAGTAGAGGATAAGCTCTAGCATAGTGAATATACTAATGGTTTGAGAATCGTCGGAAATTTGGAGTTTCTTGAGATTTTGGTCACCAGTAAAACACTCTCTGAGGATTCTCGTTTGATTCCTGGGATTCCAACAGTGCTCAGCTTAGAAACGAAACGAGTGAAGTTAAGACGAGAGATAGTGTCCCGAAACACTCCTCCGAGAACGAATCCTCTGTCAAAGTACGGCATATGAAAGCCAACCTCGAGGCGTGTCGACAACTTACCAAGTGTGGCTTTCCCAACCCCTATGATAAGGGCGCTAGACACAGACGTTTATACAGACCTGATGCTTACTACCACCACATAAGAGTGGGGAGAGCAAGCGTATGTGCGCTTACAGGGAGGGGCTACAAACAAGCGGTAAAGAATGAGCGAAAAGACGTAGGTGGTCCACAGCTCAACCCAACCCTTTACGGACAACCACCTTCGGGGCCAAGTCCAGACTGCCGCTCCGACATTTGCCTGTACCTCAGATCAATTCTTCTTCAGCTGGAACACCGGGCCAAACCATACTCCAAGAATGCGGATGGGTCCGTCTTTAAGAACCTGCAAAGAGCAACGCGCTTCCAGGTACCTAACCCCAAGCCGGAATACTTGTTGATCTCCACTCAGATAAACAAAGTTTCACAATCTTTTCGGTTAACACCCATTTTATTTACTTTTACGAGTTAATGAATTTAGTATTGGTCTCAGAATATCTTCCATCCGTTAATGCCAGGGGAGGGGCCTGACTAAACTTGTCTGGCCTTACCGCTTCCTTCAATGTTGCTAGTTAGGGTGTTGGCACCAGGTTCTTGCCGGACCAAAGCTTTAACAGGTGTCCAGTTGCGCCACGGGACCAGCAGTGGGGTCGACAACCCTCCAAAATAAGGATCGCTCAGCTGCGGCAAATCAAGATCCCGGGAATCTCCAGGAAGCATTTGCGAGACAGCTTCAAGATTAAATCCTCGTTGGTAATATTCATTTTACTCTTCACGGACGAGACCCCCTTCGACATGTCCATATTTTGTCAAGGCGGCCCATACAACATTGTCCTCTATATCCATAGGCACCCAATACAAAGTGATCTTTGTCATTCGGGTGTCCATATATTCAATTTGCATCCTCAACGCTTTAGTGCTTCCAGCTAGTGTTCTTGTCTTTTCCTCCGACGTCAGTAGGATGTCCCACATTGCGTTCCATCTCATCGCCAACACCTTCACCAAAATGTTGAGTCACTTGGACACCTCCTCTATTTATTCCCAGCAGACATCTACAAATTTTCTGGTTTTTACGTCAGCAGGGAAAGTATCCTCCAAGGCCGAAGGAATGATCAGAAGCGCATTCCCTGGAGTAAAGTCTTGGTACCTGTCTACCACGCATGGGGACTTGTTGATTGTTCCGATCGCTGGGAAAACTAAGCTATTTTGTTCAGGGAAAAAGAGTTCACAAAACAATCAAATCTGCGAAAAAAACTTGATTTTTAAAAAAAAGAAAGACTAAACATCGTAAGAAAAATCAAAACCCAAATTACAACGAAAAAATTAAAGTTTTAAAAGTAAATTTGTGCTTACAAAATAAAAACAAATAAAATAACCAACAAATAAATTAAAAATTAAATAATAATCAAATGCAAAAGAAGAATTAAACTAAAAAATGAAAAAATAGCGCACACAGAAAAAAAGGAAAAAGAAAATCTAAAAATTCAGCAAACTGGTGTAAAAAATGAGAAGAAAAAAATTAAGCAAAACCTACAATGAAATTTACACAAGTCTCTCATAAGAATCAACAACAAAACAAAAACAAAAACGTCTGTCTCGTCTGGCAAAAAATAAAAAGGTTGTTAATGGAACTCTTCTATGATTAGACTACGGTTTTTGTCGGTAGTGTTAAGCTGTTAGAATGTTGTATAAGTAATCGAGGATGACGGTGAGTATAGAAGAGTACTCACCACGACAGACAGATAAAAACAGACTAACATTCATTAAAATAAAAAGTGAGTGAAATGGGGGGGGGGGGTGACCAGACTGACTCAATACAAATAAATTTTCTGAGGAAATATCAATGAAAGAAATCTTATGTTCAATAACATCAAAATTAAATAGCGAATGACAGTAAGGAGAAATTCATATCGTTTTACTTATTTACGAAAGGTAAGGATTTTTTGCAAATCGGCATAAATCAGCCAGAAGTAAACCATTGTGGAAGCTATCAATACAAAACAGGGAATATGGAATACTCCTTGTGAGCCTTAATATTGAACACATGTGGGCGTAACATCACAGCAAGGATAATCTATCTAAATATAAACTTATTTATTAATGGAACTTTGTCTGTGTCTGTGTGTCTGTGTGTGTCGGTGTGTGTCTGTGTGTGTGTCCATTACCTATATCCTCCGAAACGGCTGAACCGAGTTTCTTGAAAATTTACACAGTTTTTACTATAAGCGTCTGTGAGTGTTCTTAGCTAGGTTTTGTGTCGAGGTAACCCCGATAAATATCGAAAATCGATAATAGAAAAAATCGGATTATAGAAGGAGTGGTCCGATTTTAATCAAATTTGATACACTCATAAACAAAGGCATAAGAAACGATATTCAGAAGTTTCAAGGTTGCAGTTCTTACAATAGTGCAGAAAATCGATAATATATATATATATAAGGCAAGATGTTTGTGTGTGTGTGTCTGTTTATCTGCCTGTATGTCTGTATTTTTTCAGCACTTTTATTTTAGTTTTTGCTTCGGGTTTGGCTCTAAGTAGGTATAATTGTAGTTCTTAGTCTCAGCCATGATACCATTTACTCAGAGGACTTATTTCGCCTTCAAAATTCAGTTTACGGCGAAAAAAACTTATTTGATATCGATACCAGGAAATTTGACTTACATCCATTGATTTTTCTTTCAGTCTACGGTTTCGCTTTAACTGGAAACAACCATTGCTTTTTAGTCTTTCGTGCCAACGTCCAAAGAGTCTGATCTCCAGGACCATGGATTAGTTTTAAAGCTTTCATTACACCCGAGCAACACCGGGCTATACTGCTAGTTTCCTATATAAAACAGGGAAGAAAATGAAATGCGAGATATAATAATAATATTTTTGCATGGCAAGGGTAAAATCCAATTTTGGATCACAAAGTTAACTGAAGAACACAATTATCAACAAATTAGCATTTCTTTCTGTTTTAAGAATATGATATAGAGCAACAAATCCAAACTTTGTGGAGGTCATGATCATGTCTGATGAGACCCGATTTCATTATGTTAGCACGAAGACAAAGGTTGACCTGCAATCATTCACCGAGACCACTGAATTCAAATGTCAGCCCTAAGATTAGAAAAAGACGTCCGCAATCTGATGTATAAAAGGGGTGTTGTACGTGGACATCATTAGTGTAACTAAGGTCCGCAAACGAAAGGTAGAGAGTAGGTCAACAGGGGCCTGTAATAGGGTGTGGGTAATCGGAAACGGAATATAGATATATTCATTCCGAAGCCAACCCATTACGCAACCTTGATTTCAACCTTTTGGTATCTTCACACACACACACACACACACATACATACATATATATATATATATATATATATATATATAGAGAGAGAGAGAGAGAGAGAGAGAGAGAGAGAGAGAGAGTTATCCGCAGACTGTTCTGTTTCGCAGGTCATCGGTGCGGTTAGACATCCGATTTTTCTAGCCAAGATTGAAACACGGCCGAATTGACATCAGTCGGCGAATCAACCCCTAAGCTATGGGCGCTGAAG
Source organism: Ascarosepion bandense (assembly GCA_037127315.1). Taxonomy (NCBI): domain Eukaryota; kingdom Metazoa; phylum Mollusca; class Cephalopoda; order Sepiida; family Sepiidae; genus Ascarosepion; species Ascarosepion bandense. The sequence continues at coordinate 1,572,455 of JBBBDQ010000172.1, forward strand.
GAAGCAACATTTTAGCATGTTATATACATTATGTAAACACACGCCAGTAGCCGAGAAAGTTTAAATTCATTACTGAACGCTCGATGCGTAAATAGAGGTGAGTAGCTACTGTTTTTAAAGACTACAATTACCCAATACAACTCAGTCAGCGAGCGAGAGCGTATATGTAATATTTGGTATTCAAGTTAGGTAAATTCCGATAGAGACGAACTCAAAGAACTCAATGTTGAATTTATTTATTTGATTTAACAGAGTAATATAATTTTTTTAAAAATTAAGATATTCTACAATTTCATGGGTAATACATATTTCGCAGCCAAAACCTGCCGCTCTTCAGACCCAAATGATACAACAGTTAATATTCAAAATCATCCAGAAAAGAATCACATCCAGACACTCACGTGCCTATATTCATAAGCGTTTCACCCCGAGCAAGGCATGTCACTGCCACTACTGCGCAGGGGGCTACATAGAGTGGAGAAAGGTTGATTAAATATAGGAAATGTCAGAGGGTGGGTGATAGGCGGGTAAGGATGCCGAGAATGAGGGTTGGGTAGATGAGAGTGTTCTGAGAATAATTGGGAGTTAGTGTGATAGGTGTCTATTGACCCTACATTTAAACACCTGGAGATTGTAGCTGTCGGGAAAGCAGACTTGTAGAAGGGAGTTCCACAGGCGGGAAGCGCGAGAAAAGAAGCTGTTGGAGTAGAATTTACGGTTACATCTTGTTTAACTGTAAAAGGGTGGGACCTAGTTGCTAATCTAGTATCTCGTGTAAATTCGTGCTTAGGCGGCACCAGTGATCTAAGCTCATCGGAGCAGAAGCCATGAAAGTACTTGTAGAAGAGGCACAGTGAAGCCACATCACGCTGGTGAGAGAGTGGTTGCAGCAGGTCTGCCAAGTCAGTATTAACCACGTTACAGATCCTCCTTTGTATTTTGTCAAGAAGCCCAGGGAGAGCAGCAGGGGCACCCGACCAGATATGGCAGCAATATTCAATACACAGGCGGATGGTAGATTTGTATATGTGCAGAATAGATTCAGGTGGGAAAAACTTCCGGGCCCTGCACAGAGAACCGACTTTCATAGCAGCAGATTTGGCAATGGATTCGATATAGTCATTCCATTTTGAGGTCCGCCGAAAGTGTAAAGCCAAGGAGGCATAGTATTTTACTCTCTGGGAGATTCCCTCGCACATTCAAAAAAACAAAAGAAATAAAGAAAAAGAAAAATATAGAAAAATCATAAACGGAAAAAAGAGAAAAAAAAGGAAAGGAAAGGAGATCGAACAGTATACGAAGAAAGGAAGTTAAAGTTAACGTCTTAGATCGACACCAGCGTCTGTGGTCTCGCTCCATAACTGATACACGTCAATGAAAGCTAGAGTATAAAGTAGAATTGCAATTCATCTCCTTTCTTAGAAAAACATGACACGGAAGTTTAACATTTAATTTGGTTTTAAGGAAAATGGGATGTATCTACGCTATAAAAATAAATGGTAATCCCTACTTTTTAAAAACAAATTGAAATATAACTACTAGCAGTATTATATTATAAAAATAGGTATAATCACTAAAAATTAATTAAAAAATATTATAAGAAAAAGTAAATAAACTATTAAAAACAATCTTAAAAAATAATCTTGAAAGATCGAGGAAATGTTTTTGTGGACGACCGTTAAAATATCTATTCTCGATATGGGCACGTGAGTGTCTGTATGTGATTCTTTTCTGGAGGATTTTGAATATTAACTGTTGTATCCTTTGGGCCTGAAGAGCAGCAGGTTTTGGCTGCGAAATATGTATTACCCATGAAATTGTAGAATATCTACAAAAATTTCTAGAGTATATATATATATATATATATATATATATATATATATTGTGACGTAAATTAATAAATATACATATGAGGAGGGTGTACATGTGTATAGTATTATTCTTCAGGTGTTAATAAAACAGTGCTCAATGTATGAACAGATGTGTATTATATTTATATTAATAAATATACATATTATCCTACGTATATGGCACGACTGGTATTGTCATGCGTTATGCAATCATCAGGTGCGTATTTCAAACTGACAGTTTAATAGATTTGAATTTAAATTTCCTCAATGCTATCGAAATTAAATCTTATAAAGTTATGTTACTTCTTTTTAAATAACAAAATTAAAAATTTTAATATTCTACCTTTACATGTGGATAAAAATTTAAAGTTTAAATTTAAAATTTGAAATAATAATAATAATAATAATAATAATAATAATAAATTTGAATAAATGTGCTAAAGCTACAGTTTTACGTGGATCAATACAAGAAACATCCTCAATTAGCCTAGACCCTGCTGTAACAATAAAAGAATTGAAACCAGAAGAAGCTTATAAATACCTAGGTGTAAATGAGAGCGAAAACATTCACCATAAAAAAATGAAAGAAATAGTGCGTAAAGAGTACTATAGAAGGCTACGAATGATATTAAAAACTGAATTGAATTCACAGAATAGAGTTATGGCCATTAATAGCCTTGCAATCCCAGTTGTCCAATATAGCTTCAACATCTTAAACTGGACTCTAAACGACATCAGGCGAATGGATGCTAAAACAAGAAAGCTTCTTTCTAAGCATAGGATGCATCACCCAAAGGCTGATGTAGACCGTCTATACATACCCCGTAAAGAAGGTGGAAGGGGTCTTATTCAGCTGGAATTGTCATACAAGACAACAACTATTGGCTTACTAACATACATAGAAACAACAAAGGATTGGATGATACAATTAGTAAGGCAACATGAAGAAAGAAAGAAAAAATATTCAATAATAAAAGAAGGCAGTAAATACAAACAAGAATTACAGTTAGTAGATTCTGTAGAAAAGCAAAACAGTAGCCAAGAACCAACTATTGCGGCAAAAAATATGAAAATGAAAGCCAAAGATAAAGCTCTTGAAAAGATGAAACAGCGCTGGCAAGACAAACCTCTGCATGGCCAATATCCAGTACGTGCCAATAAATCCAATGTTGACAAAGTTAATACTCATCGATGGTTACGTGCATCTGGATTAAAGTCTGAAACTGAAGGATTTATACTTGCAGCACAAGACCAAAGTCTTTTCACGAGAAACTTTCAGGCAAATATTATGCATAATAATATGGATCCAAAATGCAGGTTTTGTGATAAACACCAAGAAACAATAGACCACCTAATCTCAGGCTGTTCTGTGCTTGCCCCAAACGAATATAAAAATCGCCACGATAGAGTTGGGCAATATTTACATTGGGCAATGTGCAAACATTATGGAAAAGCTGTAAACAAACACTGGTATGAACATCATCCAGCACCGGTTACAGAAATAGAAGATGTAACCATTCTATGGGATTACACCATCTACACAGACAGAAAAATTGAAGCAAACAGGCCAGACATTATTGTTAAAAACCAGAAGGAGAAAACTTGTCTATTAATTGATATGGCTTGTCCAGCGGATTGTAACATAGCAATCAAGGAATTTGAAAAACCGTCAAAATATAAAGACCTGGAAATTGAAATAGAAAAAATGTGGAAATTGAAAACAAGAGTTGTGCCAGTGATAGTAGGTGAACTTGGAATGATAAAAAATGGAACAAAACAACACATTGAAAGAATCCCTGGAAACCCCAGCTTAAGAGATATACAAAAAATTGTCTTATTAAGTACAGCCCACACACTAAGGAAAACGTTATCTATGTAATGCTGGGGATGATAGGGAAGATAGAAAAACATGAAATGGAGTCATAACAACACGCCACTACCTGCCTTAGGTCTCCCCGCAGACTTGGTTGGTAGTGAGACCAATGCAGAAATCGAAATATGATGAAAAATGACATAATAATAATAATAATAAATAATAATAAAATGCAAGGAAAAGAAATCAAAGTGGCGTAAATATCATGATTTCATATCTTAATATTTGAAATATTCAGATATTACATGTATGTAAAAATGTAGGGAGTATTAAAATTTTAAGTAGAAATAAAAATAAGATAAAAGAAAAGAAAAATGAAAAGAAAAATTAAGAGGCAAAAGTTAGAATTAAGAATTAAAACTATAAGATGCAAAAATAAAATAAAAGGGGTTTAATTCATAATTGTTTAAAATATTGCGATTGAAAGAAAGAAAGAAAAAAGAAAGAAAGAAAGAAAGAGGCAAACGTAAAGAGGGATCTATATCAATCTAGGTTTAAGAATTTAAGTAAGTATTTTTCCTATAGCTGCGTGTGGTCATTAAATCACTTTTTTTATTAAGTAAGTTTGAATTCTTGATATGGTTTAAGATAACAAGTTTTTCTTAAAGGCATAGATTACATTTATCTCCTTTTCAACTGTAATATTTGGACTTAGCTATGATATTCCAGGTATTCATTGGGTTCTTAACGTTGTATTTTAATTTCCAATAATATACGGATAAAGCAGAACATTTGCTGTATTTAGTGTTGTTTAAAGACAAAATGTCGTTGTTAAATCTTATCTTCCACCTGTTAGAAGTAGTTCCAAAGAAAAAATTTAACATCATTATACGCCAAATAAATTCGAGCTCTATAAGCAATACTTTCGGTCATGTACTGGCCATTCAGTGGACAGGTTTTATTTTTTCGGCAGTTGCAGTTATTTTTAGAAGGATCATTTTTGCTTTTATTTGGGTGACGGATGTTGTTTATGTGGACCAAATATTTAATTGATATCATGGCATTATGTTGTGAAATATATATCTCTATGTTTTTAACGCAACTAAAACTAATTATTTATATATATATTAAAAGTAGTACCGACAAATACCCACCTGATGAGGTACTAACACGTAGTACCGAAACACAACAGCTCTTGTGTTTCAGTCAACTACATTTTAATATAAACACCTATAATACATATATTACTATTACTATAACTATAACTATAACTATATATATATATATATATATATATATATATATATATAGGAAAGAATATTAATAAAAAGTTTTGAGTTTAAAAATGTACTTTTTTTTAACAGTATTTGTTTATTTTTATTATATTTTATATTTCAGACCGCCCTCGGTCCTTCATCAGAAACAAGTGATTTTTAAATTTGAATTAGAAACGTATTTCACGATAGCGTCCGAATATTTTTTGTTTACATCACGTGGTGTGTTTGTTCACAACATGCGGCATGTCCGTAGAGAAAGTCTGTTTGTTTTAGATAAAAATTTCTTGGAATATCTGAAAAAAAAAAAAAAAAAGTTTTACCTATTGAAATATTTAAAAATCACTTGTTTCTGATGAAGGACCGAGGGCGGTCTGAAATATAAAATATAATAAAAATAAACAAATACTGTTAAAAAAAAGTACATTTTTAAACTCAAAACTTTTTATTAATATTCTTTCCTATACATATTAAGACAGTATACGTGGATGATCATCACTATATATATATATATATATATATATATATAACGCTGGGTTGTGATAGAATTTTGGCGTCAAGATTGTTGTTTTTAGTTTTAAAAAAATCTGTCACTTTAACTGACCAGCACTTCATATATATATATATATATATATTGTTCAATTACTTAATTTTTGGTCATAATAAAATTAGACCATTCGCGCATTTGCATTAAAAAGTGTTCTATGCAATTATATTGTAGATCTTTTGAATATTCTTCATTTGTAAACGAGTTATTACGTGACCAAGGTTTCTACCATGTGGCGATTTGCAATAAATGATTTTACCGTTTACTATTCTTTTTTTTTTTTTTTTTTTTTAAGAAAGCTCACGTAACGGTGATTCTTTGAATGCTATCTAGCGGGGAATACTTGAACGCGCAATTTTCTTAAAATTACAAGAAATTATGACGTTTTTATCCATGGTTGTATAAACCTAATAGGCATTTTTGGTATGGTTACACTTAGTCATAAATCCTTGAAGTGGGCATTTATTTAAAATAACTGCCCACTTCAAGGACTTTGTAATACAAAAGAAGTAATTTACAAAGCAAAAGTCCATGACTTTTTGCCACCGTTGTAAGGCTTGGCTGCTTTCACTATACTGCACGTTGTCTGGGTTTTTTCATATTTCATTTTCAATTTCCACACGTGGTTAGCCAATTTTGTACAATTTTTTAAGTTTTCTATTTTAAATGTAGACCTGTGATTGAACCATCTTGTCTTAAAGGTATCTTTGGTTGATCCCAAATATATTTTATTTTGACTATTTAAGTCATGTACTTTAGCTTTGTAAATAACTTCTTCTTTATTACAAATTCCTTAAAGTGAGCATTTATTTTTGTCCTTGCACATTCCTTATTAATGATCTTGTTTTTTACAATGCTATTTAAATTTCTGACGTTTTGTTTCTTTAAGAAATTTTTTTCACTCTTTTATTTTTCAATTGGAGTAGATAGACTAAACTATCGCCCGGTTCACACTCCACCCACGTCTATTGAACAGGTTAAGAGGCTCATCCCTTGTTCCCTGTTTAGGATATGGTTCCCGGCTTTCTCTTTAACGATCTTTTCACTATTACGTAGCCCCCTGCACATCAGTGGCGTTACCGCCTTGCTCGGGGTGATACGATTTTAAAAAAATTCTTATATTCTTGTATTCTAAAATGTTCTCGTATTCTTGAATTCTTATAAATATTCTTATATTCTTGTAATCTAAAATGTTCTTGCATTCTTGCATTCTTATAAATATTCTTATATTCTTGTATTCTAAAATGTTCTTGCATTCTTGTATTCTTATAAATATTCTTATATTCTTGTATTCTAAAATGTTCTTGTATTTTTGTATTCTTATAAATATTCTTGTATTCTAAAATGTTCTTGAATTCTTGTATTGTTATATTCTTATATTCTTGTATTCTAAAATGTTCTTGCATTCTTGTATTCTTATAAATATTCTTATATTCTTGTATTCTAAAATGTTCTTGCATTCTTGTATTCTTATAAATATTCTTATATTCTTGTATTCTAAAATGTTCTTGCATTCTTGTATTCTTATAAATATTCTTATATTCTTGTATTCTAAAATGTTCTTGTATTCTTGTATTCTTATAAATATTCCTATATTCTTGTATTCTAAAATGTTCTTGTATTCTTGTATTCTTATAAATATTCTGATATTCTTGTATTATAAAATGTTCTTGTATTCTTGTATTCTTATAAATATTCTTATATTCTTGTATTCTAAAATGTTCTTGTATTTTTGTATTCTTATAAATATTCTTATATGCTTGTATTCTAAAATGTTCTTGCATTCTTGTATTCTTATAAATATTCTTATATTCTTGTATTCTAAAATGTTCTTGTATTTTTGTATTCTTATAAATATTCTTGTATTCTAAAATGTTCTTGCATTCTTGTATTCTTATAAATATTCTTATATTCTTGTATTCTAAAATGTTCTTGCATTCTTGTATTCTTATAAATATTCTTATATTCTTGTATTCTAAAATGTTCTTGTATTCTTGTATTCTTATAAATATTCTTATATTCTTGTATTCTAAAATGTTCTTGCATTCTTGTTTTCTTATAAATATTCTTATATTCTTGTAATCTAAAATGTTCTTGTATTCTTGTATTCTTATAAATATTCTTATATTCTTGTATTCTAAAATGTTCTTGCATTCTTGTATTCTTATAAATATTCTTATATGCTTGTATTCTAAAATGTTCTTGTATTCTTGTATTCTATAAATATTCTTATATTCTTGTATTCTAATATGTTCTTATGGTCAGAATTTCTTAGCGCATCTTCATAGTTTCTTTTCTTTTCATCAAATATTGTTTTGTTTGACAAATTTATTGATAGCCTGTGCTTTATTCCTTTCTGAATGCTCTTGATTATGCTTTTGGGATGGTTAGATCTCGTGTTTATGCACTTTAAATTTGTGTTTGCTTTCATATATGAAATTGCAAGTTTGTACATTTAATTCTACATCTAAATATTGGACTACTTTTCTATTTGTTTTTACTATTATCAAAAATCTAGTTGTTTGAATAATTTGTAAAGTGCTTTCCTTATTTTATCATTTTCTCTTTGTTGTCCGGTGCTAATATTAATCCGTCATCTCTGTATAATCTGTGGTTGCCTATGTGGATTATTTTGTTGATTTTATTTAAAATGTATATACACAACATCAATTCTGAAATTTCGGCTCCGTCATTGATTTTTTAATCCATGCTTTACCATTGTGGAAAAGTAGTGATTTGCGGCAGTGTAGGATTATGTCAATCTGTTCAGATAGTATCTTTATGGACCTTTTAGCAAAACAAAATGCCTCCGACAAACCTTTTTCAGAAATTGATTGGTAAAAGTCATGTTTAATGAACGTATATTTATTTTTGCATTGTATTTTTTGGAACCAGGAAATGCAATCAGTTGTGTTCTTCCACTGGTTAGCTTGAGTGGCAGTTCTTAGTCATAAATATTTTTTAACATTTGATGGCTTATTTTGACCACTTTTGTTTTTGTTGGATTTATAAGTCGCTATGAGGAGTTAAGAAAATCTTTTTGATCTTTGATTATTAAGAAAACTTTTCTGCTGTTTAAAATTTGTATTTTTTGGCTTAAATTCAATTTATCTATAATAATTTTAGCTTTCTTGGTAATATTTCAATATAGGAATCCGGGACTTTTTATAAGATTTTGTGATTTCTTTTGAGTTTATTGCATAAATATTGTTGGATTTGTCTCCTTTAATAAATATTTTTTATTTTTTATTTTTATGTTTTTACTTCAGTGTTTAATAACATTTGAAAGTTGTTGATTCTTAAAATTTTATTTGGTCTAATATGGAAATCATATCTTTTTCATTTTTAATTAGTTCTTTAATTGCGGAGGGATAACTCCTGGTTTTAAAATTGAAATTGAAATTACTCACATCTTTTTTCTTTTTTCTTCCTGCGTATTTTTTTTTAAAGAATAATGCTTTCTATCTGATCCTGGTAAGAAACTGTTCAATTTTTTGTAATAAATGCAGCATGTATTCTTTTCCGTTTGGTACAGATATATTTTTCAGTGAAATTAATATTTTGAATTCTTGCATTGTTGTGTTTTTCCGTTTTTGTTTTCTTCCGTGCGTTCGGTAAAATCTGTATCGTTTATCGTTAAAATACGCTGGTGATAAAAGTGCTCACTTGTAAGACAAGAGCATATTAATTATTGAGTTACTTAGGTTTTGGTCTTAATAAAATTAGACCAGTACACACTTATATTAAAAGGTGTTCAATATTGTAGAACTTTTGAATTTTTCATTTGTAAACAAGTTATTACGCAACCTAGGTTTCTAATATGTGGTGTCTTCAGGAGATTTGCAATAACTAATAATAAATTTTTTTTCAAGAACGCTCATGCAACGGTAATTTTTTTGAACGCGCAATTTTCCAAATTTGAAGAAATTATAACGTTTTTGTCTATGGTTGTCTATGATCCTAATATATAAAATTTTGAAATTTTAATATCAGAATGTACTTCTGAATAAACATAGAGAGATCATTAGTATGTGTCGTCATAGAAATAAATTTAAATTGCAATAATTATCTTATTCTTCCATTTAGTTCACAAAATAATTTTTTGGAAAAATTTGGCTAAGCAGCTACCGTCCCCCTACCACTACTAACCCAATGGTTAAGCCACATGTATGTGTGTTTGTCTGTGTGTGTGTGTGTGTGTGTGTGTGTGTGTGTGTGTGTGTGTGCGCGCGCGCACGCGCTCGTGCGCGCCTTAAGTTGTGAATTGATGTCATATACAATTGTAAATTTTGGTTTATTGATTTGTTGAAACTAGATGTGATGTCAGTCAGTCAGTTAAGTACCATACGTGATACACGCTTTGGGCGATCATGTCTCGAAAGAGACATGACTGACTGGGCAAAAGATTATTCCGCAGTAGGTTGCCATTGCTTTCTGCGGTAGACTGGTTGCCGACCAAGGCTATAGAACCCAATCTGTCCTGTTATTTAACCCATGACTGGAAGGAAGAGACGGATTAATACCTTTCCCAAGGGTATTTCAGTACATTTAAAATACAGTGATGTCAGTACATTTGAAATAACTAGTAGAATAAGCAAAGAGAGAAGAGAAACGGGAAAGAAAGAAAGAAAGAAAGAAAGAAAGAAAGAAAAATTTTAGAAGAAAGTAAAGTGTGATAGGAAAAAAGAACAAAATTGTAAAAAGGAACAAAACGATAAATAATTGAAATCTGTCATACCTCTGCGTAGAGTAATGGTCAGCCTGCTCATATCAAAGACCATAACAACTGTTATGTGTTGATGCTCTCTTAAAAAAATGCTTAGAATAATAAAATAAGCAAATAAGCAAGGCCTAGTTTTGCGTGATGAGAAAGAACCATATTTCGCGGTTCAATTAACTTGTGAAATTATTTTGGTCTTCAATGGACGCCCGGCTATTATGACTTTGCACGAGAGGAAACCAACCCTGATATTGTTATGAGCCTAGTAATTGCATGATGTTCTGGCCAAGACTAAGACAAGCTTACTACAGTTATTTACTATTTTGCTAATTATCAATCAATAGAAAATTAAATTTGGAAACTTTATTTTTTTAGCTTTAAATTCAAATTCCAGTTTAAATTCTGCGTCTAATACTCTATCTGATGTCTGTTTTACATCCACAATATCCGATGCCTTTGGTAAAGGCATGAATCCACTTCCTTCTCCAAAAGCCACTAGCAATGAGTATACAAAAGAGCAGTTTGTAGTAACAGTCAGACTAGCATTTCAGCACCATAAAAAATTACCAACTCCTAGAAATCATATTTGGGTTTCTATGAATAGTGCGAAAACTTTTTCGACATAAAAATAGCAAACAAAATTATATAAAAGGGTTAAAGAAAGTTTAGGAAACAATGTACAGAGGAAGATGAAGTTCAGTGTGAGTATGTGAATAGCAGGTAAGTTAGTAAATCATTTACAATCTTCTTAGTCTGGCCTTGAATTTTTCATTATCTCTTCGCATGTAGAAGCCCGGTGAGTTCCTTATATAGATAAATTAACGCATCAAGGAATATATATATATATATATATATATATATATAGTGTATCGAGGCAGCAAATAATTTTCTAAACATATGCTGTTAAATATAAGAGACAATGAATGTCTATTATGTTTAATCATGAGCCGTTCTAAAAGTCATATTTTGGCTTTAATTTCAGTTGAAACTAAAGACAAACATTCTCCAACAATTAGATAATTTTTTATTAATTTGCTTCTAAGCTTTCGGCTCACATGAGCCATCTTCAGAGAGGTGTTATTTAGACTGTAATACAATAACATCCGCCATCGCCGACGATTTTATTTTGTGTTGACATAAAACTCCGCTTGGCAATGGCAAAAGTTACCAAAATTAATAAACGCAGGTCTCAAATTTGCAATGCGGTTTTATGACGTCACACCGCTTGATAGCACGAAATGACAGCAAAACCATTAATTCAAATGCAATGTAATGTTTTATGTCCGGATTTAAAGGTGATTTTATTGAGTGTTGGTTGTTTAGATTTGATGTACATGGCCTCCAATATCTGAAGGTTCCTCTTACTGTGTTATGAGTAAGGATCACCATATTGTTGACCAAAATCTGTCTGATATTACCTACATGTTTATGTTTTCAGAGAAATGCTGTTTAATAGTACAGAATATATATATATATATGTGTGTGTGTGTGTGTGTGTGTGTGTGTGTGTGTGTGTGTGATCATCTGTAGAAAGTCCTGTTTCGCTGTATCACATCTCGTTAGTGCGTTATTATGAGATTATACTTTGCCTTTTTTTTTCTTTGATGGGGAAGAAATGAGTAAAAATAAAAATGCAATTAAGCTAATACAGACTTCATAAAAAAAGTTAAAATTAATATAAAATAAGAGTGTTTGCATGGAAATAAACCACTAATTGACAACACGGAGACAAACGTGTAAACAGAGAACAAAAAGTAAAAAGGACGCTTATGCTTAAAATTCGAAATAGACAGTTAAAATTTGTATGACTCATGATAAGGAAAGAGGACTTGGTACTCACTGGATAAAATGACATTTTATATATATATATATATATATATATATATGAAATTATTTGTTTGAACATTATTTTTGATCGTTACTCGTATTTTAAGTAGATATTCTGTTTATAATAAAACTGATCTGGCAAATTCACGGAAATAAAATTAATTACCTTCGTTGTGGCTCAGTGGATATCGAGAAATCGGAGAGCCGAGTTCGAATTCCAGTTGAATTCCTTGCATTCACTTACGCGCAAATACCCTTGGTTTATTCCTTCCAGTTATGGGTTAAATAACAGGACAGATTGGGTTCTATAGCCTTGGTCGGCAACCAGTCTACCACAGAAAGCAATGGCAATCTACTGCGGGATAATCTTCTGCCCAGTTAGTCATGTCTCTTTCGAGACATGATCGCCCAAGTGTGTATCACGTATGGCACTTAACCGACTGACTGACTATTTACCTAAGGGTTTGAGAAAAAATGAATTCATATTTTTCCAAGGGCATCTTCGCGTAAGTGTA